>OY728139.1:622554653-622877153 GCA_963277665.1 Viscum album
GAACTATATAGGCACTCTCTTGTGGCCCTCTTTGGTCAGAATCGACCATCCATTGATGCATTCAACCAACGAATCCTTGATCAGTGGGGTCTGAAAGATCATGTGATTGTTGGGATACTGTGTTGGATCTGAATCTACGGATTACACACAAGAGGGGGGGTGAATTGTGTCTTTTCAAAATTATTACAATCTCTTCAATTTAGACAAATTCTGTCCACTATGCTTTAGCACGATTAAATATGCAGCGGAAAAAGTAAAAGCATGAACACACGGATGTATAGTGGTTCGGGGAACAGAAGGCCCCTAGTCCACTCCACCAATGCTCAAATCCACGATCTTGACGATTTTCACTATCTGGTCCTCGTTTCCACAGACCTGTTCACAACTGAGTACAGGCAGTTGACACCTTTACAAGTTTCAGGCAAACACAGCCTTTCTGGTTCAAACACGAACCCACACAGCTTAGAACGAGAAGCTGATCACTCAAAAATAAAAAGGGTTTCGATAAAGAAAACACTTCTCCAGTTGTTCTTCACAATTGCAACAGAATGCAATTGACAGTAGATAGATCGTCGTCTTCAAAAAATAAAGATCTGTAATCAAAACAGTTCTGAGTCGATCCAGTTGCAATAGATATTACAAGAAACTTCACAACTTCAGCAGCAGTAGATTCACAACAGATAGTCGATGTAGAACACGTGAATATGCTATCAAGATCTTCCTTCGGTAATAAAGGTTTTACACTTCTTCTCGATCACCAGAAAAGAACGCCTTCACACAGTCTCTGTTTCTTGCTCGTTAAAAGATCAATCTATATATTTCATACACTTTCCTGTGTATATATATATATCCGAAGTTTCCAAGATAGAACATATATATTCAAATCTGAGAAAATCTTTCGCATAAATAGATCCATGAAAATCTCCTTTAGATTCGCGATATTAAATAACAGAGCCGTTGTAACTCCCCTGAAAAATCGGCATAAAAAGCTCCGTTTTAAATCAATCATTAATCCGTTGAAAATCGTCTTTGATTCATTCAAAGTCGTACTTAAGAATCGGCTCGAAATCCGCTTAATAATCTGCCTGTTTGACCAATGCAAAAGGAAATATCGTCTGTCAAAAATATCCCGACGCCAAACGTAGGGTTGATGACGTGGCTCCAAACGTAGGGTTCACAAACGTAAGGTTCACAAACGTAAGGTTCACAAATGTAAGGTTCACAAACGTACAAACTTTCTCTTCAGCATTCAAACGTAGGGTTGATCATCCATACTTTGTCTTGCTTCAACTCTCCAAAGAACGTACGGTTGATTATAAAAGTAAGGTTGATGATCCATACTTTTGAGAAACAAACTCAACACTGAAAACTAACGTACGGTTTCTCTTCCATACTTGTCCAACAACAAAAACGTAAGGTTCCTTCCAAACGTAATGTTCTTCTTCCATACTTTTCAACAACGTAAGGTTCATTAACCATACGTTTCAAAATAACGTAAGGTTCCTTAACCATACGTTTCTTTTAACATAAAAAGTAAACTTTTCATCCATACGTTATGTTCATCAACGTAGGGTATGAATAGTGATTCCAGTATGCGCTAAAACTGATCTCGCACTACAGTGATTCCAGAACGCGCTAAAATTGATCTCGCGCTACAGTGATTCCAGAACGCGCTAAAATTGATCTCGGAATAAATGAAGTATGAAATCTCATTATATGAAATAAATAAATAAAATAAATTCCTGCAAAATACTCAACGAAATAATTAGTAAATAATTAAGGGTATTTGTGAGCATCAAAATCATCATAAAGAGACAGAGTATTATTTAAAATAATCTCCCCCTTTAAAAAACATTATTTTGAATTGTTTGAAAACAATACATTGCTCAACAATCTCCCCCTTTTTGATGATCACAAAACCCATAAAAATAATAGAACTAATTTAATTTCAATCTTTATTGAAAAATTAGTTTTATAAAATTTTAGAATTTTGAAAGGATTAAAACAATATTTAACTATAATAAAATTTCTCCCCCATAAAAATAAATTTTCAGCTAAAAATAGATAAAATATAAATATCGTATATATCCAAATTCTCCCATATATCCAAATTTCTTCATAGGAAACAAATGAATTTAAATTTTGTGTTTATCCAAATTCTCCCCCTTTTTGTGATATAAAAAAGAATGAAAAAAAATTACGGATTTGAACACATTCAATATTGCACTGAACTATAAGTAAATTCTATAGTTAACTGTGTATGAATAAGTGAATTTGTTATACTGGCTAACTCAATCATAAATCAATAAACAACAAAACAAAAAACAAAAAAAGTAAGAAAAGAATTTTCATTCACAAGCTGTTATATATAAACGATTGTGATATATAGAGGAATCAAGGTTCATAGATAAGACAGGGAAAAAGGTGTCTAGTTCCTTTGAATCGCGGTCTTTATCTCTGTAAACTGTTCTCTGAGCCTCTTCATCATCCCATCTCCTAACTTGATGATAAGATCTCTGTTCTCTTGAGTCATATGAATATCTTCAATCAAATTAACTCTGAAAAACTCATGCATTCTTTCTTCTTTTTCAACAAAAAGAGCCATTTTTTCTGATAACTGATTCAAAAAAATACTAATCGGTTGCTCTCCAGATGTCAACTGATCCACTAAAAATCTCTGATTATCTAGCAAAACTGACCAAGGGGCACTATTACACTGAAGACCGTGTAATCTGTCACTCATATTGCTCATTGCTCCAGTAATTGCTTGAAATCTCCGAATCAAATCAGGTGAAGAGCCTGATCCACTCACAGCACTGTTTGCAACAGACTCAAATTTATTCTCCATGTAAATCTTCAACTCAGACAAATCATCTTTCTTTACCATCTCTGATTTTAACTGATCAACAGCATGCAATATATCAGTCTTAAACAAATCTACTTCCTGTCTTGATACAGTACATTCTTTCATCTTTTGAAACTTCAACTGCTCTAAGTTCAGAGAATTTCTGAGACTAACATTCTCAGATTCTAACTGAGAGATACGCTTGTACAACTCAACAACTTCTTCTTTTCTCGAATCAGGGGCACCCTGTGCTCGATTCTCATGTCCAGAATTAGGTTGATGAAGCAGGGCAAGTGGTAAGGAATCTGCATCCGACTATTCTTTGTCCTTGTCCTGACAAGGTTGATCCACTGAACTATCTTTTGAAGCCTGTAACTCTTCCACTGAAAAATCTTCCTGAAGTACCTCTGTATGAGCTTCAGAAGTATGTTCATCACGAACAGTAGTCTCTCTGACTTCTACTGATTGGTCAAGAACAATATTTTCATGTAAATCTTGAGGTCGGGCCACTTCTTCACCAGGCACTGCCTCCATAAGTTGTTCTTGTTGAATTACTTTTTCAACAGCCACAGCAGCAGATTGAGGTTCTTCTTGAGTTTCTGTTTGAGCTGCTGGTTCCTCTATCAGTGCAGTCTGCTCCACAACAGTTTCTCTCACAAATGAATAAGAAATTACCGGTTCAGAGGATTTCAAGGCAGGAGAGATAACTTCTTCATCAATTGACCTCTTCCTTCTAGATTGAAGTCCTTCTTGACTTCTCTCTTCCTCAACTTCCTCCATCTCAAAACGAATTCTCCTTGCCACTGTACTAACTCTTGATTCTGCTTGTCCCTCCTTGGACTTAGCCGGTTGAGCCTGAGCACTCTCCGAGTTTTCCTCAACTCCAACAGGTAAGAGTTTTCCTTTAATTGTGCTCCAGAAGTATCCTACTTTCCTCAAAGTTCCAGCATTAAAAACATTACTGTGGTGACATTTCACCCCAGCATCTACCAATCTGATCATTCCTCTTTTAAACAAAAACAAAGAAATGAACCTTCCATAAGGGAAAAAGGTCATTCTTGCTTCACTCTGACAGCAGTAACTCAGATATCTTATCATAAACCGAGGAAAATTAAACTTAATATCACACATCAGAAGATACATTATGTACATGTCCGGGTATAGGATTTTCTCCATCTCAGCCATTCTTGGTGCTAAACCAGTCTGAACAAATTTTACCAAAATTTTCTGATCGGGCTCCAAATCCTTAATAAACATCTTCTTTATCACTCTGGTTCCAAACAGAAAAGACATAATGTCTTCAGACTTATGTACAGAATCTCCAATATCCCGTAAATCGAAATGAAAAACTCCTTCATGAGGGCAGTTAAGAATTTGACTTATCTCTACAGATGATATTGAAAAGTCCTTATCCTCTATTTGAGCCAATAAACTATCTTCTGTATCTCCAAGGCTAAACTGAACAGTTCTGAAGAAATGTCTCATTTTTGCCTCATATAGAAACTCAGAATTTGCACTATTAAAAGCTTGCTCAAGGCTTTGAAATGACAACACTTGCTTCAACAGTAAATTAGTTTCAAACAGCCACTCTAAATCTATGACTTTACCTTGCAGTATTTTCCGACCTACTACCTTAGGTTTCTTTGCAGCACTGCTCTCGGCTTCATCTGGACGCTTAGTCTTTTCCATTCCAACAACGATTTCTGAAGGTTCGTAAGTTTAGGGTTTGAAGATTCAGAAAAGGGTTTTGGAGCAGATGTGCGGTTTTAGGTTTTCGAAAGGGTTTCCGAAAAAGGTGAAGCAGTTTAGAAGGTGAAACGGTTCTGATAGCCTTGATTCCCGTGTAATCACTAATCATTACTTTTATTTAAAACAAAATAAAATTACTTATAGCGGAAAACAGAAATTAAGCAGAATTCGAAAACAGAATAAGATTTAAAAAAAACTATTTAAAATTAAATAAACCTAACTCCCCCTTAATAAATTCAAACCTTGCCGTGGGAAGTGGTTTAGTAAAAATATCTGCTAATTGATTTTCTGTATTTACAAATTCTAAAAATATATCCTTTTTAAACACATGATCTCTTAAAAAGTGATGTCTTATATCAATGTTCTTAGTTCTAGAATGACTAATAGGATTTTTTGAAATATTAATTGCACTAGTATTATCACATAAAATAGGTGTATTATTGAAATTTAATCCAAAGTCCATAAGAGTGTTTTTCATCCACAACACCTGTGCACAACAACTACCTGCAGACACATATTCTGCCTCGGCTGTTGACAGGGCAACTGAGTGTTGTTTCTTACTAGACCATGATACTAAAGACTTTCCTAAAAAGTGACATGTTCCTGAAGTACTCTTCCTATCTAATCTACAGCTTCCAAAGTCAGCATCTGAATATGAAATTAAATTAAAATCAGAGGTTTTTGGATAAAGCAGAGATTGATAAATAGTACCTTTTAAATATCTAAAAATTCTTTTAACAGCAGTTAAATGGGATTCTTTGGGATTTGATTGAAATCGAGCACAAAGACATACTGAATACATTATATCTGGTCTACTAGCAGTAAGATATAACAAACTACCAATCATACCTCTATATAACTTGTTGTCCACTGATTTTCCAGTTTCATCCAAATCAAGTTTTATATTAGTACACATAGGAGTTGTAAATGGCTTGCTGTTTTCAAGTCCAAATTTCTTAAGTAAATCAGTAATGTATTTGCATTGATTTAAAACATTTCCAAAATCTTTTTGAAATATTTGAAGACCCAAAAAGAAATTTAATTCTCCCATCATACTCATTTCAAATTCTTTTTGCATTAATTTTGAAAATTCATGACAAAGAATTTTATTGGTTGATCCAAAAATTACATCATCAACATAAATTTGTACCAACAAAACATTATTTTTCACAGTTTTCTTAAAGAGTGTTGGATCTGCCAGTCCAACAGTAAAATCATTTTTCAAAAGAAAAGAACTTAGTCTCTTATACCAAGATCTAGGTGCTTGTTTAAGGCCATAAAGAGCTTTAGTAAGTTTGAAAACAGAATCTGGTTTTTGAGAATTTTCAAAACCAGGAGGTTGCTCAACATAAACTTCCTCCATTAAATAACCATTTAAAAAGGCAGATTTAACATCCATCTGAAATAATTTAAAATTCATATAAGATGCATAGGCTAAAAAGATTCTAATGGCTTCTAACCTGGCTACATGTGCAAAGGTCTCATCATAATCTATTCCTTCTTCTTGATTATATCCTTTAGCTACTAATCTTGCTTTATTTCTAGTTATTATCCCTTGATCATCCTGTTTATTCCTAAAGACCCATTTAGTTCCTATTACTGGATAATCATGTGGTCTTTCAACTAATTCCCAAACCTTATTTCTCTTGAACTGGTTCAATTCATCCTGCATTGCTATTACCCAGCTCTCATCATCTAAGGCTTCTTCTATGGTCTTAGGTTCTTGTTGGGATATGAAAGCAAAGAATTCAACTATGTTTCCAAGGTTTCTTCTAGTTTGAATACCAGTCTCTAAGTCACCTATCACAGATTCTAAAGGGTGATTCTTTAAGGTTCTAGACTGTCTAGGCATTACATTCAAGGGTTCTTCAGTGTCATGTTCTTCTGAACTGGACTGAATTTCTTTTATATCATTTTCAAAATCATTCTTTAAATTCTCAAGTCTCATGTTTTCATTAGAATCAGGTTCATCTATTTGTTCTATCCTTTTCTCAAAAGGATCAGATTCATCAAATTTCACATGAACTGATTCTTCAACAATCCTTGACTTTTTATTATAGACTCTATAAGCTTTGGAGGTTGCAGAATATCCTAAGAAAATACCTTTATCAGATTTTGGATCAAATTTACCAAGATTATCTTTGGTATTCAAGATGTAAACCTTGCATCCAAAAACTTTAAAGTAATTTACTTTAGGTTTTCTGTTATTCCATAGTTCATAGGGTGTCTTTTTCAAAATAGGTCTTATTAAAATTCTATTTATTATATAACAAGCTGTATTAACAGCTTCTGCCCAGAAATATATAGGTAGGATATATTCATTTAACATAGTTCTAGCCATTTCTTGAATAGTTCTATTTCTTCTTTCTACAATCCCATTCTGTTGAGGTGTTCTTGGAGCAGAGAAGGTGTGTTTAATACCCATGTTTGAGAAAAAGGAATTAAATTCATGGTTCTCAAATTCTCTACCATGATCACTTCTCAATGAGATTATATTAAAACCTTTTTCATTTTGAATAGATTTACAAAAACCTTCAAATAAACTAAAAGCTTCACTTTTAAATTTCAAAAAGAAAATCCAAGTAAATCTAGAATAATCATCAACTAATATATAAACATATAATTTACCAGCTAAACTTGCTACTCTTGAAGGTCCAAACAAATCCATATGGATAAGTTCTAGAGGTTTAGTTGTAGAAACTTTATTAACAGATTTGAATGATGATTTGTGTTGCTTGCCAAGCTGACATGCATCACCGAATCTGTCATTTTCAAATTTGAGACTAGGCAAATCAGAAACTAGATGTTTCTTAGATAATTTATGTAAAGCATATATATTGCAATGACCAAGTCTTTTATGCCAGATCCAGGATTCACTTATATTAGCAGTTAAGCAGTTTACTTGTTGTTTACACAAGGAATACAAATCCAAAGTATAAACATTATCAGTTCTGGGTGCTCTAAACTTAAAAAGTTTATCTTTAGAAACAGTACAACTATTGTTAGTAAAATCAAAAGTGTATCCATCATCACAGAGTTGAGAGATACTTATCAGATTGTGTTTTAACCCTTGTACATAAAGTACTTTGTTGATTGAGACTGTCTCTGGATCTCCAACTGTTCCAATACCAATAATCTTTCCTTTGGCATTGTCACCAAAGGTGATAAGTCCTCCTTCCTTTCGAGTAAGAGAAGAGAAATTAGCTGAAGTTCCACTCATGTGTCTTGAGCATCCACTGTCCATATACCATATTTCTTTCTTTCTTTGATGAACTGCTACCTGCAAAGACATTCAAACAAATTGCTTTGGTACCCATATTTTGTTGGGTCCAGGAGTGTTAGCAAGCAGTGATCTGGGTATCCAGATTTGCTTTGTTTTCTTAAAATTGATTGAATCATATAGATCATTGGAAATATAAGCTTTCTTAATTCCACATATTTGAGGTTGTCTTAGAAAACATTTTTTAGCTATATGACCTTTTGTTCCACAGAAGTTACAAATAACCTATTTAGTGCTAGGAAAAAAATAATTTTTGTATAACTTAGGTTTTTCTCCTTTACTTCCAATTCCAAACCTTTCCTTTTTAATTACAGTTTTTCCAAGTATCTCATTTAAGGCGTTTTCTCCTTTTGTAAAAACTAATGCAACCTTTTTATAAGATTCTACTTCATCCTGTAGAGTTTTTATTTTTGATTCAAAATTAATTTTATTTGAGTCAGCAGAGTTGTATTTGTCAATTAATTCCATATGTTGTTTTAGAAAAGTATTTCTCTCATCTGAAATAGCTTTATGCAAGTTCTTTATAGATTTATATTTTTTAAATAATGAGTCATACCTTTCTTCAAGCATATTGCAGTAAGCTGCAAGTTTTTTATTTGAGAAACCCGTTTCAGAGTTTGATTCATTATTTGAGTCAGAGGAGTATTATGAGTGTACCTCATCAGTTTCAGCCATGAAACACATATTTGCTTTTAAATTGGCTTCCTCCTTCTCTGAACTTGATTTAGAAGAATTACTTGAGTCTTCAGAAACACTCCAAGTAGCTTTCATAGCTTTCTTGTCTTTCTGCTCATAATCATCTCTTTTGAAGAATTTCTTCTTCTTTGCATCTTTCAATTTTGGGCAATCCGGTCTGATATGTCCCATCTTTTTTCATTCATAACATCTCACTTCCTTGCTATCCTTCTTGAAGGATTTCTTGAAGTCTTTCTTCTTACTGTAGAACTTTCTGAATTTTCTGGCTAGCTGAGCCAGTTCTTCATCCGAATTTGAAGAATTACAGCTTTCTGATTTAGCACTTACTTCTCTATTCTTCATCTTTCTATCCTTTTCTTGAGAAGTCACTTTCAAAGCAGTATTTTCCCTTTTTATGTAGACTTTATGCTCATTTACCTCATCTTTCATTTCAGCCTCGTACATCATCAATGTACCAATCAGCTCTCTCATAGTTAGATCTTTAACAGAAGTTGATTGTCTGATTGCTGCAGAGATTCCATTCCATCGAGTAGGAAGTGCTCTCAGTACCTTTAACGCTTGATCAGCCTGCTTGATTGGTTCTCCTACAGCTGTTATATTATTGACAATTTCTGTCAATCTTCCATTCATCTGAGTGATGCTCTCTCCTTCAATCATTCTGAAAGTATCGAATTTTAATTTAGCAGTTGCATATCTCATATGTCTTACATTATCTGTTCCTTCATAAGCAACAGCTATTGTTTGCCACATTTCATATGCAGTCGGGCATTGAGATACTCTGTTAAATTCATCCGGTCCTAGACCACAGATGATTGCATTCATAGCTTTTGAATTCATGTCATACTCAGCCTCTGTAGCAGCACTCCATGTATCTGGATTTTCAGGAATTTCATAGGGAGTCAGAATCTTTGAATAGACTTTGTAACCAAGATTTTTCAGATAAATAATCATACGTGATTTCCAGCAGCCATAATTATCTGCATTAAAGTAAGGTGCTCTGACCATTGACATTCCCTCTCTCGTATCAGCCATGATACACTATGTATAATCTTTAAATACTTCTAGCTTGATAAGACTTTAAAAATAAGAAGCTCCTCCTCTGATACCAATTGTTGGATCTGAATCTAAGGATTACACACAAGAGGGGGGGTGAATTGTATCTTTTCAAAATTATTACAATCTCTTCAATTTAGACAAATTCTGTCCACTATGCTTTAGCACGATTAAATATGCAGCGGAAAAAGTAAAAGCATGAACACACGGATGTATAGTGGTTCGGGGAACAGAAGGCCCCTAGTCCACTCCACCAACGCTCAAATCCACGAGCTTGGAGATTTTCACTATCTGGTCCTCGTTTCCACAGACCTGTTCACAACTGAGTACAGGCAGTTGACACCTTTACAAGTTTCAGGCAAACACAGCCTTTCTGGTTCAAACACGAACCCACACAGCTTAGAACGAGAAGCTGATCACTCAAAAATAAAAAGGGTTTCGATAAAGAAAACACTTCTCCAGTTGTTCTTCACAATTGCAACAGAATGCAATTGACAGTAGATAGATCGTCATCTTCAGAAAATAAAGATCTGTAATCAAAACAGTTCTGAGTCGATCCAGTTGCAATAGATATTACAAGAAACTTCACAACTTCAGCAGCAGTAGATTCACAACAGATAGTCGATGTAGAACACGTGAATCTGCTAACAAGATCTTTCTTCGGTAATAAAGGTTTTACACTTCTTCTCGATCACCAGAAAAGAACGCCTTCACACAGTCTCTGTTTCTTGCTCGTTAAAAGATCAATCTATATATTTCATACACTTTCCTGTGTATATATATATATCCAAAGTTTCCAAGATAGAACATATATATTCAAATCTGAGAAAATCTTCCGCATAAATAGATCCATGAAAATCTCCTTTAGATTCGCGATATTAAATAACCGAGCCGTTGTAACTCCCCTGAAGAATCGGCATAAAAAGCTCCGTTTTAAATCAATCATTAATCCGTTGAAAATCGTCTTTGATTCATTCAAAGTCTTACTTAAGAATCGGCTCGAAATCCGCTTAATAATCCGCCTGTTTGACCAATGCAAAAGGAAATATCGTCTGTCAAAAATATCCCGACGCCAAACGTAGGGTTGATGACGTGGCTCCAAACGTAGGGTTCACAAACGTAAGGTTCACAAACGTAAGGTTCACAAACGTAAGGTTCACAAACGTACAAACTTTCTCTTCAGCATTCAAACGTAGGGTTGATCATCCATACTTTGTCTTGCTTCAACACTCCAAAGAACGTACGGTTGATTATAAAAGTAAGGTTGATGATCCATACTTTTGAGAAACAAACTCAACACTGAAAACTAACGTACGGTTTCTCTTCCATACTTGTCCAACAACAAAAACGTAAGGTTCCTTCCAAACGTAATGTTCTTCTTCCATACTTTTCAACAACGTAAGGTTCATTAACCATACGTTTCAAAATAACGTAAGGTTCCTTAACCATACGTTTCTTTTAACATAAAAAGTAAACTTTTCATCCATACGTTACGTTCATCAACGTAGGGTATGAATAGTGATTCCAGTACGCGCTAAAACTGATCTCACACTACAGTGATTCCAGAACGCGCTAAAATTGATCTCGCGCTACAGTGATTCCAGAACGCGCTAAAATTGATCTCGGAATAAATAAAGTATGAAATCTCGTTATATGAAATAAATAAATAAAATAAATTCCTGCAAAATACTCAATGAAATAATTAGTAAATAATTAAGGGTATTTGTGAGCATCAAAATCATCATAAAGAGACAGAGTATTATTTAAAATAATCTCCCCCTTTAAAAAACATTATTTTGAATTGTTTGAAAACAATACATTGCTCAACATACTGGACCCTGGCATCTTCTCTGTAACAGCCCAAGATTTTATGAAAAAATATTCTTTTTAATTTCACTAATGTCTTGTGTTGTACGCTACACCAAAAGGAGCTTGCACAACACGCATCCTTGACTTTCCTTGCATTACACGCAATCGCGACCTTCCTCGATAGCGTGTGTAGTACGCAATAACGAGTTTCACTAAACAACAATATGCTATTAAAATATTATTAAAACTAGCCGTTATGAATAGTAATAACCACTTTTTGAAATTTTGTAAATTTTATTTTTCAAAATGGAATTCATTTTTGGATTCAGAATATCGAAATTAGCCTAGGGTGAAATTTTGGTATTTTTCTGAAAACATTCAATTTTTCATGAATAGTGAAACCACTAAGTGGTAGTTAAAAAACTGAATTTTTCATAAAACTTAATTTTACCTCTTCTGTGAGTGGAATTTTGAAAATCTGAGAGACACGGTTAATATCAAGGACTAAAATGTGGTTCAATGAGATGAAAATAATTTTTGGGGAATAGTAACTTTTTACTTTTTTTTACCACGGTAAAAAGTAAATAGGGTAATTAAGGGTAGAAATGATATTATTATTACCCTAACACATGTCCTAATTCTATTGGACAAGTGTAATTCGACCAAAAACAAACATAGGAATAAAATATGACCATTTAGGCCCACTTGGATTAGATTAGGACATTTATTATTAATTTATTTAAAGAAGGGTTAAAAGAGGTAAAATCAAAGTTTATTTACTAAAACATTTTTCATATGGGGTTATACATAAGATAAATTCGACTATAAATATTAATTAGAAATCTAAAAAGATTTCCTAAATAATGGTATTTTATTTGTAATTTTTAGACATTAAATAATTTAATTTATTTATGACCGAACGATGATGCAGTAATTATCTTATTAATGAAATATTGACATAATTGATGTTATAAATACCCAAATAAATATAATTTGAGACTTTTTATGAATTACACTAATTTTATAGGTTAATATGACATGTTAGTATTGATTTAATTATCTTTTTTCGAACTTATCATTCTGTTATGATTTTCACAAAAATCAATTACTAAATAGTGTCAAAATTGACATAAAATAGTTTTTAAAACAAATATTATATTATTAATTGTTATTTTATTTCTAAAAATCTAAGGTTCGGACATATGACTTATATAAGGTTATATATATTAATCATAAACAACTTGGGGTTCTTTTGGCTTCTTACAGTAAGTTTATTAACCTTATAGTGTAAGAACAAAAGAAGACACAGTAAAAGTACAATTATTTAACTTAATGTTAAATCTAAATGATAAGGTTAAAATAGGAACCTAAACCTGTCTAAATTATATTGGATGAGATTATTTCGACCCATACCCAGCTTAGCTTCGAAATATATCAATTTGGAGCTATTTAAAACCGAACTAGACTTTATAATAAAATAATATTTTTTGTTATTCCAAAGGTACCCCTCTCCTCCCTTATAAAAGGGAACCTCCTCCCTCTCCTCCTCACACCAATTTGAGCATTCAAGCTCCGCCAACCCCTGCCAAAATCTCTTCTCCACATCCCTAGTATCATCCTAGAGGTCCTGGTCTTCTTAAAAGACCATCCTTAGTTCATTAAGTGGAGGTTAAGTGAAGGCGCGTCAAAAAGAGGTAATATCCATTACCAATCTTTTTCAATTTCTTTCTTCTTCAACTTCTTATTCTTTAGTTGTTTCTGGATAAAGTAAAAACATCAGTATTTCTTATATACTGATATGTTATTATAAATATGAAACAACTCTAATTAACCTTCTATCCATCCTACGGAAAAAGGAAATCACCGCGCGTGCGTACGTACGAAATACCGTCTCCACGCCGTGGTGTAATCAATTTTCTTCCACCACCTTAATTGGATGGGTATAATGGTGTAATGAGTAACTATATATAATTATTATAAAGTGATATTGATACTGAAATAGTATACATACACTTCAACACAAGTTCACGATCATGAGAACGATATCATCGCTCGTGCGTACGTACAGACTACCGTCTCCACGACGCGATGAGATTCATTCTCCATGTTAACCATTTAAGAATGATTATAAAGTATATATAAAAAATAATAATGAAATATATTACATTATAAAGCTACTGGATTTATGTATATATGTTTTTCGTCTACTTACTTTCATTCAAGACAATAAGGAAAGGAAAACAACGTTCATGCGTACGTACGGACTACCGTCTCCATGAACAGTGTGTTTCATTTCATTTATCTATCTATTATATATATATATATACTGAATATATATGATATATAAATCATGTTTTATATTCTGTAAGTAAGTAAATCATGATATAAGTAATAATAATGTCAAAAACAACAAGTCCAAACACCTACGATAAATGAAACGATTTTACCCAAAACGCTCTTTAACATGGAATTTACAAAAGAACGGGTAAAATAAAGTCATAAGTGAACCATATATGATATCATAACAATTAGTATGATTCTGGAATAAGTCAATGACATTATTTAAATTATTATACAGGAGGTTCGGACACTTACGAAGCAAATCGGGCCTAAGGTAAGGGAAATATCACAATCTAATTTTTATCCAAGATTGTTTATACTTTGGAATTTACTGGGGTGTATTTTATCATCCAAATCCATGTTTCCTGAATATGTAATTTTATTTCCATCCACCTAAAATTGTTTAAATCCAATTTTACCCTTCGTTGAGTTTTTAGTAAAGGATATGAAAGGAATCTTTTGTCGTTTTTCGTACGAGGTACTTTTTGACTTTTCCAACAAAAGTACGAAGAATGTTTTTTAACTTATACGGCATGAATGGATTTTTAAAACATTATTTCCAAGAAGCTTCCTTTACAAGTTTTCAAGTTTATTTTTAATCAACTTATTTTAGTTTAAAATTGTAAGACATGTTAAGAAAGGAAAATGTTTTTGAAGTAGAAAGGATATTTTCCTCAAGAATGGAGTTCAAGTGTTTTATCAAAATTATTTTCCATCTAAGATAATAAAGGGTTATATTTATATCCCTATTATTACATGGATTTGATTATGTTGTGATGGAAATATTATTATGAATTACTTTATCATATATGAATTGTTTTATGATGTCACGATGTTTAAGATTCCCATTTTTATTAAATGGGTTATGCTATGATGTATGGTTTATGATTTTGTGGCACACATAAGAATGGTATCATTATGAGATGGGTGAGACCTATATCTCCCTCCAATGCATTGGGTAAAGATTTTATATCTCATGAGATAGACATGGCTGGAACGGTAGGTTATACCGGTTTAGTGAAACAGGACTGAAATGAGGGTGACTCGGTTCAGAAAGGGACTTTTTCCACTAAGATAGTCTTGGAAATGAGTCTTAACTAACAAGAAATTATTCTATATGATTATGTGTGAATGCCACAAAGTTTCATGTTTTAAGTTATGATTATTGTGATTACATTTCACTTCCATGATTTACCCCATGTTATGAAATTATGATCTCTTTTGCAGGTTAAGATTTCCAAAAGTTATGTGCTTATGTATATGATGTGATTGATATTTCTTTTGTTTACCCTTACTGAGCATTTGAGCTCACCCTTTTATGTTTTCTTTTCCCCAGGATATAAAGAAAGGTTTTAGGTATAAAAAAAAGAAGATCTTTATGGGAGATGTTGAAGATCTTTCACCACGATTAGAAGATTACGTTCCAAGTTTCCAAAGACACTAAACTATTACGATCCTTGCGTGTGTGTTTTTGTTATGTACTAAGTATTCCGCAAATGTAATGTAATGTCAATGTACATCAATCTTCGGGTCTCTAAAGTTGGTATCAGAGGAAAGGTTTAGTCAACCTTTGGAAACTAGGATGCGAAAACGTTAGTGAGATCCCTAGAGATATTTCTAAGGTATGTCTAGGGATGTCCCTAAGGATAAGTATACATATAGGATATAGTCCTAGAACTATGGTAACAAAATTAGATTAAACCAAAGATGTTATATATTGAAGTTACTCCCCCTTTATTATGATTTTTTTCCTCTCACACTATTCTTTTTGGGTTTTAGAAAATGGCTGGAAACAAGATGATTCATGATAATGGAGGATATGATGGACAATGGAATGATATTCTTCATGAGAAACCAAATTAAATGGGATTTGGAAGTCCAAACATCATTATTATGCCGAATCGGCAATCTCATAATATGATCAATAAAGTAAAATTTGGTAAGTTTCCTGACTCGGCTAATAAGAGAAAGATGGAGTTTCATGATGATCATAGAGGAAAGAAAGTTCAATTTCCCCTATGTAAATCATGTGGGAAGAGGCATCAAGGAGATTGTTTCAAAGGAACTGGAAGATGCTTTGGGTGTGGAATAGAAGGACACAAATCCAGTAAGTGCAAATGAAAAAGGTTTAGTTAACACCAGGGATGAGGATAATGGTATTGCTACGACATCAACAATGGTTAAATGTTTTAAATGTGGAATGTACGGGTATTATTCAAACCAATGACTTAAGGGAAAGTCTCATGAAGAGAATCAGTATGGTCGTATGGGTAGTATTTATGTGGATGATGATGAAGAGACTACAAATGATATGTGAGATGAAAGAATTGTTAAAGCTTGGTCAATTGTTTAAGAATGTAGTGGAATGATTACATGTTTATCATGTGTAATGTTGTATAAGTAATCTCATGCAACTATGGAATAAAGAGACATCTATGGATTGTTACACTATTGTTTTCCTTGAGTTTTGAAAGTGTATGATTAATGTTACCAGTATCCATGAAAGGTTATTCCGATATTTTTGGAATGTAGATGATATGCACATAATGAAGGGATAAGGAGAAAATTAAATGTTTGATAGTATTCATGAGCTCATGAATGATATAAGGAGAAGGTTATGTCATGGTTTGAGTATATAGAATTTTTGGATTTTGGTATGTGGAAAGTGTTAAATTTTAACTGCATTCATGTTTTCACTAAGGTTCAATGGGTATTCATTCTTCAAGAGAATATAGGATTAAGGTATTCACATTTGACCAACAAGATATATCTTATGATATATGGGGGATAAATGATGGCATTCACGTGATTGTTCTGTGACATTTTAAGTAATCATTTTCTTTATACTATGAGCTTGGAACGAAGTATTTTAGATAAGCCTAATGATTAGAATGGATTATGTTGGACATAAGTTAGGATAAAACGTTTTTCGATATTATTGATGGGATGTTATAGTAATATAGCTTTAGAAAAAGGACACCCTGCAGGACGGGCGACGACCCATCGCGTCGGACAAGGCTGTGGGAATCGAACCCACAACCGAAGTGCGACTGGCCTTTATCGCCTACCACTGGCCTACAGGAAGTCCCTGTTTAGTAGAAACTAGGTTTATTATATTAAGCAGTATGATATATGAAGTATAAGTCCATTTTAGGAACCATATATGATTAATCTCACTATAGAATGACTTATGTATATTTAATAACTTTTGCTAACCTTTTGTTTGAGACAGATGGAACGACCCATCATTCTATCACATGATCTGCTAACAGTTCACGAATAACAAATTCAACTTCATTTATTTAAGAGATTAAGTAGAAATTGTTCAAGGCAAGACCAACAGTGAGATTGTACCAAAATAAAGTAAGTTTTTATTCTAATTCAAACTCTTCAACTTTAAGGAAACGATCTTGAAAACCAAAAATGTTGTCCTAGTGCTCTTATATCTGATTAATCAGATGGTACCTTAGATCGTCAAAAATTTATGGATTTGTGATTGTTGGCTTTTCCATAGCCATGTTCTCTACCACTCTCCATCAGAACATGATGGTAAGATTTTTCTTCCATATCCATATTTTCACCTATGTGGAAACCCAGTGATTAGTTTATTTGGGTAACCGTTACGTTTCATAATTTCATTTCTAAAGATTGGTTTTGCTATTCCTTTTTACGATGTGGGTTTCTATTAAAGAAACATTCGAATAGTAAACCATTTATAACCCCGATGAATTTCGAGGGAGAAATTCATTTTAATGGGGGTAGAATGTAACAACCCAAGATTTTATGAAAAAATATTCCTTTTAATTTCAGTAATGTCTTGTGTTATACGCTACACCAAAAGGATCTTGCACAACATGCATCCTTGACTTGCCTTGCATTACATGCAATCGCGACCTTCCTCGATAGCGTGTGTAGTACGCAATAACGAGTTTCACTAAACAACAATATGCTATTAAAATATTATTAAAACTAGCCATTATGAATAGTAATAACCACTTTTTGAAATTTTTGAAATTTTATTTTTCAAAATGGAATTCATTTTTGGATTCGGAATATCGAAATTAGCTTAGGGTGAAATTTTGGTATTTTTCTGAAACTTTCAATTTTTGATGAATAGTGAAACCACTAAGTGGTAGTTAAAAAAATGAATTTTTCATAGAACTTAATTTTACCGCATCTGTGAGTGGAATTTTGAAAATCCGAGAGACACGGTTAATATCAAGGACTAAAATGTGGTTCAATGAGATGAAAATAATTTTTGGTGAATAGTAACTTTTTACTTTTTTTTACCACGGTAAAAAGTAAATAGGGTAATTAAGGGTATAAATGATATTATTATTACCCTAAAACATGTCCTAATTCTATTGAACAAGTGTAATTCGACCGAAAATAAACATAGGAATAAAATATGACCATTTAGGCCCACTTGGATTAGATTAGGACATTTATTATTAATTTATTTAAAGAAGGGTTAAAAGAGGTAAAATCAAAGTTTATTTACTAAAACATTTTTAATATGGGGTTATACATAAGATAAATTAGACTATAAATATTAATTAGAAATCTAAAAAGATTTCCTAAATAATTGTATTTTATTTGTAATTTTTATACATTAAATAATTTAATTTATTTATGACACAACGATGATGCAGTAATTATCTTATTAATGAAATATTGACATAATTGATGTTATAAATACCAAAATAAATATAATTTGAGACTTTTTATGAATTCCATTAATTTTATAGGTTAATATGACATGTTAGTATTGATTTAATCAACTTTTTTCTAACTTATCATTCTGTTATGATTTTCACAAAAATCAATTACTAAATAGTGTCAAAATTGACATAGAATAGTTTTTAAAACAAATATTATATTATTAATTGTTATTTTATTCCTAAAAATCTAAGGTTAGGCCAAATGACTTATATAAGGTTATATATATTAATAATAAAAATCTTGGGGTTCGTTTGGCTTCTTATAGTTTGTTTATTAACCTTATAGTGTAAGAACACAAGAAGACACAGTAAAAGTACAATTATTTAACTTAATGTTAAATCTAAATGATAAAGTTAAAATAGGAACCTAAACTTGTCTAAATTCTATTGTATGAGAGGATTTAGACCCATAACCACCTTAGCTTCTAAATATATCAATTTGGAGCTATTTAATACCGAAATTGACTTTATAATAAAATAATAGTTTTAGTTATTCCAAAGGTACCCCTCTCCTCCCTTATAAAAGGGCACCTCCTCCCTCTCCTCCTCACACCAATTTGAGCATTCAAGCTCGGCCATCCACTGCCGAAATCTCTTATCCACTTACCTAGTATCATCCTATAGTTCATGGTCTTCTTCAAAGACCATCCTTAGTTCATTAAGTGGAGGTTAAGTGAAGGCGCGTCAAAAAGAGGTAATATCCATTACCGATCTTTTTCAATTTACTTCTTCTTCAACTTCTTATTCTTTAGTTGTTTCATGATAAAGTAATAACATCAGTATTTATTATATACTGATATGTTATTATAAATATGAAACAACTCTAATTAACCTTCTATCCATCCTACGGAAAAAGGAAATCACCGCGCGTACGTACGTACGGAATACCGTCTCCACGCCATGGTGTAATCAATTTTCTGCCACCACATTAATTGGATGGGTATAATGGTGTAATGAGTAACTATATATGATTATTATAAAGTGATATTGATACTGAAATAGTATACATACACTTCAACACAAGTTCACGATCATGAGAACGATATCATCGCTCGTGCGTACGTACGGACTACCGTCTCCACGACGCGATGAGATTCATTCTCCATGTTAACCATTTAAGAATGATTATAAAGTATATATAAGCAATAATAATGAAATATATGACATTATAATGCTACTTTATTTATGTATATATGTATGTCATCTACTTACTTCCATTCATGACAATAAGGAAAGGAAAACAACGTTCATGCGTACGTACGGACTACCGTCTCCATGAACGGTGTGTTTCATTTCATTTATCTATCTATTATATATATATATATACTGAACATATATGATATATAAATCATGTTTTATATTCTGGAAGTAGGTAAATCATGATATAAGTAATAATAATGTCAATAACAACAAGTCCAAACACCTACGATAAATGAAACGATTTTACCCAAAACGCTCTTTAACATGGAATTTACAAAAGAACGGGTAAAATAAAGTCATAAGTGAACCATATATGATATAATAACAATTAGTATGATTCTGGAATAAGTCAATGACATTATTTGAATCATTATACAGGAGGTTCGGACACTTACGAAGCAAATCGGACCTAAGGTAAGGGAAATATCACAATCTCATTTTTATCCGAGATTATTTATACTTTGGAATTTACTGGGGTGTATTTTATCATCCACATCCATGTTTCCTCAATATGTAATTTTATTTCCATAAACCTAAAATTGTTTAAATCCAATTTTACCCTTCGGTGAGTTTTTAGTAAAGGATATGAAAGGAATATTTTGTCATTTTTCGTACGAGGTACTTTTTGACTTTTCCGACAAAAGTACGAAGAATGTTTTTTTAACTTATACGGCATGAATGGATTTTTAAAACATTATTTCCAAGAAGATTCCTTTACAAGTTTTCAAGTTTATTTTTAATCAACTTCTTTTAGTTTAAAATTTTAAGACATGTTAAGAAAGGAAAATGTTTTTGAAGTAGAAAGGATATTTTCCTCAAGAATGGAGTTCAAGTGTTTTATCAAAATTATTTTCCATCTAAGATAATAAAGGGTTATATTTCTATCCCTATTATTACATGGATTTGATTATGTTGTGATGGAAATATTTTTATGAATTCCTTTATCATATATGAATTGTTTTATGATGTCAAGATGTTTAAGATTCCCATTTTTATTACATGGGTTATGCTATGATGTATGGTTTATGATTTTGTGGCACACATAAGAATGGTATCATTATGAGATGGGTGGGACCAATATCTCCCTCCAATGAATTGGGTAAAGATTTTATATCTCATGAGATATACATGGCTGGAACGGTAGGTTATACCGGTTCAGTGAAACAGGACTGAAACGAGGGTGACTCGGTTCAGAAAGGGACTTTGTCCACTAAGATAGTCTTGGCAATGAGTCTTGACTAACAAGAAATGATTCTCTATGATTATGTGTGAATGCCACAAAGTTTCATGTTTTAAGTTATGATTATTGTGATTACATTTCACTGCCATGATTTACCCCATGTTATGAAATTATGATCTCTTTTGCAGGATAATATTTCCAAAAGTTATGTGCTTATGTATATGATGTGATTGATATTTCTTTTGTTTACCCTTACTGAGCATTTGAGCTCACCCTTTTATGTTTTCTTTTCCCCAGGATATAAAGAAATGTTTTAGGTATAAAAAAAAGAATATCTTTATGGGAGATGTTGAAGATCTTTCACCACGATTAGAAGATTACGTTCTGAGTTTCCAAAGACACTAAACTATTACGATCCTTGCGTGTGTGTTTTTGTTATGTACTAAGTATTCCGAAAATGTAATGTAATGTCAATGTACGTCAAGCTTCGGGTCTCTACATTCTCATTCATTTCGAGACTCACGAAGTCCTCATCACTACCCAGAATGACAACAAATGATCCTACAATGGTACTCAATTCATTCTCTACCAATGGTATTTCCAATTTTATATGAAGTGTGATCCTTTAACATCATCAATCTATGTAAGTTTATCCTTCCTTCAGCTTTTGTTTCTAACCCCTAAATTAATTCGGTGCTTGAAAACCTTGTATATAGGTTCATATGTTTTGATAACCAATCGTGATCCCTTTCACACCCTATTTATCCATGCATCATTGTGGAAATTGATTCTTCCAATCCACCAGTTTACTTTTAATCGATTGAAATTGAAAATGAATACCAGAACAAAATGAGGGTTTTTTTATTTTAAGAATGATTTTTTCTCATTATGTGGTGCCTAGGTCATCTCCAATAGTGTTGCAGCCATCCTGCAGTCGGTGAAGGATTAAACCCTACCACTTTAATTCCTGAAGTTTGGGGAGAAGGTTTTTAAACTGTGAAAACATATGTGGTTGTGATGTCTCTACACTCGCTTAACAGACCATGTTAGGCTGATATTGATGGGATAAACATCATTTTGTCTTGAGAATTCAGGAAAGGGCCCTTGGTGATTTTCGGTGATCCTGGATCATCCATATAGGAGTTCCAATCTTTAGGGTCTAAGGCACTAAATTTAGGGACTAATTTGGGTTTCTAAATCATGAGTTCAGTCCCTCTGAGATAGAAACATGGATCTCCTAGGACTAAGACATCGATTTTTCTTCCAACACATGTAGCAATCCAACTGTTCCTCCTTCAGAACAAGATTTCTATTCTGGAAAATGGATTGTATGATAAAAAGGATCAATGGGGATGCAAAATTGTGATTCATAGGAATAATAAGAATATAGATCCATCCATTATTGAACTATATTTACAAAATGATCCAATGTTAGCTGAGTCCCCACAGTCTCCCTTAAATAATGAGGAGGATGAGAAACTTATGTGTTCTTCACATAATAATATTTCAAAAAGAAAGATAATTCTTATCAATTTTAGAGACTACCCAGTGAATGCTGGGAGACAGAACAAGACTGTAAATTTTTATTCGTACCTTCTAAAATAGATGACTACCCAATTGTTTGGAATGGTCATTAACTTTAGGGAGCATTTTCGGCCTCCTCAAGATGGTGATGAGCGGGAGGTTTCTCGTGACATAGTCATGGAGTCTAAAGGTGATAGGATTGAGGATTCTAAGTGGTTGGATGATCTAGTGGAATTTTATGGTTTCCAGAAGGAGTTAAGGTTTGAGAATGATTACCACAATCTTCTCTTACACACTATGGAAAAGGTATTGGATGTAAATTTTGATATTAATTTTTTAATAGATAAAGCAGATATAATATATGAGAGATAAATTCATCTTGATATTAATGAAGAGAAAACTGATTGGATTGACAAGGAAGAATGAATTTTGGCTCGTGGAATCAATAAGGGAAAAATAAATGTGGAAGAATACATTCATACTTGTGATAGGTTGGCTTACCACATCGAGGATATCATCAATGGATATCCACATACAAAGGTAACATCTATATCCTAGATCATACATAGGGTGATTAATTGAAATGATTAATTGTTTTTTTGGAATAGTTTACTAATTTATTAGGAGGTTTGAATTGGGTATGACATGTAATATTTTTTCATTTTTCACTCTCCATCCAAAGTGATTTCGTAAATATTAATTTTTCTTTCTGTAGGTAATCATTGAATCAAAAAATCATAATTTAAATATCATTTGGTATATTTAAAAATACCAATAATTTTAAATAAAATTATATTAAAATAAATTCATTGGTATTATATACACCACACACAAAATAAAAAATGTGGTGAATATATGTCATGACCCATCCATCGGGGCTTGTGTCGTGACTACCTCAAGCCCACATTCCATAGGCCAGAGGCTAGCGACTAGCACCAAAGGCGTAATTCCCTAAAACTGGGAAGAAATTGCCTTTATAACCTGTAAACACACACAACAGAGCACACACCTGGATAAAAAACACTAAGTAAACTGTATAAAAAAAGAAGGCTAAAAAGTAAAAGGGTCCATAAATACAAGCCCAACTGTAAAGTACAAGGAACTGGAAGTACAAGTACAAATGAAGAAAGGAAAAAACAGTTACTGGGTCATCCTCTAGGATTCCTACTTGAAGGGTAGGTACAGATATCCTCCTGAGCACTCCTTGTCTGTCAGTCTCATCCGTGTATCGACTCGTCGTATGGTCCACCTCCGGGTACTGTCCAGTCCTGGGTTTCTCATCCTTAGTCAGTGCTATCCGTCGTATACATCCGACACAACAATGTGCAGGCATAGCCCATGAAAATGTGAGTATAATGATACTTGTTAGGGACCATGAGACCCTCAAGGTCTCACAAATTCCAACAAGTATAAACCACAAAGTATGAAATCAACAGATAACCCTACTTAGGTATATTCCCATACACAACTAAGTTATTAAGTAATTCATCTCAATCATGAGAAAAAACACAAAAGTACTGACTTAGATCAACCATGATTTTATTCAGGGGGTAGTATAAAAAAACATCCCCATCACATTATCAAAACCTTGGCTAATGGAGAACTCATCCCCTATTGAGTACAGTGGGCATACCGCATCACATATAGGTGCTTACCACTAACCTAGGACTACTGAGGTACTCCTCCTATCGAGTACCATGGGTCTGTTGCGTCCCCCAGAGGCGCTCCCCACAATAGGTCTGCCGTCACACCCCGACACTCCCCCTCATAACCTGATAAGGTACTCCTCCTGTCGAGTATCGTGGGTCTATTGCATAACCAAGTGTTCTCTTCCACCGAGGGTCTGCCTCCACAACCAGGTGATCTGCACTGGTCTAGTAGAATCACTCCGATTCAAATGTTCAGCAGTCGTTAGTTCTCATCCAACTACTAGGTCTCCGCACTCTACTCGTTAATCACTGGAATGATCTGCTCCATGAGCTACTGGTCGATACTCCAACTGCCATGAAGTCCTATGAAAAAGTATCTCAATGGCCTGCCACATCTTAAGGGTCTCAACACAACAAACGACACGTCAATCGGACGCTTGGTCTGTGAGTTATTAGCCTTTTAGTTATGGGGGCCCGGTTAGATTTGTTCTTGATCCAACCTAAACTTATCCCATATTTATCCATAACTCTAGTGGAGTATAATCAAAGGGACTATCTCGCTATAAGGTTTCTATTAGCGATGACAGTTCGTCAAACATACATCTGATGCCAAGGATATGACCAAAAAAAGTAAAGGGTCATAGTGGGACCAGGTCTGGTCCGACTGAGTCGGACCAACCAGGGTCAGTCAATCTTGCCTGACCCGTTGGGTTCTGGCCGGACCGCTTGGCCAAGCCCAGCAGGCCGCGAGGGGCCCCAGATGGCTGAGAGGTCACAGACCGTCCACGAGGGCATGGAATGGCCATGGGTCGGCGCGAGGGCGGCTCATCATGGAGGGAACCTCACGGGCGGCTCAGCCTGAGGTGTCGTGAGGGAGTGGGTTGGTTCGGCCAGGGCACTGGGAGGGCACAGGCTAGTTTGGTTAGGGAACTATAGGGGCGCGGGTTCAGCCGGGGGCTCGGGAGGCCGGTAGGCTGGCGTGGACAAGGCGACTCAGGAGGGCGCCACGAGGCCAGTTCGACCGGGAGGGCACGAGTGGCCGAGAACGAGCGGGCTGGTGAGGCCGGGGTGGCTCGGGAGGGCGCCGCGAGGTCGGTTCAGCCGGGAGGGTGCGGGTGGCCAGGAGCCAGTTCGGCCAAGAGGCTGGGGTGGCTGGGGCTGGTTCGGCTGACAGATAGCGCATCGAGTGAAGCCTGGGAGGGCGTCGTGAGGCCGGTTCCACCGGGAGGACGCGAGTGGCCAGGCCCTGTTCGGCTGGGGCGCTGCGAGGGGTCATAGGGCCGGTTCGGCCGGTGGCAGCACAGAACCTCTTGAGGGTGGCGTGGGTCGCAGAGGTCGGGGGTGGCGTTGCAGTTGCCTTCATTTCCTTCGTCGCTGTAGTCACCTTCCTCTATTTCGAAGAACACTGCAAAAGAGAATGATGGAGGGGTCAGGCCATGTTGGTTTGGTCTGCACCCTCCGCGTTTAGGGTGGTAGCATTTGGCTCACAAGAACGAAGCACAAAAAACTCTCCCACAATGAATAATCCCAAAACATGAAAAAGGAAAACATAGGTGGATCAACTTGTTACAATTTGATCCACATTATATGTTTTAGAAGGAAAGAATCACAAGAATATAAAATCATTCACAAAAAATCCCCTACTTGTTCATTGTTTGTCGACTTTGGCGCGATAAGGTAGACGTCATTTCATTGTAGACGAACACGTACTACGTTGACAGAGGTTCCTAGGAATAAAGTCAAATTTGAGGTCATTCTTCATCGGTGGAGTGTTCTTCATTGAGAGAGCATTCTTCGTTGGGAGATGATGTTCTTCGTTGGAGAAATTTGTTTCTCCCAAGCTCTCTCCTCTCCCAATATTTCTCCCAAGTTCCACCAAAATGAAAATGACAAACCAAGATAATAGATTAAGTTATCTATATATATATAATTGTTGACACAAATTTCAAAATGGTTAAGTTGGCATTATTAAATGTTAGAGGAGTTGGCACATTTATTTGGTGAATAGGCAGAATCAATATGGATGAAGCCCAAGAGGCTCCTCTACATTAAAGAGGAGGGTTGAGAGGTTTCCTCTCAATTAAATGGGGGAGTTTTGTCATGGGTGGTCCCCACCACCATAACCTGTCGTGGGAGCTTAGGTTTGGGTGGTCCCCACCACCATAACCTCCCACAGGAGGTTAAGTTCGGGTGGTCCCCACACTTCAACTCCGACATTGGTGGTTACAACAAAATAAAAATAAAATAAAACATGTGTTTGTTTTATTTTATTTAATCCACGAAAAACCCAAAAACTAACTATCTCCCCCGACCAACTACCGTTGAGGTGAGAGTCTCCTAAAGAGAATACTGGTGCTTCGAGTTCAATAGAGTTATCTAATTTTAATTCTGAGCACTGGTTCAAAAGTTATGAAAACTCACTTGAACTTTCACTGAATGTACCTGAACAAAACTTCAAAAAGTGATTCTGGGCCCACCAGGCCTTGGAATCAGGAATTGCCAATTTTCACAGACTCTTAAAATTACCATTTAAATAAATAAGATTACATGGAAATTATGGGTCTTTAAATTCTCCCCACCTCAGGACTTTACGTCCCCATAAGCAACAAATCAAACTAAGGGAAAAAGTGATGGTACTGAGCACGCATCTGAGCCTCCCGCTCCCAAGTGCTCTCCTAGAGGTTCCTGTGCTGCCAACGAATGTGCACCAGAGGTATCAACCATCCACGAAGGACCTGCTCATGTCGAACCTCATTCTCTACTAGAACATCCGTAAAATTTTCCCCATCATCGACGTCCAGCTCACCATGGTCGATGATGTGAGAAGGGTCATGCACATATCACCTCAGCTGGGATATGTGGTGTAACGACCCAAAATTTCATTAATGGAAAATCCCTCTTGATCCAGTTAAATGTTTCTTTATGAATTTTTTTTATAAGATGTCAACTTCTTTAGTTTTACGTTATGATTTGTGACCGTTACTTTTATAGTTATTGAACAGTGATCATCTGAGTAGTATAAATATAAGGCTTTAACGAACCCATTTCTACTCAGACAAAGGAAGCGATGGCCTCATCCAGTATAATTGCCCCTTACGAAGCCCATTTGTCAGAGCTCGGAAAAGAGGTGGCGTCTTTGGGCTTTTCCCTTGACCAAGCCCAAGCTGAGCTTCATCAAGTCAAGCTCAAACGTGATCGTCTACGGGAAAAGTGGAAGTTAATTGAAATTACCACTCGAGCGATGTTATCCGAGCCGCCCCAAGAGTCTGTCACCATCGCGCACCTTACACTTAGGTCTTATGCGGCTATTTTAAGGGGTTATGTAACAAATAAGTAGCACCAAGTTCATGTACATTATTTTTGTATATAATAATGAATATAATTTCTAGTCATTTTTGATACATTGTAATTAGTTTTTAAAGTACAAATGGTGTTTTTAGTTATTATTTAATTAATAATTATATTTTATTAAATTAAAGGATTTTTGAATTAAATAATATTTTAATAAAATATTATTATTAATATTAAATTAATTTTTATTAAATATAAACGATCTTATAATTTTATGAATGCAATTAAATTTTTTATTAATGTTTGAAAGCCATTTCTATCAAAACCCGTGATTTTTTTTATAAATGTCGGTTTTTATTTTAAAAGTGAAAATTCACATATTTAGAAAATTATCTAGATAAAATAAATATTATTTTTGGAATCAGGACGTCGAAATTATCCAACGGTGATTTTTTCATAATTTTCTGAGACAGTCAAATTTTTGGGTAAAAATTAAATACCATTTAAATATATAATGTGTTTTATGACATCATAATGACCCAATGGTGATGTAATAAAATACCATAATCCTTATGTTCGGCCAATATATGTTTTATCATTAAAATAATGAGGTTTTTGGTTTGTTTGACTTACTTTTCAAAGCATTAATGGAGCCCTCAAGACTTATTCAACACTTTGCCTTTTTAAATTAATTTCCATGGGAGTGTGACTCACCTCCACATAAGCAACCCTAATTTTTTAATAAGTTTGGACCTTGTCCTTGTAAAATATTGTTTTCCTCTTTCCTTTTCCAGAAACCATGAGAAAATACCATGGGATGGTTTGTGGTTTGGATTATTTAAATATAAGGGGTCCCAAACCTAAATAATAAAGCATTCTCTCACCTTTCCTATATAAACCCACCCAAGCTCCCACTTCCTCCTCACTAAAATCCCTTGGAGTTCGTCCAACCTCTGCTCTACTCTCTCTATAATCCTCCCAAGGTTCCCCAAGCTCCCAAGAAGCCTCTCACAAGCCACTCTCTAGCCTTTGGAAGCACACTTCCAAGTAAGGGGTTTTCTTCCTTTCTCATTTTTTCTCAATTTTCTTTAAGTTGTATTTCCCTTTTAATTTCAATTATGAATGTTGGGGTATGGTTTCACACCTCTCCCATACTTCCCTCTTATTTTTTGAATGATGGGATACCCCTTTCTCTCTCATTAAATGTCTCCCATGTACACCCGTTACTATGCCGAAATTCCGAAAGGAACCTTTTTCTCCCCTTCTGTATTCAAGCAATACTTTTGTATCATGAATCTAAATTCCTTTTTAATTGTTTGGACAAGTATCTATATGACCTCCTTACTTTCCATTACATGTAAATATGATGAGGAACCACTTTCTATCTCATCAACTTTTTTTATGAATTCTTATGTCACGCCGTTACGCTGCCGAAATCACACCGATTTTCTAAGTCAATATCATTGTGTAGTGAATACCATGCCCAATTCTCCATCTAGGGTATTCACCTTTATGCACATTTACTTATTGATTGTAAAGTTTCATGTGTGAATTCCACATTCCTTTATCGTGGAATAAATGATTATGTTTTATGAATCCATGTTTTATGATCCATGTGGCTCGCTTATGCATGAAATGAAATGTTTAAGAAGGGTGCGCCCTTTATAGCGCTCCAATGCATTGGGTAAAGTATAGTATCATGATACGTCATGTGCAATGAGTGTTTACTCATGCTAATTCAAGTGCAACGAGGGTTTACTCATGCTTCAAATGCAATGAGGGTTTACTCATGCTCCATGTGCAATGAGCCTTGGCTCATGCTAATTCAATGTTAAGTGTTGTTGCCACATTTCCATGTTATGATTATCATGATTTATCATGCCTTTATGTTCATGTTTTTCTTATGCTCTATTGATATGCCTATTGCCTAACATGTATTGTACTCCTCATGTTATTCATTGTGTACTCCCTTACTGGGCTTTATAGCTCACCCTTTTCTTATGCATGTCCTCAGGTTATCCCATGAAATGCTAAGTACGAAGGAATGTAGTGGTCATGTAAAGGAAGTTTTCAATAAAGATGTTGTATTTCAAGTTTAAAGTTTTTATGTAATGATACTAAGCCCCAAAGACACTAAACCTCTCGATCTTCTTTGTTGTATCAAGTGAAGTTTTATGTAATAAAGCATGTTTAAGTTGTAATAAAAAGCAGGGTTGTCATAGTTGGTATCAAAGGATAGGTTTAGTTATTTTTGGGAATAGGAAACCCTAGTAAAGCCTTAGATACAAGACTAAGCATAATAAAAACATCCCTAAGTTTTGGTAAATAATAAGTAAGTGGTTTATCAAACAAATACATCCCTGTCTGGATACGAGCAGGTAGAGGCGGCTCTGGCACAGATGTATCCTAGGGGTAAAACCCGAAAACACCGCTTTGAGCTAGACTCGAACGGGAACTGGTGCACGACAACGGGCCTTACTGCACTCTTGGTTACGACACTCTCGGGGGATATGTTTTGATAAATTCACAATCTTAGTATGAACCCTTATTAAGGGAAAAATGCCCCTAAGAATATATGTTAGAAGGAAGATCATGAAAAGCCTGGATTGAATCCTATAGACTCATGAGTTAAAGAGATTAAAGTTTATTTATAAGTCATCAACTTTTGTCTTTGGATTACCCTTTATGTGTTACCCCTAACATTCTTTTATTCCAGCCAATGGCCGGTAACAGGAGAACTCGGGCTAACAACCGTTGTGAAGATCAGTGTGATGATTGTACTTATGAGATGCCCAATCTAATGGGAGCGGGAACCGCGAACATTGTCACACTTCTCTCTCAGCTAACTCAAGTTTTGAATAAAAACACGGGTCAAGAGGAACGTTCAACCCCCCCTAAGAAAGAACAAGTCGCTATTGAAAGCTTCATGAGAGAAAGGCCTCCTACTTTTAGTGGATCATCCGATCCCACGATCGCTGAACAATGGATCAACTCCATTGAAAAGATATTCTCCATCATCCAATGCTCTAAAAAAGAGAAGGTTCTCCTGGAGTCTTATCGTATGGAGGGTGAAGCTGATCAATGGTGGACGTTGATAAAAAATACGAAGCTTGAGGAGGAGATCGAGGCTTTAGGATGGAAGGAATTCCGGAAGATGTTTTTCGTTAAATATTTTCCGCGCACCCTCCGTCTTAAGATGGAAAGGGACTTCCTTTCCCTCAAACAGAAAGATGAAGAATCTATGGGAGCGTACGAGGAAAACTTCACAAGGCTTGCACGATACGCTTCCGGCTTTGTCATTACCCCCGAATGCAAGGTTGGCCGCTTCTTTGGTGGGATGAAGCCTAGCTTGCGGAAAGCATTAGCAATCCGTGACTTCGACAGCTATGAGGAAATTGTCCGATGTGCCCTCAAGGTTGAAATGGATATCGGAGAATCACAGGGGTATCATGGGGAAAAGAAGCGTAAGGTGGAATTCAATGCTGGTGGTCCGATGGATAAATCCAACGGTGCTAAGAAGTTCCAGCACCCCACTTGCCAAAAGTGTGGAAAGAAGCACCCTAGAAATTGCCTTAGGGGGACATGAAAATGCTTGAAGTGTGGAAGAGAAGGGCACCTAGCTGTTAACTGTTAGCAAGAAGGACCCGCGGCTGCGACAGAGGAGAGAAACGCTCCGTTCGAACCTCAACGCGTTGTTCAATGCTTCAAATGCAAAGAACCGGGTCATTTTGCAAATCAGTTCCCTAATCCAAGGGTTATCGGAGGCAACCAGCAACCTCCAAGACAGCAAGGAAGAACTTTTGCCATCACTTCTGCCGAAGTGAACCCCGAAAACAAAGTGGTGATAGATACGCTAGTTATTCATTCAAGAATAGCGAACGTAATTTTTGATTGAGGTTCTACGCATTCTTTTATATCTCAAAAGTTTAGTAGAAAAATCCCTGCACCACCACAAATCATGGAAGTAAAGATGTCGGTGAGTACGGAAAATGGGGCAATCATTGTATCCCATGAGTATAAGTCCTCCCCTGTTATAATCTGTGGATTGATTTTCCCGGCGAACCTCATCATACTCCCTTTGGTGGAATTTGATGCAATTCTTGGCATGGATTGGCTTTCTTTATATAGAGCCAACATAAATTGTCGGGAGAGGGAAATCACACTTCCTATGGAGAATCGACCCCCGATTCTATACAAGTGTCAGGAGGAAGATGACTCTCCTTTAGCTCCATCATCTCAAGCATGGATATTACTGCCTTATGATCATGCATATCTGGGTCAGATGATTGAGTCCAAGGAAGGAACCACCCTTGAAGAAATGCTTATTGTGAGGGAATTCGCTGAAGTATTTCCCGAGGAACTTCCTGGGTTTCCTCCAAGAAGAGATGTTGAGTTCTCAATTGAACTTATACCTGGGGCGCTACCAATATCCAAGACTCCATATAGAATGGATGTTGTTGAGCTTGAAGAGCTGAAGAAACAACTACAGGTGAATCTGGATAAAGGGTTTATACGCCCAAGTGCATCACCATGGGGTGCACCAGTCCTCTTCGTCAAAAAGAAGGATGGGTCAATGCGGCTTTGCATCGATTATCATGAACTAAAAAAAATAACGATAAAGACCAAGTATCCTCTCCCAAGAATCGATGACTTGTTTGATCAGCTGCGTGGAGCACAATACTTCTCCAAGGTGGACTTGCGGTTGGGATATTATGAAGTAAGGGTGAAGAAGGAAGATATCCCCAAGACTACTTTTCGTACAAGGTACAGGCACTATGAATTCATAGTAATGCCTTTCAGACTCACCAATGCTCGAGCAATATTCATGGAATTGATGAATAGAGTCTTTGGAGATTACCTAGACAAATTTGTGGTAGTCTTTATAGATGATATTCTAATATACTCCAAAACCAAGGAGGACCATGAAGAGCATTTAAGAACTGTACTGGAGACTTTGCGCAAGGAGAAGCTATATGCCATGTAAATAAAGTGTGAGTTCTGGTTGAAGGAAGTCTCATTCTTGGGCCATATCATCACAAGAAATGGGATATCTGTGGACCCCTCCAAAACATATGCAATTGAGGGATGGCCGAGGCCAAAATCGGTAACTGATATCCGTAGCTTCTTGGGGTTAGCTGGATATTATCGATGATTTGTGAGAAATTTCTCATGATTGTCCAACCCTCTTACCAAGCTAACTCGAAAGGGAGTAAAGTTTTCTTGGAGTGATGAATGCGAAGAAAGCTTCAAGGAGTTGAAAATGAGGCTTATCACTGCACCCGTGCTCACTTTACCCACAAGTGGGGAGCTTTTGTGGTATTCAGTGATGCTTCGAAGAAGGGATTAGGATGTGTGATGATGCAGAATGATAAAGTGATATCTTATGCCTCAAGGCAGTTGAAAATCCATGAGTGAAACTATCCAACGCATGATCTGGAGTTGGCGGCGGTGATCTTTGCCTTGAAAATCTGGCGGCATTATCTCTATGGAGAGAAATGTGAGATATATACTGACCACAAGAGTCTTAAATATATATTCATACAGAAAGAGCTTAATATGCTCCAGAGAAGATGGATAGAGCTCATCAAATATTATGACTGTTCAATACATTACCACCCTGGGAAGGCGAACAAGGTGGCGGATGCCCTAAGTAGAAAGGATCCAGCTATTCTATCAATGATGAGAATTGAGAAGGATCCAATCTTCTTAGACTTGATGAAGATGGATGTGGGAATCATAAAGAAGGGAACATCATCAATCCTTTCACAAATGATTGCTCAACCATCTCTTTTGGAAAGGATAAAGGATTCTGAAAAAAATGATGTGGGAATCCAAGAAAATATGGAAGCTATCAGAAAGGGAAAATCCTTAGAGTTTAATGTTAATGAAGAAGGAATTGTGCGGTTTGGGAAAAGACTATGTGTTCCATCAAGTCCGGAGCTGAAGAAGGATCTTTTGGATGATGCACATAGTTCAAATTTCTCTATTCACCCAGGGAGCACAAAGATGTATCGAGATCTCCGAGAAAACTTTTGGTGGGATAATATGAAGAAGGAGATCGCTGAATATACATCAAAGTGCCTGGTGTGTCAGCAAGTGAAGGCAGAGAGGCAGAAGTCTAAGGGGATGATGCAACCATTGCCCATACGAGAATGGAAATGGGAGAACATCACCATGGACTTCGTCACTGGACTTCCAAGGACATCCAAAGGCAACAATGCAATCTGGGTTTTTGTGGATCGTCTTACAAAGACTGCACACTTCATTGCTATTCGAGAGGATTTCTCTTTGGATCAACTGGCACAGATATATATTAGGGAAGTGGTACGGTTGCATGGAGTACCACTATCTATTGTGTCTAACCGAGATCCAAGATTTACCTCTAAGTTTTGGAAGAGTCTTCAACATGCTCTGAATACTGAACTGAACTTCAGTACGGCCTATCATCCTCAAACTGATGGCCAATCCGAGCAGACTATCCAAACACTTGAAGATATGTTGAGATCGTGCTCAATGGACTTTAAAGGAGGATGGGATCAACATCTTCCTCTGGTTGAGTTCTCTTATAATAATAGTTTCCACTCAAGCATCCAAATGGCACCATATGAAGCCCTGTATGGGAAAAGGTGTAGAACACCGGCATGTTGGGATGAGGTCGGTGAACGTAAGCTGCTTAGACCAGAAATGGTCAAAGAAATGGTGGAGAAGGTGAAAACCATTCAGCAGCATATCAAGGCAGCCCCGAGTCGACAGAAGAGTTATGCATATAATCGTCGACAAGACCTTGAGTTTAAAGTCGGAGACATGGTGTTTTTACGCATATCTCCGTGGAAGAAGGTCATGAGGTTTGGAAAGAAAGGGAAGTTAAGTCCAAGGTACATCGGCCCCTTCGAGATTCTTGATCGTGTTGGGGCTGTGGCCTATCGACTAGCACTTCCACCTACTATGGCCAAGGTGCATGATGTCTTCCATGTATCCCTCTTAAGGAAGTACATACCAGACCCTTCACATGTACTCTCTTCCGAGGTGGTACAATTAGAAGACGATCTTTCTTATGAGGAGGAACCAGTAAAGATCTTAGATCATAGAGAAAAAGTTCTACGAAATAAGACAATGCCCCTCGTCAAGGTGTTGTGGAGAAACCACAAGTTTGAAGAATCAACTTGGGAGTCGGAGGATATGATGAAGCAAAGTTACCCACATTTGTTTTAGTGTGGGAAAAGGAAAATTTCGAGGGCGAAATTTCTTAAGGGGGGAATATTGTAACGACCCAAAGTTTCATTAATGGAAAATCCCTCTTGATCTAGTTAAATGTTTATTTATGAATTTTTTTTATAAGATGTCAACTTCTTTAATTTTACATTAAGATTTGTGACCATTACCTTTATAGCCATTGAACAGTGATCATCTGAGTAGTATAAATATAAGGCTTCAACGAACCCATTTCTACTCAGACAAAGGAAGCGATGGCCGCATCCAGTATAATTGCCCCTTACGAAGCCCATTTGTCAGAGCTCGGAAAAGAGGTGGCGTCTTTGGGCTTTTCCCTTGACTAAGCCCAAGCTGAGCTTCATCAAGTCAAGCTCGAACGTGGTTATCTATGGGAAAAGTGGAAGTTGATTGAAATTACCACTCGAGCGATGTTATCCGAGCCGCCCCAAGAGTCTGTCACCATCGCGAACCTTACCCTTAGGTCTTATGTGGCTATTTTAAGGGGTTATGTAACAAATAAGTAGCACCATGTTCATGTACATTATTTTTTTATATAATAATGAATATAATTTCTAGTCATTTTTGATACATTGTAATTAGTTTTTAAAGTACAAATGGTGTTTTTAGTTATTTTTTAATTAAGAATTATATTTTATTAAATTAAAGGATTTTTGAATTAACTAATATTTTAATAAAATATTATTATTAATATTAAATTAATTTTTATTAAATATAAATGATCTTATAATTTTATGAATGCAATTAAAATTTTTATTAAGGTTTGAAATCCATTTTTGTCAAAACCTGTGAATTTTTTTATAAATGTCGGTTTTTATTTTAAAAGTGAAAATTCACATATTTAGAAAATTATTTAGATAAAATAAATATTATTTTTGGAATCAGGACGTCGAAATTATCCAACGGTGAATTTTTCATAATTTTCTGAGACAGTCAAATTTTTGGGTAAAAATTAAATACCATTTAAATATATAATGTGTTTTATGAAATCATAATGACCCAATGGTGATGTAATAAAATACCATAATCCTTATGTTTGGCCAATATATGTTTTATCATTAAAATAATGAGGTTTTGGGTTTGTTTGGCTTACTTTTCAAAGCATTAATGGAGCCCTCAAGACTTATTCAACACTTTGCCTTTTTAAATTAATTTCCATGGGAGTGTGACTCACCTCCACATAAGCAACCATAATGTTTTAATACGTTCGGACCTTGGCCTTGTAAAATATTGTTTTCCTCTTTCCTTTTCCATAAACCATGGGAAAATACCATGGGATGGTTTGTGGTTTGGATTATTTTAATATAAGGGGTCCCAAACCTAAATAATAAAGAATTCTCTCACCTTTCCTATATAAACCCACCCAAGCTCCCACTTCCTCCTCACTAAAATCCCTTGGAGTTCGTCCAAACTCTGCTCTACTATCTCTATAATCCTCCCAAGGTGCCCCAATCTCCCAAGAAGCCTCTCACAATCCTCTCTCTAGCCTTTGGAATCACACTTCCAAGTAAGGGGTTTTCTTCCTTTCTCATTTTTTGTCAATTTTCTTTAAGTTGTATTGCCCTTTCAATTTCAATTATTAATGTTGGGGTATGGTTTCTCACCTCTCCCATACTGCCCTATTATTGTTTGAATGATGGGAGACCCCTTTCTCTCTCATTAAATGCCTCCCATGTACACCCGTTACTATGCTGAAATTCCGAACGGAACCTTTTTCTCCCCTTCTGTATTCAAGCAATACTTTTGTATCATGAATCTAAATTCCTTTTTAATTGTTGGGACATGTATCTATATGACCTCCTTACTGTCCATTACATGTAAATATGATGAGGAACCCCTTTCTCTCTCATCAACTTTTTTTTATGAATTCTTATGTCACGCCGTTACGCTGCCGAAATCACACCGATTTTATAAGCCAATATCATTGTGTAGTGAATACCATGCCCATTTCTCCATCAAGGGTATTCACCTTTATGCACATTTACTTATTGATTGTAAAGTTTCATGTGTGAATTCCACATTCCCTTATCATGGAATAAATGATTATGTTTTAGGAATCCATGTTTTATGATCCATGTGGCACACTTATGCATGAAATGCATGTTTAAGAAGGGTGCGCCCTTTATAGCACTCCAATGCATTGGGTAAATTATAGTATCATGATACGTCATGTGCAATGATTGTTTACTCATGCTAATTCAAGTGAAACGAGGGTTTACTCATGCTTCAAATGCAATGAGGGTTTACTCATGCTCCATGTGCAATGAGCCTTGGCTCATGCTAATTCAATGTTAAGTGTTGTTGCCACATTTCCATGTTATGATTATCATGATTTATCATGCCTTTATGTTCATGTTTTTCTTATGCTCTATTGATATCACTATTGCCTAACATGTATTTTACTCCTCATGTTATTCATTGTGTACTCCCTTACTGGGCTTATAGCTCACCCTTTTCTTATGCATGTCCTCAGGTTATCCAATGCAATGCTAAGTAAGAAGGAATGTAGTGGTCATGTAAAGGATGTTTTCAATAAAGATGTTGTATTTCAAGTTTAAAGTTTTTATGTTATGATCCTAAGCCCCAAAGACACTAAACCTCTCGATCTTCTTTGTTGTATCAAGTGAAGTTTTATGTAATAAAGGATGTTTAAGTTGTAATAAAAAGCAGGGTTGTCATATGTGGAAGAGATCGTGCACCCAATGCAATAGAGGTGGAAGAGCTATGTGGTATGCCACCTCACCAACTCTGATGAGGACCTAAAAAGGTCTGATGAATCTCATAGATAACTTGTCACCTCGGAAAAACTCTACAATCCTCATCGAGGTGACACCTGTAGAAAGACATGAAGCCATCCTCAAACTCCAAGGGTCTTCATCTCCTATCAGCATACAACTTCTACCTGCTCTGTGAAATCTTCATCTGCTCCTGGATGATCTGTACCTTCTCTGTAGTAGCTTGTACCATCTCTGGTCCCACTAGTGCTGACTCCCCTGGGTTAGTCTAGCACAAAGGTGATATGCAATGTCACCCATATAATGCCTGAAAAGGTTCCATCCCAATGGTGGAGTGAAAGATGTTGTTGTATACAAACTCCCCCAAAGGAATGTGATCCTCCCTGCTGCGACTGAAGTTGAGGACACATGCACAGAGTATGTCCTCGATGGTCTAAATGGTTTGCTCAGTCTGACCATTTGTCTGAGGATATAAGGTGGTGCTCAAACGAAGCTGCATCGAGAAAGATTCCAACAACACCTTCCATAGCCGGGAAGTAAAATGTGTGTCATGATTGGATAAAATAATCAAAGGTACTCCATGTATCTACACAATTTCCTATACATAGAGGTGTCACAAGCCCTCTACTAAACCCTGCTCCCTGATCGGTAGAAATTGGGCCGACATGGTGAGTCAGTCAATAATCACCCAAATCGAGTCATGTCCCCTTGATGTATGTGGAAGTCATGTCACAATTTCCATTGATATCCCAACCCACTTCCATTCTAGGACCTCTAAATGCTGAACCAAACCTACTGGAACCTGGTGCTATGCCTTCACTTGCTGACAAGTGATTCACCGAGAGACAAACTCTGCAACTCCCTTCTTTATTCCCGACCACCAGTGTTGTCGTTGGAGATCCTGGTACATCTTCGCCACTCCTGGATGTAACGCTAGTGGGGATTTGTGGAACTACCTCAACACTTCCTCCTGAAGTGACACTGGTACCATAGTACGTCCTCTAAAGAGGATTACAGGCTCCCCACCTTCAGAAAATTCATCAGGTGCCTGCCCTGTGGATATCTGAAAAAATTGTGTCTCGTAGTCAGTGTCCCCACGTTGTGCCTCCCTGACTTGCTGAAGAAGTGGGGGAGTGACTGTAAGAGACCGATTGAAGGCTACTCCATCAAAATCCAAAAAGTATATCTATAAAGCTAGCAGTTTCTCTGTCTCCTTGCCTAGTAGATGTATACCAGATCTCCTGCTGAGTGCATCTACAACAACTTTCCCCTTCCTAGAAGTATTGACTATCTAAATGACATCGTCCAGGAGGAACTCAAGCCAACATTGATTTCTCAAGTTCAGGTCCTTCTAAAAGAAGATATACCTGAGACTCTTTTGATCAGAGTACACGGTAAAACGCTTGCCCATCAGATAGTGTCTCCACATCTTCAAGGTGAAGACCAAAACTTCTAACTCCAAGTCATGGGTAGCATAGTTATGCTCATGATGTCTCAGATTCCAAGAACCATAAGTGATCACTGCTCGCTCCGACATCAAGACACATCCGAGTCATGTCCCCAATGCGTCATAGTGGACTACGTACCATACACCTTCCTTTGGAAGCCTCATGATGGGGGGAATTAGTCACCCTCTTCCTCAACTCCTAAAAGCTCGGCGGGCAACTCTCTGACCAAACAAAGGGTTGCCTCTTCTTCATCAAGGATGATAGTTGTGCTGAAATTCTGGAGAAATCTGGCACAAATCTCCGATAGTATCCAGCCAAACCCAGGAAACATTGTACCTCTATCACACTCTTGGGTGGCTCCTAAGGAAGTACTGCCTCAATCTTCGCAGGATCCACTGAAACTCCATCCTACGAGATGAAATGTACTTAAAAGTGAACCTTTAATATACAAAACTGGAACTTTGAGAGCATACCATAAAGTTGGGGCTCTTGAATTGTGTCTAGTACTACCTGCAAATGATAGGAATGCCCCTCCTCAATTTTCAAGTAGATCAGAATGTCGTCGATGAAGACTACAACAAAGTAATCGAGGTATGGCTGAAAGATCCTATTCATTAGTTCCATGAACACTATTGGAGCGTTGGTTATGCCGAATGGAATAACCAAGAACTCATAGTGGACATTCCAACATCTGAAAGATGTCTTCTGCACATCCTCATCTCGAACACTGAGCTGGTGATAGCCTGATCTGAGGTCTATCTTTGAGAACCACTGTGCTCCCTTCAGCTGATCAAAGAGGTCGTCAATCCTCGAGAGTGGGTACTTGTTTTTCAAGGTCACCTGGTTCAGGCGCCGGTAGTCTACCCAAAGATTCAAGCTCCCATATGCCTTCTTGGCGAATAGAATTGGAGCTGCCCATGGTGAAACACTAGGCCGAATGAATCCCTTCCCCTGCAAGTCCCCCTTCTGTACCCGCAGCTCACGAAGCTCTGCATGAGCCATCCAATATGCTGGTGCAGATATCGACACTGTCTCGAGAAACATGTCAATGTAAAATTACACCTCTCTGTGATGAGGTAGACCTAGGGCATCATTAGGGAAAACATCTCTGTACTGGTCCACCACTACAAGATAGCTCAGAATCTATACATCGATTGCCCTGAGGGTAAGGCAAGCCAACTGATTAGTGATCGACTTCCATCTCTTCTGTGTAAGCCCATCATGCTCTAAAAAGGATCCCTTCTCACTGGTAAAGGTGAACCTTGTCCCATCGGTGCGGACACACCGCACATTGCGCCTAATACAATCAATCTGAGTATAGACTACAGATAACCAGTCCATACCCAAGATGGAGTCATAAGGACTCGATGCCGCTACTAAGAGATCATTGACGAAGTTCTTGCCTCCTAGAGGAAGCTCACACTATCGACACTAGTGCTGAATCGTCGAATCCGCTCCCATAGGAGTCTCTAGCCGTAACTATCAAGCCAAAGGCTCCATCAGAATCACTAAGCTCGAAATGAGGGCAGTGGAAATGAAAGAGTGACTAGCACCTATGAATATAAGTACAACAACTATGATGGAGTAGACACATATCATACTTAGAATCATCTCTAGAGCGCCATGATCGTATGACTTAGCTGCATGGAGCTGAGATCTCCCATGTCCACTTGCTCCATGCAGTCGGGGTGGACCTCTTGGTGGTGGTGGCAGTAACTCCTCGAATCATCGTCCATCGGCTTCTGCATATCCAGATCCTCTGCCATGTCCACCTACTCCCTACGGACCGCCTCGATTGAATCTATGCATCTTCCTTGGTGGTCCTTCAACCGTCTACAGATCATCTGAATGGTGGGTCGGGCAGTAATGAGCCATATGACCTTGCCTGCCGCATGCGTAATACTCCCTGCTCCTGGCTTGTTTTTCTTCTCTTCGGGTTCCCCGCACAACCAATCTTGAGTCATGCGGCCGTCCACCTATAGGTTTGGTTCTCTTGGACCTCTACGACATCTATCTATTTCCAACTATAGAAGACACTACTACGTGTCGACTGGTGGTGGATCTTGATACTAGAGGCTCCTCAGTAAGAAAAATATCCACTTGGATGGCTCTTTCTAACACCCCCACCTGCATAGGGATGTTGAGTGAGACCACTAAAGTCCTGATCTTCCACCTGAGTCCCAGATCGAAGGTCCAGGCCCTGAAGAATGGGTCTTGCACCATATCAGTGGAGTAGCATGAGAGGTCTATAAACCTCTCTAAGTACTAATCTACAGTCATGATACATTAGTGCAGATGAAGTAGCTTCTGTATGTGCACTGTACGAAGAGTCGACGAAACCAATTATTCCTGAAACAGGCTCCTAAAGTCTACCAAGAGAAAATTCACCTCGTCGTGGACGTGGACCATCAAGCTCCACCATATGCTCACTGCTTCCTATAGAAGGCTGGCAGCAACTATCACCATAAGGTCGGATGGTGTCCATAAAAGTTGAAATACTCTCACCACTGCCTCCAGCCAATCCTAAGCCACATGTGGGTCCATGTCTCCCCTGAATCTTGGTTTCATCTGGCGCTGGAACTCTTGCAACACGCTCAAGCAGCGTGCAACGTCTGCTGCTGGGGCTGGTGGCATCAGTGGCCCAATGGGTAATGGTACCACTGGTTCCTCTTCTGGTGCCTCTACTGGAAGAGGGCCCTACACCGAGGCCTCGTCACTCGGTGGGATACCAGTTCGTATGACTCTCGGAACTCTAGTCATCTTTCTATGTGGAGGCATCCTAAAAATAAATAGGTGCATTGTGGTTAAAATTCATACCTGGTGAGCTGACCGGGTTGAGATTACTGAAAAAAATATTTTTAAAACACACACGAAATCAGTATTTTTGTGCACTAGGTCAGAAATCAGAAGTCATGGGCCTGGTATAGGGATACGTCGCTCGCTGCACCAACATTGGATTCTCGAAACTAAAAACCACACTCACTACCCTTAACACCATTGCTTCATATAAAAGGAAGATTAGGGTCTTAAGTTCTGCGGTAGAACCGACTCCTCAGATACCAATTTGTCAGGACCCGTCCCCCAAGGATCATGCGAGGACTACCCCAAGCCCTCCTTCCATAGGCCAGGGGCTAGAAACTAGCACCAAAGGCGTAATTACCAAAAATAGGGAAGGCATTGCCTTTATAACCGGTAAACGCAGACAATAGAGCACAAAATTGGATACAAAACCTATTTAAATTGTATAACAGTAGAGTGCTAAAAAGTAAATGGGGCTGGAAATACAAGCCCAACTATAATGTACAAGGAACTGGAAGTACAAGTACAACTGAAGAAAAAAAAAACAACTGTTGGGTCGTCCTACCTAATTTTTAGCTGAAGGGTAGGTATAGATATTATCCCTAGTACTCCACATCTGTCAGTCTCCTTTGTGTATCGACTTTTTGTAATTTCCACCACTAGGTTCCATCCAATCATGGTACTCTCATCCTCAGTCATCATAGTACGTCATCTGCATCCAACACAACAAGGTGCGGGTGTAGCCCATGTAGCGGTAAGTATAACGATGCTCAGTTTGGACTCCAAGACCCTCAAGGTCTCACAAAATCCAACAAGGATAATTCAAAAAGTATGAAATCAACATATATCCCAACTTAGTTATATGCCCATACATATATCCAAGTTGTTAAGTAATCAATCTAAATCATGATGAAAAACACTAAAGTACTGACTCATCTCAACCAAGATTTTATTCTAGGGATAATATCAAGAAACATCCCCAACACAATATCAAAAACTCTACTAAATAAAACCTCATATATCGAGTATAGTGGGCCTGCCGCATCACATAGAGGTGTTTCCAACTAACCTTGGATTGTTGAGGTACTCCTCCTGTCGAGTACCATGGGTCTGCAGCATCACACAGAGGTGCTCCCCACCAAGGGTCTACCGCCACACCCTGGCGCTCCCCCTCGTAGCCAGCTGAGGTACTCCTCCTGTAGAGTACCATGGGTCTGCCACGTCACCAAGTGTTCTCCTCCACCGTGGGTACACCACCACAACCAGCTGCTTCCCACTGGTCTAGTAGAATCATTCCGAGTCAAACAGTCAGCAGTCATCAAGTCTCATCCAGCTACTAGGTCTCCGCACTCTGCTCACTCGTCACTAGAAGTATACGGTCCATGAGCTACTGGTCGATACTCCAACTGTCACGATGTCCCATGAAGAACTATCTCAAAGTTCTGCCACATAATAAGGGTCTCAACGCAATAGACTGCACGTCAATTAGACACTCGGACTGTGAGTAATTAGCCTTTTTGTTCTAGAGGCCCAGTTGGATTTGTGCTCGATCCAACCTGACCATATCGCATATCAATCCAAAACTCCAGTGGAGTATACTCAAAGGGACCATATCGCTCCAAGGTTTCCATATCCACTGATGGTTTGTCAAACGGACATCCAGTGCCAAAGATATGGCCAAAAGAAAGTAAAGAGTTGTAGTTGGCCCCGGTCCGGTCCGATCATGTCGCACCGACCCAACCCGACCCGGGTCGGTGGACCCAGCCTGACTGGTTGGGTCTATCCCTGCCCATTGGTATCAGCCCGGCCCGCTTGTCCCTGCCCAGCCTGCCGTGAGAGGCCACGGGGGCCGAGAGTGGGCAGAACGACTGCGGGGGCGCAGACCAGCCATGGGTCAGCGTGAGGGCGGCTCGCCCCGGAGGGCACCGTGTGGGGGGCTCAACCTGGGGAGCCGCGAGGGCGTGGGGCGGTTCATACAGGGCACCGTGAGGGTGCGATCCTGTTCGGACGGCGTGCCGTGATGGCGCGAGTTCTGCAAGGGGCTCAGGATGTCGGCCAGCTAGCGCAGCCGGGGCGGCTCGAGACGGTACTGCGAGGCCGATTCGGCCGGGAGGGCGCGCGCAGCCAAGAGACGGTTGGCAAGCGTGACCTGGGCGGCTTGGGAGGGCACTACGAGGCTGGTTTGGCTGGGAGGGAGTCGGAAGCCGAGAGCCTGTATGGACGGTTTGGACGGGGTTTTCGGGGCTGGTTCGTCCGGTAGAGGGCGTAGCTAGGGCGACCTAGGAGGGCGCCGCGAGGCCGGTTCGGCTAGGAGGATGCGGGCGGCCGGGAATGGATCAGTCGAGGCATCGTGAGGGGTTGCGGGGCCAGTTCGGCTGGGGGTGGTGCGGAAGGCCGTGGGGGCAGCACGGGTCACGGAGGCCATGGGTGGCATGACCGTTATCTTCGTCGCCTTCGTCGCCATTGTCGCCTTCCCCTGTTTCAAAGAACACCGCAAAAGAGAATGGCGGAGGGGTCATTCCATGTTGGTTTGGTCCTCACACTCCACATTTAGGGTGGTAGCACTTGGCTCACAAGAACGAAGCACAAAAAACCCTCCTGCAATGATTAATCCCAAAACCCACAAAAGGAAAACATATGATGATTAATTAGTAATAAGTTGATCTGTGTTCTTTTTTTTAGAAAGAAAGAATCACGAGAATATAAAATCATTTAAAAAAAATCCCCTACTTGTCCGTTGTTCTTCGATGTAGTTGCGAGAAGGCGGACATCGTTTCGTTGTAGATGAACTTGTCCAATGTCAAAGGAGTTTCTAAGGAAGAAAGTCAATGTCGAGGTCATTCTTCATTGGTGGAGCGTTCATCGTCGAGAGAGCGTTCTTTATTGGGTGATGAAGTTCTTCATTGGGAAACTTTATTTCTCCCAAGGTCTCTCATCTCCCAATATTTCTCCCAAGTTCCACCAAAATGAAAATTCCAAGCCAAGATAATAGATTAAGTTATCTACTATTTAATTGTTGACACAAATTTCAAAATGGTTAAGTTGGGATAATTAAATGTTAGAGGAGTTGGCACATTTAATTGGTGCATTGGTAGAATCAATATGGAGGAAGCCAAAGAGTCTCCTCCACATTAAAGAGGGGGTTCGAGAGGTTTCCTCTTAATTAAATGGGGGGTTTAGTCCCGAGTGGTCCCCACCACCATAACCTTGGGTGGGTGCTTAGGTTCGGGTGGGACCCACCACCATAACCTCTCACTAGAGGTTATGCTAGGGTGGTCTCCACACTTCAAATCCCACATGGGTGGTAACAACAAAATAAAAATAAAATAAAACCTGTGTTTATTTTATTTTATTATTTCCACGAATAACCCAAAAACAAACATTCACCCCTGAAAAACTGTCGTCGAGGTGAGAGTCTCCTTATGTGAATACTGGTGCTACAAGTTCAACGGTGTCCTCGAATTTCAATTCTGTGCACCGATTCAAAATTTATAAAAACCCGCTCGAACTTTCACTGAACGAACCCCGAACAATGCTTCAGAAATTGATTCTGGGCACACCGGGCCTCAGAATCACGCGCCGTAAATTTTCACAAACTCGTAAAATTCCTATTTAATTAAAATAATTACATGGAAATTCTGTTTTTTTACAATATAAAACATATCTAAATGAAGTAAAATTGACATAAAGATAACCTTATAAAGATTCATAAGATTTTATAAAGGAATACATAAATGAAAAATTCATTATAAGAAATTTTAATACAATGAAAAAAATAAAATTAAAACAAAAAATAGTCATATTCTATAACACACATGATCTTAATTTATAATTTTTAAAAAATTAGTGATATAATCAAATGAAATGAAACAGAGCTAAAAATTCCCTTAACTTAGACATTTTCATGGTAAAACACGTCCTAACCCCTTATATAATATATTTAGACTTATTAAAATTCTATAAAATAATATTTTATATATTTATATTACTATATATAAATGCATTAGAAAATTTTTAACCCAATTATTAACAATTATTTAATAGAATAAATGTTTCAGTTTTAAATATCATGTTTCAGTGAATGTTTCAATTTAATGGTTTTACTCCTTCCACCATAGTCGTGGTTTAAATATATTAATAATTTTAAAAAAATTAAAATCTATTCATTATATACAATTTTATAATGATAATTTTAAGATAAAGATGAAAATTAAATTACATAACTTCCTAGAGATGGTAGTTCATATGTTTGCATGAAAGATATATTAACTGTTAAATAGATATAAAGAAAGCTAAATAATATTTTATCTATATTTAATTATAATAATATCATATATATTGAATGAATATATTTATATAGCCATTCATTATTGGTGGTGAGGAAAAATAAATTACTTTCCTTCATGGAAGTGGTGGTCCACATATATGCTTGAATAATGATTTCATTTTTCATATAATGGATTGGAGATAGAAAACGGTTATACCATAAATAATAAAACATTTAAATATAGTAAAAATATATATTTAATTATGTTAAAATAGTTTAGAAGATGTATAGGATGACTAAAATGAAATAAACTCAATATATTTTGTTATGAAAATAACATCTTCCTTAAAAAAACTCCTCTAAAAACCATTAGGATTCTTCGATGGGTTTTTGGAAAAAATATAAATTAAAATATTTGGTAGGAGACCTGGGAAGGTATTTTTCGAAATCATTCTTGACGTAAAGTTATAAATTAGTGTGTATAAGTGATAATAGAAGGTTCCCATTTTTAAGTGAGGGGATCAACACCGTTTTAAATATTAATAACATTATATTATAATAAATTTATTTTTTATTGAATGTGGGTCCAATGTATTAAAATTTAGACTATAGGGTACTATACAGTTAATATAAATAGAACAAAATAGATAATTCCGGAGATAGTAAAAACGTTATCACTAAGATTACACCCCTGCCCCCAAATTAACCATTTTAACCTTTACAATGGAAAAAAATTCTAACTATGGTAACTATTCATTATAGAAAAAAATTAAAGGGAATTATTACATAATTTGGATATTATTATTTGACATATAGAATATATTTTAAAGGATTAAATTATTATAATTTGTAAAAATTACTTTAATAAAAGTTTACAAAATGAAATGGAAGACTATTATTAGAAAAATTCATTTTAAGCAAAAACAATTACCCATAAATAAATTTTAATTTAGACTTCCATGTAAGAAATCATATTATTATTAATAAAATGATACTTATTTTACATTAAAAAAGAAAAAAACTATATGAAACCTGACTCAAGTAACCCAGAGTTGTGGTTTACCTTATGATACTGATAAATGATATAAGTGATTGTGTCACCAAAGATTGATCTTTATAGTAGTATTGGGAGTATATATAAATAACTTATTTTTATATTACATTAAACAACCAATTAAATGAAAAAAATTATTACATACTTGCCAATTATTTAGTGACACCTTCTTTATAACCTAGGGAAAGGATAATGTAATAATGTGTGATCTCAAATTATCATTAATTAAAATCATACAGTGGATGATATAATGAGTATATAATTCAAAAAAAAATATGTAGTCGTGGATAATCAATACATTTGTCATTTAATTACTAACGTGATATTAAAATTTTATACATGTAAAATATCGTTATTACAATCTCATGGATAATAATAACTAAAATATTAATGGGGGAGATTCATAATGTCAAACTTCATGATCATACCATCAAGGCATCATTTTAAAACATCATACACATTATCATCAAGGACATGAGATGAGAAATATTTATTGAATGGGTTGGTATCCACCAAATATCCCACTTATTTGGATAACTATTTTTCTTATGATACCTTTCAATTCATCCATGATCTATATATATTCTAAAACCACCAATCACTAACACATTTTGTATGGCATTCCTCATATATTGGATCAAAAATGTAATGCGTGATGGATATGCCTTATAAAAGACTCCCGAATACAAGTCAAGAATGGCCTCATTTTCTCCCGGATAGCTCCCTCGAGTTCTCTCCCCAACTGTTTTTGAAATTTTAATGTATAGTTACTGATAATCCGTTAAGAGGATTTTATAAAATGAAAAAAAAATATTTAGAGATTGATCAATATTCCTTAACAACAAATAAATATCTATATTTAATAAATAATGCATAACATCAATATTTCCCTAAAAATGAAATAACACTCAGACTAAGATTTCCTCAACTAACACCATATATTGAAATAGTATATGATAACAAAATTATTGAACTAGTAAATGTGATGCTGAATATTTACAAGTAACTAAAAATATGGATTCACGAGAGAAATATATTGTCAAAAAAATTGAGAGTGATAGAGAACATGATGTCAAGTGAATAATCATAAAATATCGTATATTCCATAAATTGGTATAGGATGGTAAAATAAAATCACCTCATCATAAATGAATGCATAAAATAATTAAAATAATTTTTAAAATTAAATAAAAAATTGAAAGATAAACACTAGATATTATTTTCCTTAATGTTATTGTAACTTTTTAATAAAAATTTATAAACCATTTACAAAATTCATTTCATCCTTTTAGAAAATTTTACATTTTTTATAATATAAAAACTAAAAATTTGAAAAATAATGGAAAATTATGTTATTTAAAAAAACTTTGAAACATAGATATGAATAAATATAAGTAATAATGGTCTTGGAGGTGGGAAAGACAATTAATTCAATAATTTTTTTAAATAAATTTAATTTTAAACTTTTTAAAAAATTAAAAAATGACCTGATCTAAAAACATTATAAGTATTCTTTTTAATCCCTCAAAAAGAATGTCAATTCTAGTAGAAACAAAGAATCACCAAACATGTTAATTTTGTTAAAAACATATGAAAAAACAATTAGATTAATATATATACGAAATAAAAAAAATTTAAAAAAAATATGGTCGGGTTTTTAAAAATGTTTTTTGGCCTCTTATTACCAAACAGATAAAAATATTGAAAAAATATGGAAATTCCAAAAATAATAAAAGGATAATAAATATATAAGTTTTAAGAAGATAAAAATAATATAGCTCTTCCAAATAAATTTTAAACATAAACAATCCTGAATAATAGCCATATTACATAATAAACCTTTATGAATTTAATATTTTATAAATCAAAGGCCTTTAAAAGAGAAAAACATAATTGAAAATTTAAATACCTTGAATAAATTGGAATTCATGATATAATATTTCAAATTTAATTTATACAAAAATTATAAAATAAATTATATAAATACTATAAAATTTGTCTCATTAGGGTGGAATTGAGAAGCAATAACCTTACACTAGATTCATGCTTGGTCGAATGTTTAATATCTTCTTCTTGTTTTGGAAACTTCATTTGAATTTCACTTTAATACTTCTAGAAGAAAAATTATGGGAATATTATAACCTCTATGATGTAGATGAGGATGTTGGAAAGATATTTGGAGAGAGATTAGTTGAGATAAGTGACTCAGGTGTGGAGGAGTGATTACAGGAGGCTCCCTTTTATGAGTGATGTGAGTTTAAAATATGTAAATACATGAAACATTATAATATAATATATGTCCTACTAAATTAAAGTTGCTCCAACATTACATAGTATTGATGATGAGAAGTTAAATATTAAAACCCAACCATCCAATAATATTTAAGATGGGTTTATATGTTATCAGAAAGCATTATCCCATTATTTTAAAACGTTTATCACAATTTACCCTTAATTGTGGTGATAATGTTTTACCGTGGTTACTGTTACTTATGAAAAAAATTATGTTTACATTATTACCTAATATTAATTATGATAATTTTAAATATTTAATCTATTTTGAAATATTAATGTTCTCAAAATTTTAAAAATTACATTCAATACAAATTCACAAAGCACAATGAAAACTATATCTAAGAAAATGTATATATTACACATAATAAAAATTTACCTCCAAATAAAATATAATATTTATTCCTATCGAATTTATTGTAATAAATGAAATTAAAAAAACATATTATTTTTATTTTAAACTATAGAATAAAAAATCTTTTGAATTCATTGTTAAAAAATGAAGAACCGAATAATGTTTTTTAAAGAAAAAAGTAACATAGATTTAAAAAAAATTAAAAATAGATTTCTAATTCAAAATTATATTTTTAAAATTAATTATATAATTTATAAAATATATATTTGGTCTAAAATATAGGTGTATTATTCCAAAAAATAATTACTGTTTCCTGATAATGTCATAAAAGTGATAATATTTTTAAAATCTATATATTTTATTATTCACGAAAAATTTAAAAAGAGATTAAAAATTTCAAAAATTCACCATAAGATAATTTCGACATGTTGAATTAAATATTGATTTTTTTTCAAAATATAAAATTATAAAATATGTATATTTTGGTTTTAATCTCATTATCAAATAATTTCATGTGTATTATGCAATAATTTCAAAATAATGAAATGCTTACATATAATAATTGAAACTCGTGTGTCACATTCACCCCATTCAAAAATTCCCTCATCAAAATTTCTAGATGGTAATATCATAAATTTTTTTGGTAGTTCTTCATATTAACTTCCTCATGTTCCAGTGTTTCCTTTTGTATCTTATGATTTCTCTATGGTACATTTACTAGGAGAGCTGTTTGATTTTGCATAACTTGTGCTGTAGTAAAAATAATCTTGATAGGTCCTATACAATAACAAATATTAATCTATAATTATATGTACTCATAATTTAGTACATTAATTTGTGTTTGTTTGCTCAATAATAAGATTTAGAACACATCATCCAATTTAGATAGGCCGGTAGGTATTACAAAATTGTAAACCAAAGATCAAATTATTTCCAAAATCTCAAAAATGATTAATGTACCTAGGATATGTTTTCCCTTTCTTTAAAAACATCAAAACACCCTTTCATGGATATCGATTTTTAAAACATTTTCTCCTACTTGGAATTGTAAGTCCTTTCATATGTTTTTTTATTAATATTTTTACCACTTTTATCTTCCTTAATATTACTCTTAAAAATTCTTATATTCACTATTATATTCATAACAAGCTATAAACCAAAATGATTCATTTCACTAACTTCATCCCAACAAGTTTTTTATAGAATATTTTCATGTACAATGCATCATATGCTTCAAATTTAATTCTTGAATGGATGACATTATTTTATTAAAAACTTACCGAAGGAAAATACTAATTCAATGTTCCATGAAATTCAATAGAGAACAACCTCAATATTCCTACTAATGTTTGAATATATCTTTTAGAGTGTTCATATTTTTTAGGATGATATGAAGTGTAGAAGTATCGCTTGGTGTCAATATAATTTTGAATTCTTTTCGATAATTGTGATGTAAATTATAATCCACAATTATATATCATCAAAATAGGTAGAACATCAAGTATCACAACATTATTGATATGGAGTCATCTAAGTAAATCAAGTCGTAGATACTCTCTCACAGAGAGAATGTGTACATACTTGGTAATGAGATCAATAGTAACACATATACAGTTTTTTCTCTCACTCCATTACTCTTTAGAAACCAAGGATCTTAAAACATAGTATGTAATTTCCCATATAAAATTATCCAACAAATTTTTTTATCTTAAAACCCCATACATCGTAGTGATTCTATTGTGTGTGGAGAAATTTGTTTCATGAGATTCATCAATTAGTTCTCTCTTCATCTCAAGTATTGAGAGAACACATATCCTCCTTTTTATTTTTAGTACACCATACTCATAAATAAAGTATTTTAAATTCCCATCATTCAAAATATTTTTTTTTCCAAACACTTATCATCAATATGTGTGCTTTTTATCTTCTATAGTAAGGACTATTTTGAAATCATTTTAAAATTGATTAATGTTCCAACTTACCTAGTGATTCATATATCCAAAATTATTATATCAATAAATATAGAATCTTTTTTAATCATCATTTTAGTCAAACAACATGATATATCCTACTCCACACATTAGTACCATATTCTACTTCCCATTTTACAAGTGTAATTTGAAATCATAACCCTTGAGTAGCTCTAACAATCTCCATTGTCTTATGTTGGGATCTTTTTCTGAAAATATATATTTAATTTTTTTTGGGATTAATATATATCTCACATTTTTAAACATATATATTATTCATTCATATCTTCATGGAAAGGATTGTGGATGCTAACTGAAGATCATAGGTGAGATATTTTATTCATGTATCTTTATCATTCTTAAAGAGTAATAAAAAACACTTTCATTACTCATAAAAAAACATCTAATTCCTTTCTATGATGCATCACTATGTATCACAAAACTATATCTTCTTGATTGTAATTTCAATATTAAAGTATTGACCAATCTTCTATTTTATTATTAAAAAAAATTTATTTACATTATTCTTACCACATGAACTAGACCCATTTATGTGCCAATATGTTTAATGGGTTAGAAAATAGAGAAAAATATTAATGAAATATTGATAGAAACTTGTTAATCAATAGAAACTATGTATCTCAATTATTCCCACTATTATAGGACATTCTTCATATTTCATTTTCATTGAAGGATAAAATTATATTCTATACATGTATACAACATGGAAAAGAAAAGAAACATAATAAATACATAAGTCACACTTAATAAATTTCTTATATAAATTCTTCATGTTGATAGTTTAAAGAATGATTACAAAATAGATTTTATGCAATTAATGTTTTATAAATAATACTAAGATATCATCAATAAATATCAATTTAAATAATGATGATAAACTTTGAATAGTCTATTAATTATATCCATAAACAATTGGGTGTGTTATTCATCCCAAACGGAATTATTGTAAATTTATTTTTCCATACCATGTGTGGTTTATTGTATTTGGAATAACATCCTTCATTACTCACAATTCATGATTCCATAAACAACGATCAATAGTTTAAAAATATTTATCTCCTTCAATTTGATTTAAAAAGTCAAAAATGTGAGGTAGATGGTTCATATTCATTATTATAATGGTATTAATTTCCCTATAATCTATGTGTAGAGACCTGTACTTGATGTACATGGAAATTACATTAATTTTCAGAATACTTAATAAATAACAAAAACAGACACCAAAGGACCGTAATAGTTTAATGTCTTTGGAAACTCGGGATATAATCTTCTAATTGTGGTGAAAGATATTCAACATCTCCCATAAAGATCTTACCTTTTTTCTATTACCTATAATCTTTCATTAAATTCTGGGGAAAAGAAAACATATAAAGGGTGAGCTCAAATGCTCAGTAAGGGTAAGCATGGAGAAAATAAAACAAATCATATCCTTTTGACAAAAAACATGAACATAATGTTTAAACATCAAAATCTTGAGCAATGACATGAAACATGGAAGTATGTAAGGCATAGATCATAATGGAACATCAATAATGATAAAATTCCATGGAAATAAAATTGGTAATTGTGGAAAAACATTAAGCACATGATATGATTTCCATAGTAGAGAAGACATTGCTGCCAAGACCATATTAGTGGACAAATTCCAATACTGAACCGAGTTCACTCCTCATTACAGTCCTGTATCACTGAACCATATTAAATTTCCATTCTAGCTATTTATATCTCATAAGATATAAATCTTTACCCAATGCATTATAGGGAGATATAGGTCCCACTCATCTCATAATGAAATCATTCTTACGTGTGCCACAACATAAACATAAATCATTCATCATAACCAAAAGTATAAAATGGGTTTCATAAAAATCATCCCATCATAAAATAATCCATATAAAACAAATGGATATCATTTCATCATAAGAAAAGTTAAACCATGTAAATCATAGAGACATTATAATTGAAACATATGCATATGAAATAAATTCATCTTAGATGGAAAATGGTTTTGATAAAACACTTGAAATGAATTTTTGAGGAAAATATCCTTTCTTTTTCAAAATAATTTTATTTTCCCAAAATGCCATTCAATTTTAAAAGAAATGGATTTTGTTTAAAATAGTCAAGAAATCTTGTAGAGTAAGCTTCATGAAAATTAAGATTTATGAAACTGTAAAAATCCGTTCATGCCGTATAAGTTAAAAAACATTCTCCTCATAATTTTAATGGATAAGTCAAAAAAACACCTCACATGGTAATAAAAAGAAAGATTCTTTACATACCATCTAGTAAAATAAAAAAATGGGTAAAAAGAAATTTATACATACATGAATCCATTTTTAGAAAACATGGATATGGATAATAAATATAACCCTAGTAAATACATACGAATAAACAATCTCGGATAAAAATGAGATTTGAAAAGTTATTCCTTAAAAAGATCTTTTGGTTAATAAAATAGATCACTTACGTGTATTCACTATAAGGTCACATAAATAAAGTATAAATACATGATAATATATAAATATTCATTTCTCACATAATCAAATAAATACATAAACAAGAAAGATAAGATCAACCCAAAGAACAGAAATTTGGTTAAGAAGTTCCCTTACTTCGTGTCCGACTTGACTCGACCATTCTTTAATCTCCTGAATAATAAACCAAAGTTTATATCTACTTTCTTAATAACCTTTTTAGAGTTTTTTATTCTTTTTATATCACTTATTACCATGTTATAAACATTATGTAACCATTTAAGTTAATAACGTCTGTTTTGTCGATATTTGGTACTTGAGTCAAAAATGGACATCTTATAATTACATGTTGTTCATGTGGTCAACGGTTAATTATATCCAGAATTATATTAATGATTTATATACCAAATATATCATATATATACGGCATATAAATTTATTTATAATAGTACAAAACATATGGAGGTAGGAAATGAAATGCACCATTCATGGAGACGGTAAGCCGTACGTACGCATCAACGCTACATTCATTTCTATTTCTTATTTTAATGGAATTAAAACATAATGATACATAAGTTTATTAAAATTCAATTATAATATCTTATATAATATCATTAACTCCATCCTTTATACATCCCACATAATGCATTAACGAATCACATCACTTTGAGGGGGCGGTAGTCCGCACATCCTCAAATGAGATTATCATATTTACCCACTACGGAAACCATAAAGGCTTGATATAATTGGTAAGTAAAGAAGAATAAATAAATCATAAACATAATATATATCTTATATAAATATATTTCCATCATAATGGACACCATTAGAGGCGGTAGGAGAAAATTGAACAATCATCATTTCGTGAGGCGTTATTTTTCCATCCACAGAAACATTATGTTCTTCATCCATTAGATGGAGGTGTGTGTAAGTGTAGTTTGAATAATTCTCATATAAAAATCCTAGTATATTTAGTATACTGGTGTTGTTACAAAATAAAGGATTAAAAAGATTATAGGGGTTGGATAAGTAGAATAAAAGAAAATAATTTAAGAGAAACTATTACCTTTAATTTGGGTAACTTCCTTTGGTTTGAACCAAAAGGACTTCTTGAAGTGCCTTATGCCTAAGGTAAGGCTTATAGGGGGAATAGAGGGATGTAGAGAGCTTAATATGGCAGGGTTGGGACGATACAAAAGGCTTGAGAGGTGTGAGAAAATTGGATAGAAATGGTCTCCTTTTATAAGGGGGTGGAGAGGCTCTTTTGAAAAGTGTGAAAATATTATTTTTTATAAACTTATCTTCAGTTTTAAAAGGTCAAAAAACCATTAAAGATGAATATAAGATGACTCATGGTCGAAATAAAATCATCTAATCTGAATTGGACATGTTTTGGATAATATTGTAATCATTATAATCTTATTTATTTAAATAATTTATTATTGAGGTAAATACTCCATCATTATTGTGTCATAAATAATTTAAGTTATTTGATGTCTAAAAATTATAAACAAATTACCATCATGTAGGAAATAGTTTTATATTTCCAATGAATATTTATAGTCTAAAAGATAATTTATATAACCCCTTGTAAAAATTAATTACTAAAAGATTTTTGTTAATGTCAATTTTGTCTTTACACTAAATTAATTAATCGAAATTGTCATTATCACTACCAAGTGGCTCAATGGGGTCCCACAATCGACCCAACGATGCCTATGGTCGGCCACCACTCATCCAATAAGTCTTGTTAAAGTGTTAAGGAAATTTAGAATTATTACAATATTCTTTTAACATTGAATTACCCTATTTACCTTTAACCGCAGTAAATAAAAGTCAAAAGTTACTATCCACTAAAAATTATTTTCATCTTATTGAACCACATTTTACTTCTTGATAAAAACAATGTATGTCTGTTTTTTGAAATTCAAGTCACAGAAGTGGAAAATTTTCATTTAAATGAAAGAGTTAGTTTTTTAACTACTACTAAGTGGTTTCACTATTCATCAAAATTAAAGTTTTTCCGAAAAATACAAAAAATTCAGCCTAAGATATATTTGATATTATGAATTAAAAAATGATGCCTATTTTTCCAAATTCAAAACATAGAAGTGGAATTAATTAATTTTATAATTAATTCCCGTTATCAAAACAAATTGCGTATTTTTAATAAATAATAACTATCAAAAGATCGACACTTGTTTATGTCCAAATTCAAAGTGAAATTAATTAAAATGACCAACATTGGATTAAATGGTAAAAATATATTCTAATTACACTTTACATAAAATTAAAAATACAATCTATCCATATAAATTATTGCGATGAATTTTTTTAACTTAAAATACAGCGTGTTTTTACTATTCAATAAAATATGAAAGTTATCAGAATAATATGAAAATTTTATCCAAATTAAATTTTTATATCTTGATTCCAAAGAAGAATTTTATTTTGTCAAATTTAACTTATAAACATGTCAAAAACTATATCAAAAGTGGGTGCTCCATCAAAAGGTGGAAAAACTGCATTTTTTTGAAAAATACTTATTTTACCCGAAAAATTTATTTTGTTCTCATAACATGTTCTAGAAAATGTTTAAGATGAATAATAATGTTATAAAATTCAAAATGTAGTTACTAATATTCATAACGGCTAGTCCATAAAAATATTATAACAATATATCATTATTTAGTGAAACCCGGTATTACGTACAACACACGCTATCGAGGAAAGTCGTGATTGCGTGTAATGCAAGCCAAGTCAAGGTTGTGTGTAGTGAAAGCTCCCTTTGTTGTTGCATATAACATAATCAAAACTTATTTTATTTATACATTAAACAAAATCCATACTTATTGTTGCATAGAATAAGTTTTATAAAATGAACTAGAAATTGTGTGTAACATTAGCCAAGAATAGTGTTGCGTATACTGCAAGCTAATACGGTGTTGCGTATAGTACCAGCTAATTTTTATATAGCGTAAAACACAAGACATAAATGAAATTAAAAATAATAATTCTCATAAAATCTCGGTTTGTTACATTCTACCCCCCTTAAAATGAATTTCGCCCTTGAAATTAATCAGGGTTATAAATTGTTTACTACTTGAATGATTCTTTCATGGAAACCCAAATCGTAAAGAGGAATACTAAAATATAAATTTAAAAAGTGAAGTATGAAACATAACGGTTTCCCAAATTAACTCATCATTGGGTTTCCACATAGGATAACATAGGTGAAAATATTGATATGGAAGAGAAATCTAACCATCATGTTCTGATGGAGAGTGGTAGAGAATAGGGATATGAAAAATCCAACAATCACAAAGCCATATATTTGTGAGGATCTAAGGTACCATCTGATTCATCAGATATAAGAGCACTAAGAAAACATTTTTGGTTTTCAATATCATTTCCCTAAAGTTGATAATTTTGAATTAGAAGATATACTATATTGATTTCAGTGTAATATCATTGTTGGACATCCTATGAACAATTTCCACATCATCTCTTATTTAAAGAAATGAAGTTGAATTTGTCATTCTCGAAGTGTTAGCAGATCATTTGATAGAATGACTGGTCATTCCATCTACCTCTATCATAAGTCCATCTATGCCATGATAAATCGTATATGGTTCCTAAAATGGACTTATACTTCATCTATCATACCTCTTAATAAAATAAAACTACTATATACTTACCAGGGACTTCCTATAGGCTAGTGGTAGGAGATAAAGGCCTGTCACACTTCGGTTGTGGGTTTGATTACCACAACCTTGTCCGACATGACGGGTTGTCGCCCATCCTACAAGTTGTCATTTTTCTAAAACTACACTATTATAACATTATAGAAATAATTTCAAAAAAAGTTTTTGCATTAAACAGTACTATCTGATGTCACACATAACCCTTTCCAATCTTTAGAATTATCCAAAATACATCTGTACAATATCATAGTATAAAGAAAATGATTACTCGAAAGGTCACATAACAAGAACCCGAAAACCATCATTTATCATATGATATATCTTGTTGGTCACATTCCAAACATGTGAATTCCTTAATCATATATTCTCTTGAAATAGAAATTACCATAGAACCTTAGTGAAAACATGAATGCTGTCAAAAGGTAACTCTTTCCACTTACCAAAATCCCAAAAATTCTATATACTCATACCATGATATAACTTTGTCCTTATATCAGCCATGAGCTCATCTCATTTTCTTCTTTATCCTTTCATTATGCGCATATCATCTACTTTCCAAAAATATTTTAATCACTTTTCATGGTTACCGGTACCATATAATTATTGAAAACCATAATAAAAAAATACATAGATATTCCAAAATTCCAAAGTACTATAAATTAGATTCCATAACAATATTTTGGAATCCCGTTACATAAACACATAGTCATTCCACTACATCGTTTTCATACTCAACATCGCCAATAATTATCGCATGTGACTTCCCTTTTTTTCCTTTCCCTTAAGTGGTTTCTCACGTCAATCATCATTAACCCTTAGATTAGGGAATTGATTAGCGTAATGCCCCATTTCCTTTCCCTTGTAGCATTGAAGTGTTGGTAGAGAGTTATCTGCAGTCTTTTCTCTATTCACATCATTAGATACCTTTTTCCCATTGCTTCGACACTCAACTACTCGATGACCTTCTTTTCCACACATGAAACATTTTCTAGTACCTTTAATACAATCTCCACCATGCTTCTTTCCACACTTTGAGCATAAAGAAACATTCACATTCTTTTCACCATTGTTCTGAGGTTTTTCGATGAACTCAATCTTTTGTTTCTTGTCAAAACCATGAGATGGATATGTTACACCAACTTCCAGTTCTACCTTGATAGCACAACACACAATTTCTTCATATCTACTGAAGTCTCTTATCTCTAATTCCCTTCAAAGACTTGGTTTTAATCCACTGATGAATCAATCAACTTTTCTTTCAGGTTGGATGAGAAATCCAGATGCATACATTCAAATACGTATAAAATTCTCCTTGTATATGCCAACAGATTCATTATCCTTTTGCTTAAGCTCAAGGAACTCCTTTTCCATCTTTGTTTGAAGAATACGAGGGAAGTACTTACTGAAAAACAAGTTCTTGAACTCGTCTCATTCAATGGAATCAATTTCATCTTGGGGACTTATATTCTTAATTAGAGTCCACCACTGGTATGCTTCACCTTCTAAATGGTAAATAGCTAAAACAACTTTTTCATGTTCTGAATAGTGAAGTATGAAAAATATCTTTTCAATGGTACTGATCCATTTTTCAGAAAAAAGTGGATCAGAAGACCCATTGAAAGAAGGTGGACGTTGCCTCATAAAGGACTCAATATAATATTGTTCCCTTCTCCACTCATTTGGAAGTCCAGAATGATTCATAGCTTGTGTAAGTATAGGGAACAAATTTTGCACTCCATCTCCCATAACGTTGGTTTGTTCAAGAGGACAATCATTCCATTGTCCATTACATTGATCAACACGGTTCCTTCGGGTTCCAGCCATCCTCTAAAACCTAAAAAGAATAGTGTGAGAGGCAAAATCATTCTAGGAAAACAACATAATAAAGGGGGAGTACCTTTAATATCTAACATCTTAGCTTTAATTTTAATATCATTATCGTAATTCTAGCACTATAACATTTACTTATACATAACCTTCGGGACATCCCTAGACATACCTTAGGAATACCTCTAGGGATCTCACTTAAAGTTTTCGCATCCTAGTTTCCAAAGGTTGACTAAACATTTCTCTGATACCAAATGTAGAGGTTTGGAATTAATTCTAGTGGAATATAATTGATACCTATCAGGGCACTCCATGGGCGGCTACACCGCCTGGGCGGGACACACCACTGTCCCCAGTGGCATCCATTTCCTCATGAAGCCCTTGGGCGGAGAGCCATGCTTCGTGCAACGCTCACATGTGAGAGTTCCCATGGATCGGATTCATTCCTACCTCTTTTGCCTATGTTACCAACTGTAGAGACCCGTACTTGACGTACATGGACATTACTTTACTTTTTCGGAATACTTAATACATAACAAAAACAGAAACCAAAGGACTGTAATATTTTAGTGTATTTGGAAACTCGAGATATAATTTTCAAATTGTGGTGAAAGATCTTCAACATCTCCCATAAAGATCTTCCCTATTTTTCTCTTACCTATAACCTTTCTTCAAATCCTGGGGAAAAGAAAACATATAAAGGGCAAGCTCAAATGCTTAGTAAGGGTAATCATAGAGAAAATAAAACAAATCATATACATTTGAAAAAAAACATGAACATAATGTTTAAACATCAAAATCGGGAGCAATGACATGAAACATGGAAGTACATAAGGCATAGATCATAACGGAACATTAATCATGATAAAATAGCTTGGAAATAAAACTTGTAATTGTGGAAAAACATTAATCACGTTATATGATTTCCATAGTAGCCAAGACATTGCTTCAAAGACCATCTTAGTGGACAAAGTCCCTTACTGAACCGAGTTCACTCCTCGTTCCAGTCCTGTATCATTGAACCAGATTAACTTTCCATTCCAGCCACGTCTATCTCATGAGATATAAATCAGTACCCAATTCATTGGAGGGAGATATAGGTCCCACCCATCTCATAATGAAATCATTCTTACGTGTGCCACAACATAAACATAAATCATTCATCATAACCCAACGAATAAAATGGGTTTCATAAACATCATCCCATCATAACATAATCCATATAAAATTAATGGATATCATTTCTTCATAAGAAAAGTGAAACCATGTAAATCATAGAGACTTTATACTTGAAACATATACATATGAAATAATTTCATCTTAGATGGAAAATGGTTTTGATAAAACACTTGAAATGAATTATTGAGGAAAATATCCTTTCTTTTTCAAAATCATTTTCTTTTCACAATATTCTATAAAATTTTAAAAGAAAATATTTTTTTTAAAATAGTCATGAAATCTCGTAGAGGAAGCATCATGAAAATTAGGATCTATGAAACTGTAAAAATCCATTCATTCCATATAAGTTAAAAAAACATTCTCCTCGTACTTTTAACAAAAAAAGTCAAAAAGTACCTCACATGTTTAATAAAAATAAAGATTCCTTACATACCATGTAGTAATGTTAATAAATGGGTAAAAATAACTTTAGACATACATGAATCTATTTTTAGAAAACATGGACATGGATAATAAATATAACCATAGTAAATACTTACGAATAAACAATCTTGGATAAAAACGTGATTTGAAAAGTTATCCCTTACAAAGATCAATCTGTAAATAAAATAGATCACTTATGTGTATTCACTACAAGTTCACATAAAGAAACTATAAATACATGATATGATATAAAAATTCATTTCTCACATAATCAAATAAAGACATAAATAAGAAAGAGAAGATCAACCCAAAGAACAGGAATTGGGTTAAGAAGTTCCCTTACCTCATGTCCGACTTGACTCGATCATTCTTTAATCTCATGAATAATAAACCAAAGATAATTTATACTTTCTTAAGAACCTTTTTAAAGTTTATTATTCCTTTTATATCACTTATTACCATGTTATAAATATTATGTAACCATTTATGTTAATAACGTTCGTTTTGTCGATATTTGGTAGTTGAGTAAAAAATGGACTTCTTATAATTACATGTTGTTCATGTGGTCAAAGGTTCATTATATCCAGAATTATATTCATGATTTATATACCATATATATCATATATATCCAGAATATGCATGTATTTATAATAGTACATAACATATTGAGGTAAGAAATGAAATGCACCATTCATGGAGATGGTAAGCCGTACGTACGCATGAACGCTACTTTCATTTCTATTTCTTATTTTAATGGAATTAAAACATAATGATAAATAGGTATATTATACATCCTGTATAATATCACATATAATATCATTAACTCCTTCCTTTATACATCCCACATAATGCATTAACGAATCACATCACTTTGAGGGGGCGGTAGTCCGCAATTCCTCAAATGAGATTATCATATTTACCCACTATGGAAACCATAAAGGCTTGATATAATTGGGAAGAAAAGATGTATAAGGAAATCATGAACATAATATATATCTTATATAAATACAGTTCCATCATAATGGCCACCATGAGTGGTGGTAGGAGAAAATCGAACAATCATCATTTCGTGAGGCGTTAGTTTTCCATCCACAGAAACATTATGTTCTTCATCCATTAGATGGAGGTGTGTGTAAGTTTAGTTCAAATACTTATTATAACAACATCCTAGTATATTGAGGATACTGGTGTTGTTAAAAAAAAGTATTAAAAAGAGTTTAAGGGTTTGAGAACTGGAATAAAAGAAAACAATTTAAGAGAAACGATTAGTTTTAATTTGTGTAACTTCATTTGGATTGAACCAAAAGGACTTATTTAAGTGCCTTCTGCCTAAGGTAAGGCTTATAGGGGGAATATAGGGATGTAGGGAGATTAATTGGGCTGAGTTTGGATGTGCCAAATTTCTTGAGAGGTGTGAGGAATTGGATATAAATGGTCTCCTTTTATAAGGGGGAGGAGGGGCTCTTTAGGAAAGTGTGAAAATATTATTTTATTATAAATTTATCTTTGTTTTCAAAAGGTCCCAAAATCATTAAATATGTAGATAAGATGATTCATGGTAGAAATAAAATAATACAATTCTAATTAGACATTTTTTGGATAATATTTTAATCAATATAATCTTATTTATTTAAATCATTTGTTTATAAGGTAAATACTGCATCATTATTGTGTCATAAATAATTTAAATTATTTGATGTCTAAAAATTATAAAAAAATTACCATCATGTAGGAAATCTTTTTAGCTTTCCAATTAATATTTATAGTCGAAAAGATAATTTATATAACCCCATATAAAAATTAATTACTAAAAGATTTGTTTAATGTCAATTTTGTCTTTACATTAAATTAATTAATCTAAATGTCATTATCACTACCAAGTGGCCCAATGGGGTCCCAAAATCGACACAAGGATGCCCATGGTCGGCCACTACTCATCCAATAAGGTTAGGAAAATTGTTAAGGTAATTTATAATTATTATAATATTCTTTTAACCTAGAGTTACCCAATATACCTTTAACCGCAGTAAATAAAAGTCAAAAGTTACTATTCACTAAAAAATTATTTTAATCTTATTGAACTACATTTTACTTCTTTATAACAACCATGTACGTCAGATTTTTGAAATTCAATTCACATAAGTGGTTAAATGTCATTTAAATGAAAGAGTCAGTTTTTTACTACCACTATGTGGTTTCACTATTCATCAAAAATTGATGTTTTTCAGAAAAATAAAAAAAATTTAGTCTAAGCGATATTTGATATTCTGAATTCAAAAATGATGTCTATTTTTCCAAATTCAAAACATCTAAGTGGAATTAATTAATTTTCAAATTAATTCTCGTTATCAAAACAAATAGTGTGTTTTTAAGAAACAATAACTATCAAAATATCGACACTTGTTTATGTCCATATTAAAAGTGAAATTAATTCCAATGACCAAAATTATATTAAATGGTAAAAATATATTCTAATTACAATTTAAAATCAATTAAAAAAACAATCTAAACATATAAATTATTACGATGAAAAAAGTTGTTTTTAATTAAAATATATCTTGTTTTTACTATTCATTAAGATATTAAAGTTATTAGTATAATATGAAATATTTGTCCAAATTAATTTTTTATATCCTGATTCCAAGGAAGAGTTATATTTTTTCAAATTAAACTTATAAACATGTCAGAAACTAGATTTAAAGTGAGTGCGCCATCAAAAGGCAGCAAAACATCATTTTTTTTTAAAATATTTATTTTACTAGAAATATTTATTTTGTTCTCATACCATGTTCTAGAAAATGTGTAAGATGAATAATAATGTTATAAAATTAAAAATGTAATTAATACTATTCATAATGGCTATTCCATAATACTATTATAACAATATATCATTGTTTAGTGAAACCCGGTATTGCGTACTACACACGCTATCGAGGAAGGTCATGATTGCATGTAATGCAAGCCAAGTCAAGTTTGCGTATAGTGCAATCTCCCTTTGTTGTTGTGTATAACATAATAAAAACTTATTTTATTTATACATTAAACAAAATCTATACTTAATGTTGCATAGAATAATTTCTACAAAATGAACTTGAAATTGTGTTTAACACGAGCCATGAATAGTGTTTCGTATACTGCAAGCTAATACGGTGTTGCGTATAGTACAAGATAATTTTGGTGTAGCGTACAACACAAGACATCAATGAAATTAAAAAGAATAATTCTTATAAAATCTCGAGTTGTTACACTATGCATTTCCATATAAACCCATCCCTCTTCTAAAAATTGAAGAGGGGTTCCCTAAGGTTAAATACAAGGGTGAATGAATCCCTTATTACACAACTCAATCAGTTGTATCTTTAGTTCCACTAATTAAACTATATCAATTTTTTATGGATTCTTCGATATAGGTTTTCCATCAGGGATTATTTTAACCAAAATATGAACTTCATGATTAGGTGGATTTCTTGGTAAATATGTGTGAAACAAATTACTGTATTCCTAGACAATTCGTATATATTTTATTTTAATGTTAAATTTCCCTTCTAAAATAATAAACTTATATTATTGTCTCAAAATTTCATTAAGGTGTGCTACTAGAGGTGTATCCCAACATGATTTAGATGACGAATTTTACATTTTAAAGATTAGGTATTCAATATTTTCTTCACAAACTGTAATTTCCTTCTCTTGGAAATAAATATTCCCAATATACATTGAAATCCTGTCTATACTAAGGATTATGTGAAATTAAACCATATGTTTAATAACCTAGATTTTAAATATAATTTTTCTAAGCATCATAATTTGGAATGACTGATATATCCTTGTTGCAATAAAAATTTATCTCAGTGCCTTAATTGATAAATCCATTATTAAGATGTTAGGGGATAAATTAATGTTCCTGGATACTGTATAATATGTAAACAATAGTGAATATCGATAATTAAATAAATACCTAAAAAACATTGAGCCTATAATCAAAGTACCAACTACCAAATCTTTACGGAGTGAAAGTTGAGTTGTAGTAGTCATATAATATTGCCATTAACCCTTATCATCTTTTATTGTATGTTTCCCTGAAACTTTGGTAATTGGTTTAAATAATGACACATCTCAATATAGTAGGAATAGTAAATAGAAATGTTTTCATTATTTCCCTTACATTCATGATTTTTGAGGCCCTTATATCCAATTTTATAAGAGACTCTCATTACCATTTGGCATTTACCAAGATGTTTCTTTCTATAATTATCACATTTTAGAAATCCCATCATTCATTTGTTCTTATTTTATGCATTTATGTTTCATTTTTTCTCATCCAAAATTTTATTCTATGGATTTCTCTTGAAGATATAATACCTATACAATTCATTATCTATATTGACAGAACATGATAATATATTATCATGTGATGAAAACATTTAGGAGACCATTTCCATTTATATATTTGAATAAATCCCATCAATGAAATGGTCAACCATGCTTTTCAGATTATATTTTTAGTTTCTTTCATGCCTTTATAATATAGGGAATCTATCCTCATATTCAGTAACAACTAGTACCCTACCCGTGCATTCGCACGGCACAATAAATCAATTGTTATTTTCAAAAGGGATTCATATTTTAAAATTTTACCAATGAACATTAAAAAATATTTGTTTTTATTGAAGTTATTGGTAGGTCATATTGAAACATTTAGAGAACAAAGAGATCATTATAATAGTAAAAAACATTAATGATTAATGTGATAGAATGATAATTCATTTTGACCATGGAGAAACAGAAAAAATGAGTTATTCACAATTTAAATAAGATAAAATAACATTTAATATTGAAATTTTGTCATTGATATATTGAATTTGAACAGGGAAGAGAAGAATAAGGGAATAGGGGAAAATCCAAAATTTGATTATTTTTTTAATAAAAGTTGTGACATGAATTGGTCACCCAATTTAGGCCCCAAACGACTTTATTAAAAAAATTTGCAGTAAAAACATGAGGTGCAATGAATTTACACCAGTCGAGATTGATAGAATTACAACCAAAAAAACTCCGGAAAAGCCAGAAAAATCTCAAGAAGCAAAAATTGATCAAAACCACCTGCTATATACTATTCCATGATCTACAAAAATCCATGTACTATCCATAGGGACTCTTCTAATCCATGTTTTAATGGAATCCAATGTATGAACAACTTTGATTCTCTATCAACTTGAGCCTTGTCCTTCACATTGCTATATAGTTTTCATTGTAAAATTAAGGCTAAAATGCAACCTAATAAAGTCCTTAACAAGCTGAAACCACCATTTAGAAATGAAAACCAGTAAAAGGTTAGATCAATAAGATGTTGATAATTTCAACCTGCATTTCAACATGAGCATTATATGATTCTGTGTAAGGTTCTAGCGTAGAGAAAACCACATGTTAAAAAATTACTCAAAAACTATTATTCCAATAAACTTCGTCAAATCCAATATTTATACGGCACACTCAAACATAGTGACACATCAGGATCATCCCAACCTCATAGGTCATGCACTGCCCAATGATAGTCATGCACTTCTAGAAAGACTAATTGAAACTGAAAAAAGAGGTCATACCAGTGGAAAATGTAATCTATAAAGCTTGTACAAGAGCTGGTCAGCCATGAAAATCCTTCCCATTCTTCAAAAATAAAACCTCAAGAAGACATCCATGCACTTCCATAATGCTGTGAAATTGATAATAATTAAATATAGGGCATTCCAGTGGAGAAATCATCCCAGGATCGCCAGAGAAATATCCTGTCATAAAAAAAATAGAACAGTAACTCCAGGATAGCATCAAGACCTCAAAGAAGATCATTGAACACGGTGAAAAAGGCACTCCAGTGCAAGCTAGCTAAAAAAATCTGGAAAATCATCAAAAATAATGAAATCATGAAACACATCATAAAGATAAACCCCAAAATTATTCACAAACATGAATAAATACAGTTCAAAAAAATCTTTTAAATCCCTCAGGGACCTACTAGCATAAGTTGACATCCCATATCCATTGTCGATCCATGCAGTACTGAAAAATGGTGACAAACGAAACCGTGTAATCTATTTTGTGTGCAAGGGATAGTAATCAGAAGCTAAAAACCTGTCGAAAAACAATGTTCAAACAATATCTCATAAACTAAAATAAATATTTCATATTGTAAATACAAAATGAATTTATATCTTGAATAGAAAAAAATCATTAACTTGTGATTATTATGTCTCCATTGTACCACAAAATTTCAATCATATTATTTGGTCTTTTTGTTTATGTTTTCCTTCGTGTGGGGATGAAGTTCATTGGAATTTATTGTTGTTTCTTTGGATTCTCGAGACGTTACAACACTTATTTGGACCAAATGATCAACACCAATCTCAATGAACATATATTTCTATAAAAAGAATTGACATTAAATAATAAGTACCAAATATTATTGAAAATTAAAACCATATAACCAGAAATCTGATGGTTAACAGTAGCCAATTGAGAAGAATAAATGCATCGTATGTATTAATCATAATAAATTGAAAATGATATGAAAAATGATGTTTTTTTATTTCCAATGATGTCATGAAAGTAACACTCAATAAAGAGAACATATAGATGCGTATAGTAAATATTTGTACCTGTTGTAATAAGTCCATTTTCATTATTGCAACACACTCTTAATGATCCTCTTCTTTGATTTTCTTGTCATTCAAGGAAAAAATGAATATTACAATAATGTGGTGTTTGTTTTCTAAAAAAATAATATGGAGAATTTAAAAATAGTAGTACCTAGTTATGTTCAATACTAATAAAACTCTTCAATAAAGGTTGAGAAATTGTAGGCACATCATAATGTAAGAAACATTTAGTAGAATCATTATGGGAAATGTAGTTAAAAAAAGGATGTCAAATATATCATTAATACACCTATCAACAGTAGGAAGATATTATGATCAAGGCATAAAAACATCATTGAGATGCCAATAGTCAAATATTTGACCTGTAATAAAATAAATCACACCTCAAATAGTAATTTCTGATGTTGTAATATCCTTAGTTACATATAGAAAACATGGAATCACTACCATTCCCACAAGTTCACCCATTAAAGAAACATAAATTCTTCCCTGAAAAGATTATGTACTCTTAAAAACATGATGCACAATGAAAACATAAAATTAGAAACATAATCGAACATCGTCTTCTACCATACCGAGACTCTAGGTTTTGAAGATTATATTTTCAATATTAATTATTCAAACTTCATATCCAATAGCGATTCATTCAGTACATACTAAACCCAAATATGAAAATATTTACAAATAGGATGGACTACATTATGTTGTTCTAATATATTTTGAGGAAATTTTGGGAGACTTATTATTTTTTACTACAACAATATTGGAATAAAATAAAAACAGTGAAGATATTTTTGTGACTAAAAAGACTATTCATTGATGGTTTGGATATTCACCGCATCTTGAGACTAAAATATTAATTACAAACAGAATTATCTATTGGTTACATAACACAAACACTTCTCTAAAAGTCCTAATTTGTCACTATTAAAATAATTCTTGTGATAACATTTATAATAACTACCAGATTATTATTACCTTTCACTTTTAGTTTCTACAGTAGCTCATCCTCCTTAAGATTCAAAATAAAATTATATTTCATTAAAATATAACAGGATGTTATTTTACCGTTTTTAAATATCCAGTTGTTTACCCTTCGACTAAACCAAATCTATCCGCCTGGCTGCATTCAGTCCAGCCACCATCTCTAGAAATCCCTGCATCCATCTTGTACAATCTTTACTTTATCTTCTCCCCTTCAACTCTCATATCATTATTTCATTACACTGGTGAAGCCTTGTGTTTTTCATCCATAGTAGTTGAAGATCCTCTATTTCTATCATTTCATCCTCCAAATTCTTCCCAAAATGATTCTTCACCTCAATAACCTCCCACAGACAATTTGAAGCGCTCTCATTTCATCCTTCATTGCACTTTTTTCACCAAAATCATTTCTTCCACCGATCTCCAGATAGGGGTTCACCAATCCATTTTCTCCACCAAAACCATCGTCATCCAGATAGAATCTATATATAATTGTAAAAAATATATTAAAGATGAAGAAACGTAGTTTTATTAACATTCAAAAGATCTTATGTTGCCTAACGTGATTCATTTTCATTGTGACTAAAGAACACTAATCCATACCTCTTGTTTCAATGAAATTATAACATAAGTACATGAAAAAAAATTTATTAATGATTTTTAAAAACCCTTCATATTGTTAATATAGATGCATTTTTTGTGGAATATAAAAATACAATTAAGGGAATGAATAAAGCCACATGAAAATATAGAATCACAATACCTATGATTTTTTTAATAGTGAGAATGAAGGGAAACAATACCACCACATCAAATTTTTTAACATACTATCAAGAGTCTGTATCAAATCACAAAATATAGACCAAACATAGAGGTGTATATAGCTTCTCACTCACAATTATCCACCCATGAAAAATGAATCATTTGACATTGTATCTGCATCATCTAAAATGATAACCCAGATTTGTATGCAAAAAGAATTGAAATGAATTTAGGGAACAATAGATGTTGAACCATAATAATGAAAAATTTTAGAAGGGTCTCCTAAATATGAATGCACGGAGGGAAAAAAGGAAAAAAAGTATTTGATGTTATTTGTGAAATAAATAGTAGTCTTAAAAAATTGTATGCATAGTAAATCTAGTAATATAATAGTTTAGTAAATGAAAATAACCAATCTGTTCAGCTATTTTAAGATGTACTGACTTATCTACAACATTAAACTTCATGTTATGTGTTATTGATCAATATTTAGTAATACAAATTAAATAGTAAAATAGTTCAATGTTGAAAATATAATGTCCACGTTGATAATCCTGTGAAGTTGGATATAGGATCTATATTCCAGTTTCTTCTAGTAGTATTTTTTATCAAGGTATGATTCATTGAATGTTGTTCCTCAGGCGGTTGTGTAGAACCTGCAAGCATATCAATCCCTCTATATATTAACATCATAGGTATCAATGTTATTAAAAGTTATAAAGTTCATATATATAAATATATATATATATATATAGAAAAGAAACCTGATATGCTTGTTGTAATGTATAACATACCTTGGATGAAAAAGGATTGTTGTTTCAAATAGAAGTATACAGAGAAATTTTTATCATAGTAGTTACATGACTAAGAATCAATATTAAACTAACAGAGAAGAAATTTCATACTGTACTATTTTGTGCTTACTGTAATGAGGAGGCAACGATTGAATCCGTGAAAGTATGAGAATTTTTTAATACCTTGTCAAATTATTAATGGAATAGATAGTTGTTAAATAGAATCATAACATATAAACATATAGGTAAAAAATAGTTCAATGAAAACATGCTCACAGAATGAAACTGTGTTGTATAATGGTATTCTTTCATTTTCTTCCCCTGTTTGATCCAACAGATTTTGTTGACAGATTTGAACAGTGTTGAGGGACTATAAAACAAGGATATGAGAAATTATAGCAAGACATGGTTATCTTTTTTGCAGTATAAAATCAATGTTATTAAATTTAATATTGTAAATAGAAATAACCATTTGTGGATATCAGTGATAATGGAATGAATCAATGTCTTTCTATGCTATTAGCTAGTGTGAACAGTTCACCTGTACAACATTTTCCAATAGTTATTATCCTAAAAAAAGTGTCAGTACAGTAAAAATATACATTGTTAGGAAGGACAATTATATATTATAGAGTTATGATATTTCAGTTTGCAATATGATAACCATAAAAAAAGTAATTTACTTTTTAAATTGAACTTACCATTACTGGGTAGTGATGATAAATGCATTCTTGTTCTTTTTTGAGTGATTCTTGTTGGTGTAACAGGTTCAGTTGCATCAATATTTTGAAGAGATATTCTACCTTTATAATTGAAAATACAGTAACTATATTATCATATGATTGATAAACAATAGGACAATATTAAGACTGTAGAATTGAAATAAGATAAATTTATTGAAGTTGTTGCTGTAGTTGGATTCTTTGAAATCTTGTGTGTGTAGATCTCTACGGGGAGTACATGTTTGTATTATGTATTTATTTAATTGTAATGGAAATGAATACAAACATGGATTTCATTATAATGATCTGAGTATAGAAAAATGTATATTCTAAAGATATTCAATAATTAGAATGTGCATGTAATCACTAAATATTCTGCTGACTGTAATGTAATCTCTATTAAATCATAATGAACATCACTGATAGAGTTGTATGTCTAAATGTGACCATTTGTAGTTACTATGATGAATTTAACATAAAATTATATAGTAATGAGTGGTCAGTAAACAAAGGCCAAGCAAATTAAACATGTGAACTTGAAGTATTCAAATAGGAAATATTAGTATAAATGCATTGTTACTTTTTGATAACTTGTAAAGAATCAAAGATTCCAATAGTTATTATTCTCATAAAAGTGTCTGTAAACTAAAAATATACATTTTCAGGCAGGAAAATAATATATCACAGAGTTATGATAATTCGGTTTGCAATAATGGAACCATATAAAATGTAATGTACTTTTTAAATTCAACTTACCATTACAGAGTATTGATGAAAAATTCATACATGTTCTTGTTTGAGTGATTCCGTTTGGTGCAATAGGTTCAAGTGTATCAATGTTTTGAAGAGATATTCTGCCAGTATAATTGAAAATATAGTAAATATGTTAGCATATGATTGATAAAAAATAGAAAAATATCAATACTGTAGAATATAAATAAGATTACCTTATTGAAGTTGTTGCTATAGTAGGCTTCTTTGAAATATTGCATCTGTAGATCTCTATGGGGAGTGCGTGTTTGTATTCTGTATCTTTTTATTTAATTGTAAAGGAAATGAATACAACCATGGATTTTAGTATAATTATCTAAGTATAGAAAAAAGTATATTCTAAAGATATTCAATCATTAGAATGTGCATGTAATCACTGAATATTCTACTGACTGTAATGTAATCTCTATTAAATCATAAGGAACATCACTACAAGAGTTGTATGTCTGAATGCGAATAGTTACAGCTACTGTGATGAATTGAACGTAAACCCAGCTAGTAGTGAGTGGTCAATAAACAATGGTTGAGTAGATTAAACATGTGAACGTGAAGTATTCCAATAGGAAATATTAGTATGAATGTATCATTACTTTTTTGATAAGTTGTAATGAATCAACGATTCCAATAGTTATTATTCTCCTAAAAGTGTTACTAAAGTAAAAATATACATTGTCAGGAAGGAAGATAATATATCATAGAGTTATGATATTTCAGTTTGCAATGAGGTCACCATAGAAAAAGTAATGGACTTTTTAAATTGAACATACCATTACTTGGTAGTGATGACAAATGCATACATGTTCTTATTTGAGTGATTCCTGTTGGTGTAGCTGGTTCAATTGTATCAATGTTTTGAAGATATATTTTTCCTGTATAATTGAAAATAAAATAAATATATTAGTATATGATTGATAAACAATTGAAAAATATCAAGACTATAGAATAAAAATAAGATTACATTATTGAAGTTGTTGCTGTAGTAGGCTTCTTTGAAATATTGTGTCTATAGATCTCTACGGGGAGTGCATGTTTGTATTCTGTATCTATTTTTTTTAATTTTAAAGAAAATGAATAAAACCATGGATTGTAGTACAATGATCCGAGTATAGAAAAATGTATATTCTATTGAAAATAAATCATTAGAATGTGCATGTAATCACAGAATATTCTGCTAACTATAATGTAATCTCTATTAAATCATAAGGAACATCACATCAAGAGTTGTAAGTCTGAATGGGACTAGTTATAGTTACTATGATGAATTGAATGTAAACCTTGCTAGTAGTGAGTGGTAAATAAACAAAGGTTGAGAATATTAAATATCTAAACTTGAAGTATTCGAATAGGAAATATAATTATGAATGTATCGTTACATTTTGATAAACTGTAAAGAATCAAAGATGCACAAAATTTATAGGTATTGATGGACAGAAGAAGAACATACCTATTCCGAAGATGTTGCTCTATAGGTTGTCTAAAGAATGTATGGGTGATGGTTAGGTGGTCCTCCAAGAGGTTGTCAATCATCGAAAATAATGGTTGTCACTACAGCTGGTAATGGATGGGATTACTGGAGGTGAACCGATGGAAATTCCCAGGGTACTCACGGGTGGGTTAGATGAGTATGGTTTGTAGAATAAAAAGGAGGACGAGTAGGTGGTCACTGAGAATGAAGGAGTTGAAGCCCTATATTGTGAAGACCGAATGGAGAATCATGACTGGGGAGAATGAAGGGATAGGCGGAGGAAACCCTAGATTGGGGTTTCCAAAGGAGGTGAAGCTGGATTTAACAGTTATTGTAGGCGACAATGTAGGAGTTGGTTATCATCAGTAATCCAGATGCAAAGATAGAGGAAAGAGGTGAAGGAGGTGAAGGCGGTCAATGGCGAAGGAGCAGTGGGAGGTGAGAATGAAGGAGTTTTAACCTAGATTGGGGAGACTGAATGGAGAAGCTAGTTTGGGGAGACCGAATGGAGAGGCATAGAAAACCCTTGATTGGGGAGAACGAAAGAGGTGAATGTGGAGTATTGAGACTTAACAGAAACCTTATTTTTTTGAGACAGATGAAGGTGAAGTTGGCGGACGTTGAGGAAGGAAAATTGGTGGAGCTATGCAAATAGGAGATTGGGGAGACCGAATTCATGGAGGAGGCGTAGGATCCAGACACAGAGCAGATGGAGAAGGAGGAGTAGAAGCCAGAGGCTCCGAGGGTTGTTGTAGAGGCATTGCACTTAGGAGAGCTTCGAGGATACGATAACCTCTGGGAAGTGTAGGAGTATGTGATGAAAACCATGAGCAGAAGCAGTGTGGGATGGGGGTAATCAGAAAGGGGAGTGAGAGAGGGGAGTCGAGGAGGGGATCAAGAAACCTAGTGGATTTGCGGAGGGGATAGATAACTTGAGAGCGGGAGAGGGGTTTTGGGGAGGGGTTTCAGGGAGCATAGCATGGTTCGAAGTAAATTCTCGAGCGGTGGATCTATATCAGGTTATCTTTTAGGGTTTGAAGGTAGGAATAGAGAAATAAGGGTGATGTGGAAGCATGGTAAGGTGACACGGAAGCAAGAATAATCCAAGTTTAGTATAGATAATAGATTTCCTTTTCTTCTATAGCCTTTTGGTTTAATATTTTTCACTCCATTATAGTCATTCCACTTGTGGAAAATATTTCTAAAAACATATCACAATAAAAGTTCTCAATTCCATAATTTCTATTTCATCATCTTCATTAGTATTCTAGATCAAGGACTAACACTGATTAATATCTAACTTAAAATAATATACTTCCATAATAACATTTTCTCTTTCATTACATCACATATTTAGGAATAATTTTTCCAGGTAAATAATGCATTGCTCAATTATGAATGGAATTGTAGTTATATTAAAAGACAAAGTCTTCTATCATATAAGGAAATCCAAATAATGTGCAATGTTCTATGTAATAACTAATTTACCCATATATTCAATGTTATTTTTAATAACATGATATTGTTTCATCAATATGGCCACAATATTATTAACTCTAACACCTACAATATTCGCTTGATCATAAGGGATATCCCTATATTAACTACGAGTAATGTTCTTATTTCCCATGCAACCTCTACGTTCCATCCCTAAATAATGGAACACAAATAATTATACAAAAAAATCATGAATATTTAGTGATTGAATAAAAATACCTATCAATGTATTAATTCTCAAATATTCTAATGGATTATCATAATGTGTTTTCGATAATGTTCATATAAAATCTTGTTCCTAGTGGTCCAACTAAACTTTTTCTGATACCAAATGTAACAAAAATTATTACCATAATCAAGATCTAATGTTTTCATTATCACTTTTATATATGTTATAAGGGACTCTATCACTAAGGATCAACCGCTTTATATGTTTTTGGTAACTAAATAAAACCATGATTTCTATATTACATTGGAAAACTAAAATATAGAATGAAACAATTTATTAAACCATTGAAGATTCTTAAAAGGACCATTCTATATATCATGGAGAAAGGAAAACATAATAAAGTACGATCTTATATAATCATTAATGAAAATTATAAAAGTAAATATATCCTGAGTAAATATGGTATAAAAAATATGAAAAAGTGGATGATCAATAAATCTTCTAATTAATCTATAACATGAACATCCAAATATATCCATTAAAAATAAAAACCTAATAATCAAAAGGATAATAATATTTTACATCCTAAATAAGGAAACACATAATGTTGGACATCATGATCTTACTATAATGTTGTCATTTAAAGTCATCATCAACCTTACATTCAAGTCTTTATGCCAAGACAGTCAAATGGAAGGGTTGGAATGATCCTAATACCCAATAATTTTTTCCAAATGTTTGTGTCATGACAACTTTCAATGAAATTAGGGGTTATCTATAAATAGGAAAAACATATCATTAATTTGTGTTGAATAAAATCCTAGTTCATATAACCAAAATATAAGACATAATGAGATTTACAAATCAATAAATAAATATCTATATTAAATCATGAATACAAAACATAAATATTTCCCTAGTAAATGAAATAATTTTATTAGTAAGACAACGACATGTCATTATTTCATTTCAATTCACCACATCCATTTTAGATATCTTATGAGATTATTCATGTTAAATTAACTCGTAATTGAAAACATTGATTATTGATTATTTTGATGGATATAATGAAATTGAATTTAAATAATTTTGAAACGTAATTAATTTTTCTACTCAAATGCTATACTATTATTATAATAATTTGTATTAATATTGAGACCATTTTTTATTGGATTATGTTTTATTCTACTTTTTGGATTTATTTTTTAAAAGTGATTTTGAAAATATTATGTAATTTAATTTATTTATAGATGGAATTTATTTATTTCTATAAATTGAATGTTTTCAATCCATTAGAATTTTTTTTTCATTTTTAAATATATGAATTTTTAGTGTAGATGATTTTTTTGTTCAGGATAATATATGTAAAGGAATTTTCATGTTATAGTAATGTAGCCAAATTGATACATAGCTGATTCTGGAGGGTCATTCATGTATCCAATTTTCACTATGCATTGGCACAACCAAAATTAAACTTCTCGTATAGGAGAATTATTGAAGGTATCCACATATCCAATTTACACAAGAGGAAATCATTAAATAAATTAATAGATACTATCTATGTGGCCAAATTATTGAGAAGTAGGAGTGTATCCAAATTCAATTCTAGTACTCACTTACCAATAATCTAAGATCGAAAAAAAGTAAATCAGGATAATTAAGGTTTCCATGGAAGATCATGGGGAGTCTTAAACTGAAATTAAAATATGATTAATAGAAAGATAGAGTTCAACCAAATATTTTAAGATAATATAGAAGTTGAATTTACAGATCTTGAAAAGTGGATCAAAATATGGTGAACCAGATCTAAGTGAGTTCGAGTTAAATATATCACCACTCTATAAAGAAGGCTGACACAAATGTTGGTTTTACAGAAGATATAGTTTCACTAAATTTTTTATAATTTTTGTTAGTTTAAGGCTGATCCAAATATGATGGATGATTTAAAGTGAGGTATTTAAACCTGTGTTCATTAGACTAGTTCTGTTAATGATTGATAAAGAAGTTGAATTGAGTTTTCTATTTTAGGTGAAGCGGTAAAATGGTATATAAATAAAACCATCAAAAATAAATGAAGATTTTTATATTCATGAATGATTTAAAAAGTAATATTAGATTTGAGGAATGATTTTTGATTGTTGACAAGAGATTGAACTCATCCCAATTTTGGTTCATTGAAGATGAAGTTCTTCATGTGTAGTTATCAATTATGTGGATGTCAAAATCATTAATCAAATTTGAACATTAATTGATTTTTTGTGGTTATTACATGTTTAGGAGTGATGGAAAAATATAGAGGGTACCTTTTTCTAATCAAATGTTTGTGGATTCATTCTCCAATGATAGAACACTTCATATGCTAGAGGAAATAATTATGGGAAAATGAATGAACAAAACATTTCTTGAGGCCATAACTTTTTCTCAAGCTTTGTGTGCATAATTAACCTGTGTTTTTGGTTTAAAGAATGTAGATACAAGGAATGAATTATTTTTATTAATCTATAGAATTAATTCATTAAGAAGTAATAATTTTTGAGTTGATATATGTTGTGGGATAGTTTACACCTCAAATTATGTAATTATAGTGTGTGTTGGTGAGAGTAATGTATAAAGGACAACACGATCTTGATCAACATGTTGTGAAAAATGTTAAATAAGTTATAGGGGTATCCAATGACCGATCCAGTCTTCAAATACTACTTATAAAATACATACCTTTTAGAATGTGTGTGCATTAATTTTTTCAAGGGAAATTTATCTACACCTAGCAGTCACAAGAAGAAGTGCTAAAAATACATGGATCTTCTATAACCTAGAAAAAAGATTTTTGATTTATTCCATATGACAAACAATATAATAATGAAAATAATAATAATTAGGTGGACTAATTCTTTGTAGATAGATAGATGAAAAATGATACATATTAGAGAGTGAGGATATGATTTTGGAGTGCAGATCTAGAGTAGAACCAATGACACACTTGTTTAATGAATTAAAAAAGTTATAGCTCATGTAATGATTCAAAATTGATAGAGAATCTTCATTTCACATTATCATTTTTTTTATTCCATTACATAGATGAGATTTACTGAATATATTTTTGTTTCTATTTATGTGAACATTTTAGATTAATTTCATTTAGAGGAATTGGATTATAATGGATTTATTTCTTTAAACTAATTCGATTTCATTTTCATAATTGTTTAAGAATTATTTTTTCATATTGTTCTTAATTTCATTCGAGATAAAATTCATTTATAGACTATTCTAATTTCTAACGGGTGATAATAGTGACTATTTGATCTTCAAGATACATCTGAAGCATCAATAAATAAAAAAGAATGAGGTCTTTGTTCTTCATTAATGAACAATTATTTTCATGGATTTTGGTCAGCCAATAATTATATTAGTTGACATCTATATTTTTTAGAGATCACATAACAGTAGTTAGGTGTTTCAACACATATTCTTTATAATCACCAGAATGGTTGTGTTGACATCATGTTTTAATATAAAATCATTTTTAATCAATAAAGACTTGTTTTATTTTCCTGATTTCATCAAAATCTATTCTCTATACCCCAATCTCTCTCACTCTCATACTTCTCCTATTTCATAATCAGTATCACTTCACTATTTACACTATTAATTTTTTTCTTCATTTAGTTGAACGTTTCATTATGCCATCCCAATGGAATAGATTCTTCTACTCATTGTATTAATACTATTTTATAGATTTTATAAATAATTAATACTTACTATCATGTTAATGACTTCTATTACATAAAATTTTGGAATCGTTACTAGGAAAGGTGGATGAAACCAAAAATGAAAAAATTGAAATACATTTAATATGTTTCTTTTAGAAAAATTATTCTATGTATTCCAGGGGAAATAATTTTTAAAATCCTTATAAAAAACTAATGAAAAAGGGGATGGTGGTTTAATTATTTTTTTTGAGGTTCCACCTAGAACAAGCGGTTTTAATGGAAAATCATTTTGATAGAGTGTTTAATTGTAATTTTTAATGGATAAATTCATGGGATTATATGTTAGAACAAAAATTTTAGAATAAGTACCTTAATAAAAACTTTCACAGAGACTCAATTATTTCAATTTTATAAGAAAAATTGTTACCATGGATGAAAGATTAATGTATTCTGGACTCTATCAAAATTCATGAATTTCTAGATTATTTCCTTTAGGTTTAAGTATCACTTATACAGAAATAGTGTAAATTATGTTTTTTATTTTATGTTTATGCAGTTTTTTTATTGAGGTTGAAATGGATGTATTTAATCATTTTTGAAACACTTTTATGCTAGTTGAATTTGAAACTGGGGAATCTAAAATTATTGTTGCATGTAAGATAAAAGTTGAAGAGGGATTTAAATTGGATTCAAATATTCAATAATAATTTCAACTTGAATTTTATAACCATCTTTTTGGAACCGTTTTACTAAAATTATATCATTCCACCCCAAATTTTGAAAATTTTAATGTTCATTTTGAGAGAGAGAGTGGTGAGGAAAATCCACACCTCTTGGATCACCTAGTAATTTTTTTTCTCTTTAATAGATTCTAAACATTCCAAATCTCAATTTAATATTCAAGTGGAAATCACCCTTGGAAAGAATAATTTTCATGGTTTTCTCTTAATTAGTGAGAACTAGTGGATCTTGGTGGTTCTTGAGGGTGTAACTTATTTGTTATATAAGTATGAGTGCATTGAAATTTTGTTGGATGTGTGATTTGGTGATAAATATTATGCACTTATAAAGGACTTTTTTTTATAAATCCCTCAATGCTAATCAGTGTTTCAGATGGTTTTTCCCTATATAATTTGAGTCATATGTAGACTGAGTGTTTTAATTTCCCACATTCCTCAATTCTAGATAAATAAATAAATATTCCAATCATATGTGGTGTTTATTACTTCATTAACTAAAACCTCCTAGTAATTATTATTATTTCTAGGATATTATGGATGAAGAATCAAATCTAGAGCATTATGGGTGGAAAATTATAGTTTATAATTTTGAATTTGGGTTTTCTTCTCACTGTAAAATGTAACTAGGTCTATTTAATGCTAGTTCGATAACTTTCCTTACTCCATTCCATATGGTCAAGTGATTAAATTTTCACAACTAGTTATATGACTCTGACCCATTCCCATGAAAATCTACAAGTTGAACTACCTCTATAAAGATAAATTGAACATTGTCTCTAGATATATTCTTTCCTTAACTTAATTTTCTCAATACATATGTTTTATATTTCTATATTATAAGAACTATGTTATATGGAAAATTTATTGATTATAAATTAATAAGGGAATATTATGGGTAAACATCATGATAAAATATTCTTCATACTAGTGTAGTTCTCATTTTTATTGTATAAATTTTATTCTACTTCATCTATATGAATATTGTTTCTATTCTGTTTTTCATTAGAGGAAATTAAATTATGAAATTTTTTATTATATATAAAGTCTTAGTAAATACTATTACATATTGTTGCTTTTCACTTTTTTTCTTCAAAATTTCATGTGCATGCTCTTTTCCATGAACATTGTAAAATTAATATTGAAAATTTAAATTTGATAACAAGTATCATTTTTAAACTGTATGTTCTATGATAAACTATTTTTCTATGAAAAAATAATTCATATTCAGGTCATAGATATTAATTTTGTGGGGAAAAATAATTTTTAAACATTAATTATTACCTTCAAATATTTTATTCAATTATTATTTTAAAACTCATTCATAACTTACACTTTCAAAAATGTTTTACCAACATTGAATTCAAAATTGAGTTTAATGTTGGGTTTTAAGTGTGGTGGAGTAGGCTAATTTTAGCTAAACCTAATTCATTGAGGTCCCATAAGAAACCCATTGACATTTTTTCTAATTGTTTGTTTAAATAATTTATTATTAATTTTTTAGAGTGTGAAAATTACCCTTAATATTAAAGGTTGAGATTCAAATTTGAGAAAATTAATCATCATTACCTAATGGATTTAATTATCCAAATCATTTTTCCTGTCCTGTTAAAAAAAATTCTATCTGTAAAACATTGGGGAACTTTTAAAAAAAATTATTTTTAACGTTTTAATTAGAATTTATCTTATAAGATATTCTTACAAATTGATAATGAAATGAAAATCCAAATCTAGGTTGAAATCATTCTTTTATTCTTTTCATTCCTTATTTATCAACTATTGAATGATTGATTTATTTTGAAAATAAATTATGTTTACATATTATTCAATAGTGTTTATATTTATTATAACTTCTTAAATTATGTGAGTCATTTATTATAAAGGTAAAGAGGATATTGGACATTTAGTTGGATGCAAATAGACATTTTTTTAAATTATATTTCTATTTTAAATTTTAATAATTTTTTAATCAATCACCAATTTTATTCTAAATAAATCTAAATACATTTGGTGTTATCATTTTCTACATCAATGAATCCATTAGAGACACACATATTTTGAAAATAATTTCTTAGTGGAATTTCAATAGTTTTCTTTTGAGATTTATTATCTACAATTAAACTTTATTAAATAATTTCTTGATTGTAGGTAATGTCTTATTTTTAGTTTAATTTGACATGGTGTTATTACATAACAACATTTTGTGGAATTTACTGGGTTATTGATGAGAAATGATCTAATAGTGGAAGAATTTTTAATGTTGTTTGTTTCAAAAAATAAAATGAAATCCATTAAAAATTATTTCAAAAAGTGATTAGTTTGTGCCCTTAAATTCTAAAATTTTATAATTTTAATATTCTTTCATTTTGTGTAACAATGCAGGTATTTATAGAATAATACTTTCTAATTTCTTTTAATACATATGAATTAGATATTAATTTTACGTTAAAGGTGATTATTTTTCTAATACCGTACTCGACACGCAATAACGGTTTTCTCAAAAAACTTATGTTGCACACAACTTTGAGTTATACTGAAATATAATTCAATAATAATAATATTTTTTTCTAAAATAGTTTTTATCACCTAGAAGTTGGAATAGAAGGAATAAATAGTATCAAATTAGTTTTGAAATATGGTTTACATATGATTAAATAATGATTCATTGGTTACCAAATTTATTAGAAATGGAAATAAAAAAACCCATTGAATATAAAGGATGAAATTTTTTTAAAACCTATTTAAATGTGAATAATTGTGTTTTCATATCAATCTGTATGGATTTTTATTTAATGAAAAATATTTGATATATATTCAATGTAATTTCTTAAAATTATTTTATATGGGTTCTAGATATTATATAAGAAGAAATTCAATTTTTTAGATAAAAGAAGTATTTTTTAAAAAATGTAGTTTTACGACCTTTTGATGGAGAATCCTTTTTACATTTAGTTTTTTTTCACTTTTATATGTTTTATTTTACAAAATAAACTTCTTTTACAGAATTAGGACATCAAAATTTACTTTGGATGAAATTTTGGTATTTTTCTGATAAAGTTCATTTTATAAGGAATAGTGAAAAAATACTCCATTTTAATTCAAAACTATATTTTAATATAATTTATTTATATAGTTAGATTATAATTTTAATTGGTTTTAAAGTATAATTATATTTTGTTTTTATTCTTTAATTCAATTTTGTTCAATGAAGTAATTTCACTTTGAAATTGGACATAAACACATGTCAATATTTTGATAGTTATTACTTTTTAAAAACCCGCTTTTAGGTATTAACTACGGGAATTAATTTGAAATTAATTATAAATACTTTTGTGTTCTGAATTTAGAAAAATGGAATCCATATTTGAAATCAATAGTTCCAAATTTTATAAATATGTAGTTTTTATTTTTAGACATTATGAATAGTAATTTTAGTAATTGTTTTATTTACAATGGTTAAAGGGTAAATCTGGTAAACAGTGTAAAAAAATATTATAATAATATTAAATTACCCTATCACGTTTCCAAATATTATTTGATAAGATATATCTTACTATGGGAATCCTTGGGTCTATTTAAGGACCCCATGGAGTTACATTGATGTGAAAATGATATTTTATTAGAATTTATTTAAAGTAAGGGAAAATGTGACATAAACATGTATCTTCAAGTAAAAAAGAATTTATATGGGGTTATATAAGTTATCATTTTAAATATAAATATTAATTATGAATATAAAAATACTTCCTACATCATGGTAGTTTATTTATAATTTTTAGACATCATATAAATAAACATAGTTAGGACACAATGATGTTGTAGTGATTACCTTGTTAATTAAGGATTCAAATAAATGAGATTATAAACATCAAAATAGATTTATTTTGAACCTTTTAATGAAATACCAGAATTTAAGAGATTTTTATGGCTTTTTATCTTTCAATTAAATAATTATGTTTAAAATAATCAAGTGATTATGGATTTTTAAATAGGCATGATACGAATAGTATAGAATTTGACATAAATGAGTTTAAAAAAAATACTATTTTCTTAAATGATATAATAGTACTATAAACTATGATCATTCAAAATAACTTATATAATGTTTAAAATGACATTTATGAACCACTTTTGGTTCCATTGGAATTTTATGGTAGCTATTTTTACAATATAGTACGAATATACAAGAAGCCATGGTAAGAGTTAAATTAGTTAACTAAGGGTTAAATCTAAAAGATAAGGATACATTTTAAATAAAAACAAGTTTGAAACCTATTTTTTGAAAGGATTTTGAAAAATCCTCATCTTATATTATAATTAAATTAGGTTTTTACCTTTTAAAATAAAAAATAAGTTTAAAAAAAAAATAATATTTCCAGACATTCCAAATGTACCCCTCTTCCTTCTTATAAAATGCCACCACCTTTAACCCATACTCACAAATCTCAACACACATGGATTGTCCAAAATCTTCTGAAACAAGCTCCCAACATCCCTTAATTCCTTTTAGAAAAATTTCATTAGGCATAAGTCAATTCAAGAAATCCATTTGGCTCAAATAAAAGAGAGTTCCATGTTTTAAGAGGTAGTGTCTTCTCTAAAGTTTCATTCCATTATTTTACTTATCCACTCCCTATTATATTATTATTAATTGATTACATAACAAAAACATTATCCTCAATATACTATGATTTTTTATGAGGACAATTATAATTACACTTACACACACCTCTATCTAATGGATATGAACATACTATTTCTATGTATGGTGAACTGCTGCCCCACAAAACGATGATTGTTTGATTTTCCCCTAACACCTCTCATGGTGGCCATTATGATGACACTATATTTATATATGATATTTATGATATTTATATTTTCTTTATGTAACTATATGTTTTATTTACAAACATATTTTTATTATTTTCATGATGTGTAAATATATATAATTTCTTTGAGGAAGTGCGGACTACCTCCCCCGCAAAATGATATGACTGAGTCATGCAATGCATAGAACATGTAAAGGATGGAATTAATGAAATTATGAAATATATATATAACATGATATTATACTAAAATTATAATAATCCTATGTATCATTTAGTTTTCATTTCGTTAATATGACAAATAAATGAATGTAGCGTTCATGCATATATATGACTTACCGTCTCCATAAATGGTGCATTTAATTTCATATCTCCAAATGTTATGGACTATTATAAATACATATATATGAAATATATATGATATTTATATCTTTAATAATATTATGTAGATAATTTACTTTTGATCACATAGACAATATTTTATTATAATAAGTTCATTTTTGACTCAAATACCGAACATCGACGAAACGACGAATATGAACTTGAATAATTATATAATTGTTATAGAAAGGTAATAAGTGATATAAAAGGAATAATAAACATGAAAAATGTTTTTAATCACGTATAAATTAACTTCTGTTTATTATTCAGGAAGAATAAGGATCATACGAGACGAATCAGACTCAAGCTAAGGGGACTTCTTAACCCAATTTCTCTTATTTGGGTTAATCTTTTACATCTTGATTATGTTGTTCTATGAGTATTTGTGATAGAACTATGATTAATTCACACATAATATACACTTATATTGGGTGTATATATATTTTTACACATAATTAATCCATTTATTTGTCTTTAATCCAATGATATGTTCTTTGTAATGGACTTTGTCTGAATCTTCTTTTATTGAAGCATATCTTGATGTTATATGCCTATAATATTATATAAGGTGTACTTTAATTCCTTTGGACATGTTATATCATTAATTAAGATATTATCATGATATTTAAAGTATTTAATGATGTTATTCTTTAATTATTTGTGTTCAAGTGTTTTCCAAGTGGAAATGGACTCTTTAATTAAAAAAATCATTTTTAAATGTTTTAATGATTTATTATTCTAAAAAATTCTACTTCATGTCAATGTTTTCAAAAGGATATAATAAATTATTCTATATGAACATGAATGTTTTAACATTTTTATTTTTTAAAAATTTTCAATGTGGTATGGGACACATTAATTCAAAGACACATTATTAAATATTTAAAATGGTTTTAGAAATGGGTTTAATATTTCAATATATTTAAATGATATATTGTGATTGAAATGTGGAAATATTATTCTTCATACAAAAAGATAGTGATTACTAAATGTATTTTTGTTTCCATTTTTATAAAATTATGATCTTAATTTATTTTAGTGGTTTAGGATTAGAATGAATTGATATCTTTAATTTTTTCATTTCATTTTCATAATTGTGTCATGTGATTTTTTATACTTAACTTTATTTTGTTATACAGCATTTAATTTCCATGTTATTCAAAGTAATTATAAGGAATTATAGTGAATCCTTAACTTTTATGCATCATATGGCGTAGAAAAAATTGTAAAAGTATGACAAAACTCTTCTCTATTATTGAAACTTTATTTTTTTAGATTTTGGTTGGCAAATAATTCTTCTATTGGAGTTCATTATATTATAGAGATAACTTTCCGATGGATTGGTGACTGGACACATTTTCATATTTTCCCTTTTAATAATTTTCTTAAATTGATGTTTGAATAAAAATATTATTTTTAATTAATCATAGCTACTTTGATACCCCTAATTTTATCACTTATATGTATCTCTCTATCTATATATATCTCTCTCTCATTTCTATTCTATTAAAAACATCATCACTTCACCATTTACAGTATTTCATTTTGTTTTATTTTTGATTTTATTTATTTATTTAGACAATTATGTATTCATTCCCAATTAAATTGGTACAACTACTCACCACATTACATATAGTTTTTAGGTTTTAAAAAATATGAAATTTGGATGGGAGGTCAACAACCATGATTGTATTATCTTATATTAAGAATATCTATGTATTGAAATGGTATATGGATAACTTGATATTAATGTAGTAAAAAATGAGACTTCAAATACAACTATGTTACTAAAAATATGTGTATGAAAGTGAAAAATAATGTCCAATGAGTAATGGAGAGTGATATGGAACATGAACACAAAAAAGTGACTAGTGTAAATATTAGTTGTAATCTTTAAATAAATAAATGATGATATATGATGAAAATTATTTATAAATAATTATTTGAAATAAAAGAATGTTTTTTACGATTTAATGATGAAAATGGAAGTGAAAAATTTAAAATTATGTTCCTTTAATCTTGTCTAGAATTTTTTTTAACATGATGTTATAAATGATTTACAAAATTCATTTCAATGTTTTCAAATATAATGCCTATAGAATTTAATATAAAATATGAAAATTCATAGAATAATAGAAAAAATTATTTTAAAAAGGTAATGAAACTTTTAGAGTAATATAAATACTTAAAAACTACCAAGGATGTGATAAAATCCATTCATATTCTATATATTATAAATAAAATTTATTTTACACTTTTGAAATAAAGTCAAAAATGAATCGTTTGAGATACATTAAAAATAATCATTTTAGAAGTTTGGAAATAAATTAAAAGGTTGTATAATAATCCCTATAAAATCATATAAAATTTATTAAAAACTTCCATAAAAAAGTTTAATAATATGATTATAGGAGAGAAATATTCATGATAAAAAAATAGAAAAATGTTTTAATTTTTGTAAACACATTCTATCGGTCTTTGGGTACCAAAGATATGAAAAGTTGGAGAAAACCACGGAAACCATAGAAATAACTACAGGAGATAAAAATATATGGTTATTAAGAATAGAAATTGAATATAATTCTTCTAATTTAAATTATACCATAAAAAATCTAGAAAAATTATGATATTATAAAAAAAAATTTATGGACTTATTAACGTTTGACTCAAACCCACTCAAAATAGAAAAACTAAATTAATAAATGATATTCCATTAAAAAAGGGGAATTCATGATATAATATTTTAATGGGTTAGTATATATACCATATATAAAAAATTGGGTGTATAATATAGAATATGTATCATTGGGTTGACTTGAATAAGGAAATCCTGACCTTGGATTTATGTAGAATATGTTATATCCTCTTCTTATTTGGGAAACCTAGTTTGGATTACACCTTATTATTTCATGAAATGACTTTTTAGAAATACCAAATCCTCTAGGATGTGTCTTAAGATGTTTAGAAGATATTTTAGAATGTATTCTTCAATTTAACTTTATCAAAATATTAAGAGACGTTAGGGGAGGAGGTTCACTTTAATAAGTGGGTGGTGATGAAAACTTGTAAATACATTAAGCTTTGTTATATTATATATGTCTTACACATGTCATGAGGCTCCAATTTTTAATATAATCAAATATGATAAAGGTAAGGTCAAATACAACCAACCAATGAGATTTAATATTGTATATTATGTTATCTTGAATCCTTTTTCATTTATTTTAATCTTTTTGATTCATTTTAACCGTGACCATGGTGGAAAATGTTTATCATGGTTACTATTTTTTAGAACTAAAAATTATATTGAACTAATTTCATAATTTTATTTATATTGATTCCAAAATTGAAATATACGTTAAATGATTCAATTTATATATGTTGAAAAATTAATTTTAATATATATTCCAAAATCACAAAAAAAAATAGTTCTTAGAAGAAAAAAATTTAGCATAAAAATAATTCTAAAAAAAGCAACCGCAACACTGATTATCATGGAAGTAATTGTATTTTTTGATTCAAATTATACATATTTTTCTTTAAAAAAACTGAAAACGAAAGGAACCTTTGGAATACCTGATTAATAGTGAGTAACCAAAATTAGTTTTTATTTGAATAAAAATATTACATTGATATCAAATATATTTAACATAGATTTTATTTTAACCATTATATTTTTAAAATACGTTATTTTAATTATTAAATACATACTTGGTCCGTAAAAATGTTTTATAAACATTTAAGTCATTATTATATTCTGATAATATCAAAAAGCTCAAATTATTTAACAAAAATGTATTTTTCACTATTCACCAAAAACACAAATGTTTCTAGGAAATTTAAAACATTCACAATAATATATTTTTCCACGATGAATGAAAAAATGAAAATAATTTCATCAAAATCAAATTATAAAATTTGGTAATTTTGGTTTTTGTCATATTATATATTAAATATTTTTGCAGTATGTAACAATTTTATTAGACTTAAATTATTACAATAATTGAAGGTACTCTTAACCATTTGAATAAATGATTATAAAAGAATAACCAACAAAATATTTATTTGTATAGTAGAATTAGTTGCATGTACAATATCTCAAACAAGTATTTATATGTTCAAAATTATTGTTTTAAATTCATAATATTAGTTATTAAATATATAATGAGTATATAATGAAGGTTTTATAAATATCCAAGCCAGTCTTATGTAGAACATCGTGGCTCTGGAAAAAAGATGGCCTAAAAAATTGTTAAAAAATGTAAAAATACAAATTCAATCATTACAAGGGGGTTTACAAAAGGGGAGTTAAACATTACAAGCATATATGCATCCATAATTGGTTCATAGTACTCAAGAGTCCTAAAAGACCAAATTTTTCTCATCTACATGATTTATCTCTTCAAAAATGCATCATCCACTTGATTTTCTTATTTATAGACATGTAAAACTATTAAATAGAGATGTTTTCCCTGATTGATACATATGATCCAATGAGGGAGGATTCTCCATGAGATATTCTTTATTCTTAATTTAGGGGCATTAAAAACAAGGTCAAATTCTGATTCAATCCACATTGGACACTAGTTATGATAAATTTCATGCTTAATAACATAAATTATGTCCCATAACTTATCTTCATAATAAATTCTAAACCCAATTCAGTTATATAAACAACCTTTGTCATGGTAATAATGAGTTTGGAAGACAGCTTTGCAACCCAAGAGTGTTGTATTGACATATGATTCTCCATGAACATAAAAATTAATACAATAAGAGATGAAGGGATCTTGCTAAAACTCATAAGCATTATACGTCTCCATGATCTACATGAAATGCCCAGTTTTCTAAGAGTGATGAAATCCATGTGGTTGTTTTTTATGGAAATCACATTCACCCGTGCAGTATCTTATATATCCCTATGAATGGCCAAGGTTCCTACATGAGTATATTGGGATTTTTTTTTCAAAAATAGATTTATTTATTTTTTTTCATACAAATGTACTGACAACTACAGATTCTACCAGTATGTGGTTTTGGATTTCGTCACTCCTCACACTTTTTATACTATAGACCATCAATTTTTTCTGCTGCCTGTGCAAGAAAAGGTAAATGTTAAACAAGCTGACAATGTAATTCCATAAGTTCTCAGAAAAGGTGAAGATCATAAATAGGTGTTTCATACAGTCCTCATCCCATAATCATATATGAAATGCTGAAATAATATTTTGTCCCACCCTCTTCAATTGATAATGTGTGGGAAATTGGTTTTTCCAGATCATCTATAGAAGTAGAAACATGAAGGTTAGATAAAGGGTTCCTATAATTTAATTATCCATATTTGTGGTTGGATGGATCCATCATATTGTACGGTGTATAATTCTTCTACATTAAAATATCCATTTATTTTTGGCCTCTATATCTACATTTCATCATCTAGGAAACTGTAATTCTATATTTTTTGGCCATCTTGGAGAGGAACAATTCCATCAAAATTCTTATTATCAATAAAGAAATCATCAACAGACATACTAACCATGTTGGGATGCACATTCATGTTATTAAGGTGGATTTATAACTAGTGTGTGTCCCAAAAAATAATGTGGTATTGTTTTTCTAAATAATCATTTTGAGTTCTTCATTATATCAAATAAGTAAGTCATGAGTATGATCTAAATAGATAAAGTAAGATCGCATGGACTCTTATTAAAAATATTTTTTTTAACCTAAATAATAAGAAATACATTTAGGTGTCATTTTAGGTTAATAGATTCCATGCAGATTTATTAATAAGACCATATTTTAAAATCATAAGATCCTTGATACTAAGGAATCCCATTTCAATGGTTTATTTTACTCCTTCCAAGGGAAATTTTTCATCTTCCTTTCATAAATTTACAATGTCCAAATAAAGTTCATAACCAAGAAATAGATATCACTAAGGAGACTTTGTATCCATCTATAAGGGGATAATGAATACAGAAATATAGAGGTGATAACAGAATTAATAAGGAACACCCTCCATGTTTGATACATGGAATTACCCTTCTAAAAATCCAACTGATTAATGATTCCAGAGTATATGTCTCCTATATACTGACCATGCACATTTCTCCAAAACTAGGGAACTACAAGATAATTAAATGGGAGGTAACCCTGCTTTACTCCAAGAATTTTGGTGACCCTATTTTTATTACCAAAGAAATTACATCACTAAAAATAATAAAAGATTTCTTCTAATTTATGGCCTAACTAGCCACTTTCTCATAGTGATAAAAGATGGATTTAATGATATAGATAGTGTTCATTGAGGATTTACTAAAAATTAGAATGTCTTCATAATATTATAAATTTTATGTGATAAATGTATCCCAAAAATATTTGATTTCATTGTAAATTCCAATTATAGTAAGTTCATTAAATAATCTACTCATGTTGTCTTAAGAAATAGAAAATGGGATCCTTGAGAGTGTGTCTCATTGTCAAACATCTCTTTTGAATCAGAAATAACCATTAGGGGGTCTATTTATTAGGATGGAAGGCCATAAATAAATGAGAATAGTGATAATTATTCTGATAGAATAATCATAAATCCATTACATCGAAGGAAATTAAATAATAAATTCCATTTTTGGGCATCAAAATGCTCTGTGGTGTCAATTTTTGGGAAAGTATACCTTTACTGGACTTCCTTCTCATCAAGCTCTTACTTTTTGATACTGTAAATAGGAAATTATAGATTTTACTTACAGGTACAAAACAAAACTAATTCAAGGTGATATTATCCATAATTATGCCACCCATTCAGTTCATCATGATTTTGATAATGACTATTTGGATATTGTTCCCAAGATCAATTGTCCTAATGTATTTAATTTCAACTTCATTTTACTTATTTAGTATTAATGAAATGAAATTTTAGTTGATACCATAAGAGAAATGAGTCTGAGTAAAAAATATCTTATTTAATTTTCCATTTCATCATATAGTATATCCAAATAAAACATGAAAAATTTATTGGTAAATCCATATGGACTAGTAGCAGTCTCCATATGAAGAGAGAATAGGGATACTTTGATTTCCTGATTCGAAGGGACTAGGACGAGAGAAAGGTTTTAATGATTTTATATTAAAGAAGATATATTTTCAAAAAATTTGTGTGTGTTTTCCATACCATCATTGGAGTAATTCCCGTTGAAATAGTTGACTACTAAATTTGAAATTTCACATCCATTGGTGTGAAAACATCCACTGATAGTAATGGTCTTTAGTGCAACCATTATTCTCTTTTTCATGTACAGCCTGTGAAAGAATTTTGGGTTTATATCACCATCCTTAAACCATTTAACATTGATTTCTAGTTTTTTCAACCGATACATAATATTTATAATAACATCAATTCTTGACAGAGATAATATTTATTCTCTTGAGGGGTTTTTTTAATGCTGATTTTTATTTGGAAGCTTGATATATTTGTTTAGCAGCCTTTATTTTAAGGTACTGATTAGAAAAAATATTTTCTACTCCAATTTGAAAGAATACTTTTAGTATTTTTTCACATTACATTAAGGATATGAAATGTTATTACATAATATTCCATCATTAAAGCCTCCATAATAACTTCATTGTATCCATGAGTAACAATCCAACCATTATTGAATCGAATGAAAAGGGGTACAAACCTTACAATGTGGGTGGATAACACTACAATGATATGGTTATGATTTCAGTGATGCTTTAGAAGTAAGTTATTAGATATTCCTATATCAACAATCCTTTAATCCATCAGAACAAAACACCATTCATGTTTTCTGGCCTACCTTTCATTAAAAGTATACATTCTCTAGGTGAATTCATCACATGTAATTGGAGCTTCATCATGATGACATTGATCAATGAATGAGAAGAACTCAATTGATGATGATTTGTAAAAATTAAATAATGTATCATCCTAAGGCCTCAAAATATTTTTTAAGTCTCTCATAGTCATAAATTTATGATTTTTAATTCTAGAGGTGACCTAAAGATCACATCATAGATCCCATATTTTTTGGTAAGATGTGGAGGCATAGAAAAAATAGATAGAAATGTTGCATACTTGAATAATGAAAGAGACAGGTCTCCACTATCATTTATTAATAGTTGAGTATTTATGAATAATACCATGCTTAATGACCCAAAGGTGATCCATATTGATCACACATAGGTTCTTGGAGACAAAACTATATCCAAGTGAGGCCCCTTTAAAGGCCCACCATTTTTTGAAGAGCATTTTTGGTTCTATAATTCAAATAATAATTGGCTTGTATGAAAAAATATAATGTCTCATAGTCCTTTCCATTGTGGAATTCCTAATCACTTAACAATTCAAATAAAAGATATTGATTATAGAAGGCCTTTTCTCTTTGTCATGGTCCCTTCATCAAGTGTCACATCACAACGGCCTCTACTTTTTCTTCCTCACCCTTTCTTATTCCTTTCTTTATGTATTGTGTCCCCTCCTAATTTACCTGCAGTTCTAGCCTGATCATTCTCAACTAGTCCACCATTAAATTTTCCTTCTATTTATTTGAAGTGGTTTCAACCTACTCAAGGGTTTTCGATTCCTCAGTATCATCAGGCCAAAAAAATGGCATTCAAAGGTGTGAACATATTATAGGACTATATGTGATTAGGTTCTCTAATCTCATTATTTTTTATTAGATAAACCTTAGAAGTGTGTATCTATTATAAGGAAACATCTGGATTAGTTCTAGTAGAAATTTAATCATTTTAATTACCACTCTCATCAATAGAGGGAGTTATATTCAAGGATCCATCATACACATCTTCAACAGTTCTCATTCTAGATACAACAACATGTTTTTTATGGGATCTAGATTCTACACCATTAACTACTTCATCAAGATGATATTCTGAGGATGGGTTTCTACTTTGGGGAGGGTCCAATGAGTTCTCATGTGATTTTTCTTCTAATAAAACCCCCTACAACTCAAACATTATCCAACATGAATTTTCCCTCATTTTACTTTTAAATCAATTGATTAGGAGTGTAATGTTACTCCATGAAACTATCCTTAGTGTGGGGATCCTGCTCATTTGGGGCTTCCATAACCTTCCCATTTTAGGTGTATCCATATTTCCCAGAAATTGCATTCGTCATTGAATTCTTAAACTACTTAGTCTGAGCTGATTCTTCCTCACATTTACATGTTTCAACCAATATATTATTATCCATACCTGTGTGTATTATATTAAATGGTATGATCAATGTTCATATACTATTCCTGTATTATTATGAATCTAGGTTTTAGGGAGACAACTCCTATGTTGCATTCTCTTCACTAAAATTAAACATAAGGGGAAACCATATGGTAATACAACAACCCATAATTTCCATAATACATTCATAAAATACCTATATCTATATGATTATTTGAGTAAGATAATTGAACTACATATGTTTTTTAACTTTTGGAATCAAGCCTCATGTAATGGTTGATTACCTACATAAATTCACTTATTCCAATATCACTTCCTAATTTTCCAAAACATGAGGGACTTTTTCATTTTTGTTAACCCTTCCTCATGGGGGAATACAAAAATTAGATAAAGAAGGCATGGAAGAAGCCTCCACCACCTCTACAACGTTCCTCTCTAGATCAATAGCATCAGTGATGGAAAATTGCATTGATTGTTTTTTTCTTTTTCAAAAGAGAGAACCACTCTTTATGCCTGATATTATCAATCTCTGTTTTCTCTAGATATTCTCCATTTGTTATGGAAAATGGGATCATCTTCTCTGATTCTCAAGGATCTTCAGTTTTTGGGTTTTCTCACATATCCCCTTTCTCTCCCATCACCATCATTCATGTCATTCTTATAATATAGTAATGTTTTAATGTTATGGAATTCATAAAATTTAATAAAAATATATAATTCAATAAAACTGTTTCAAAATTTCACTTTAGATTCAATTGTATATTTTTAAGTGAATTTTGACACTTTTTCAAAATTCATTATGTTTAATTATCTAATAATGTATTTCATTCTGTTTAGTAATAAATAATTTTTCACTTAAGTTTGGTGTTGTGTGCATCACAGGATATCTGACACAGTAATTTTATTATGAAATAAAATAATCTAAAATTAAGGGGTTTAACATTCTACCCCCATAAAGGAATTGTTCCCATATAATTTTAATTATAAATTCATATAATGAGTGTATCATATTGTAGTAAGAAAATATTATATTGATTTTATCCTGATAATTAATTTCTTGGTCACTACTTGAAAATATTTTATTTATTAACTAAATACTTTTAATACCTAATACATATCAATAAAGGACTCATAATATTAGATGATATTCCAAAATATTTCGTTGATAATTGACAAATGTTTTTTCTATTAGAATTGATGTATCTCTATTTCATTGAATTATTTTTTTGAACACTTTTACTATCATGATAGGGGGTACGAGAACATATAATTACATGGTTATTTTCCTTTTTATAAGAATAATTTATTCCTTTGGATGTATTTTATGCTATTTTTTAACTCTAATTCATATCATATTCAAAATGATGACAAAAAATAATTAATCTTTCATTATTAAAATAAGAAAACAAATTTTATCATATCATATGGTCCATAAAAGTGATAGAAATTTATTTTTCATATTATCTAGACATTTACTAAAACAAAAAATGTTGAGCATAATTATATAAAATGAATAAACATTATATAATGAAATAATATATTAATCTTAATAACTACCACAAAACTTCAAAAGTTAAACATAAATCATTACTCCTCAAAATATGTTAGGACAAATTTGAAAATAGAAAATAAAATAGATTTAATTATATATTCTAGAAAAATAATATAGCATACACCCCCAAAACAAATTAATCACTCATAAAGACACATAACAAAAATTATATACCATAACCACAAGATCACTAAAAATTACTAATATTTTCCCAAAATAACCTGAATTAACAAAATAAAATCATATATACTTCCAAAAGTTAACTCTATATTTATTCATCAAATAAAATTGACTATATATACAAAAACTAACATACATGCTATTAATTTATCATTCACCTTAATTATTTTAATGTTCCCAAAAACTAAATTGAATTTCATCCAAAATAGATTTAACCTCCTAATCAACAAATCAATTTTTAAAACACATGTTCACAAAATATAATAACCATTTTTTAAATTAACCATAATTACTTCAAAATAAAATAACATATAAACCTTAAATAATATGTCATCAACTTATCTTTTTTAATAATAACATTCTTACCAAATAACCATCACACTAAATCATTTTTAAAACCTAAGGGTTATGTATACCAAAATAATATATTTAATAAATCTTTAAAAAATCCTTAACCACCATAAAATCATATCAAAGGAAGAATGAAAAGAGTGTCTATAACATTAAACATATAATCAAAATTAGACTTTTTACCCTTGAAGGTATCCAAAAGACTTTAAATTTCTTATTTGGATGAATTTTTTTACCTATAAGGTTATATAAACTCTACTTTGATACCATCTTAGATATAATAATACCCACACTATCAGATATAATGCTAAAAACAAACTCATTTCATATTGTCTTTGATACCATCTTAAGTGTCCCAAACTAAAACAACTGTATTTATAATTTTTAAAGAATAAATCAAGTCACTTATATACCCAGACCATTTTAGGTTTAGATTTTTATAGAATTATGAATCCTCATTAATTAATAAAAATATTTTCCTTCTCATACAATATGAACCTTTCTCATTATACCTGTATTTTCTTATTTCATCATGAGTTTTAAATATCTCCCACAAATTTCTTCTCAATTAGTACCCTTTTTAGAAATATTCAAATCAATACATTTTATTATAACCAAGATAAATTATTATTATAATGGGTGATATTTTATTTATAGTAAAAGTAAACATTGGAGATATCACTCTACGATACAAACTGAGAATATGTTGAGCATGTAGGTATGAAAATATAAAAAATATCATCACATAATAGAATCATACCATTGATAATATATCACAAAAACTATGATTCATGGAATAAAATTCTCCAAAATATATATATCATGGGTATTGAAACAAAACCATTATCACATTACAAGAAAAATTTAATACAACCATGTGGCATAACAGAAGAATGTGACATAAACAAAATCATTTGAAATCATTAGATTTCGGAGTAAGAACGACTACTGGAATCCCCTAGAAATATTGACCATAATTCAACACTAATATCATATATTATAATGGATTAGGTAGTGACCTAATAATCCATTTTCATAGTGGATCATACATTATTACCAATTTCCATTAGCATATTAGATCATGGATTATTACTAGTATCCCATAATGTATTAGTTCAGGAAGTATCAACATCATCCATTAGTTTCTTGGTTCAAGAATTATTACCTTCATACCTGATTAATATAATGAGATATAAAAACCTTACCCAATGAATCAGAGGGATATAACAGAGACATACATAATACATCAATGAACCAATATAATGTGTTCTTTAATAATATAACATCTATATCTCCACATCATTGAATTAAACTACAGAAGAAATGGGTTTCATTAGAAATTTCAAAGTAAATCATCATAATACAGGTAGAGAAAGTAATTGGATTGTATAATTAAAGAATATTCGTAGTCATACACAATTATCCTTAAATTATGATGACAAACATGAATCAAAATTTACAAAATCATATGAAATATAATATGAACAACAAGGAAGAATATCATTTCATTTTAGTATCTTCAGATATAAAAAAATTCCTAGAATAATGGGAAATATATTTTCTTATAAAAATCAAGGAAACATATAAATGAATCTTTATATTGAAGAAATTAAATAATGAAATAAATATTCATTCATGCCATATATGTTAACAAGAAAACTGTATTTTGAGACATTGATAAAAATGAAAAAGTTATTTTTATTGAAAACATTCAGTATAATAAATCAGAGTGAGTTTAGAATTTAGTAACAAATATATTTCCAAAAAAAAATTAATATGAGAAATTCAAAAAACTTATTTTAACTGAGATAGATATGGAGGAAAAAAATCCCAACTTTATTGAATATATAAGGTTCAATTTTGTAAAATTATTCTTTTTCTGTTTTTTGTATCAAAAAGTGGAAAAGTTGTATTAATACATGAGAAATAAAGAAATATCTAGAGTAAAATAATATATATATATTATAAGGTAAATATCATAAAATTTTATGTAATTTAAAATGAAACATATGTAATCCTGATAAAAAGTGGTATCGTAACTCAAAACAATATAGCTTTTATAATATTATAATCAATAACTAATGAAATAAAGACCATTGATGGATTAATAAATCCTTATATTTTTAATTAAATTCATAATGAAAAATATTATTTTAGTAAATACATCCTTAGAAAATAAATAAGCTTATGAATATAGAACTTATCTCAATGCAGTAAAATTGAGATGATGAAACCCTTACAAAGATTCATAACATCTAAAATAAGAATCCATCAAAGAAAATATTATATGGAACAAATTTAAATCCACATAAAATAAGTTTAAATATAACATAAAAAATTATATTTCAAAACACACATGATTTCATCATAACATAATAAATAAAGAATTGATATTACCATATTAAATTAAAGTGAGTTAAAAAATCCATTACAACGAACTTCCACCTAGTCGGACACATTTTACCCTCCAAAATAATAAATTTTTACTTATTATAAACTTATAAAAAACAATATACATACTTATATTAATATATATAGTTGTGTTATAATTTATTATTATCCATTTTTTAACAATTATTCATTAAATTCAATATTTTTGTGTTAACTATTCCATTTTTCATATTTGATTGGGTTTAAGGATTATGATCCTCACACCTCCTTCATGGTTTTAATAACATAATAAATTAATAAATATGCTATTTATTTAGTATATAAACTTTTATAATGATTCACTTAAGTAATTTATGAAATATGAATTCATCACTCTATGGAGATAGTAGTTCGTACATATGAACCGATGATGTTTTATTTTTTTAATTGATGAAAAGGAAGGTAAAAAACTAATTTACCTATAATTTTTTTTATCATATAATAAATATCATATATATTTATTAAATCCATACATATAACCACCATTTAGTGGTGGATAATAAAAAAGGATTACATTGCTTCATGGAGGCAATATTCCACATATATGAATGAGCGATGCTTCAATTTTTCATTTAGTAGAAAGAATATTGAAAATGGTTATTTAATTAACATATCAACATTTAAGTATATTAAATATACTGATTAAATTAATTTTTTATGGTTATTTAATATTTATATAAGGTTTAAATAGGAAGAAACATGAAAATGGTCAGTAAGAACATATACCGTTTCCTTGGATAATATCCATTGATAAATAGATTAAGGATTCTTGGATGGCTATTTTGGGAATATTGAAAAATCAATGAAATTAATTGGATATTTTTTAAGGTATTTTGTTAGATAAATATTTTCATAATGTTCTAATGTGGTGTGGATAAGTGAGAAGAGGATATACTCTTTAATAAGGGAGGGCAATGGCACCCTTGTAAATATTTTAAAAATTAAAACATAATAATTATCATTAAAATTAATAGAGCCTCAAATTTAGTAAAATAAATAATATATGACAATTATTCTATAAATTCACTCATCAAAATAAATTTTAACAAGTTTTCGAAATATTATTTTCCTTATTACTTCGTTTAAACCGGTCCTTGTTAACCCTTTTAACAAAATTTTTACAATGGTAACCATTCAATATAACCTAAAAATTAAATAGGACATATTAAATAATTTTAATATGCGATTCAAAAATTTTGAATTAATTTCACAAGATTTATGTTCCATAACTGGTAAAATTTACTATTAATATAAGTTCTCTAGACATAATGAAAAACTATTTTTAGCTAATACCCTTTTAAAAATAAAATTGATTTTACACCAAAATCACGTATAAGGTTGATTTATATCGAATTTGCAACACCCCAAGGTTTTATAAAAATAAATTGAAATGCATGAAACTTTTATTAAAGTAGATATTTACAACTAGCCTTTAAAAATAACTTTACTACCACAATGTTTTGAATTTCAAGAAACTATCATCTACAAGTGTGTTCAGTGAGTTATTCGAGGTCTGATGAAACCAACTTGTTTTTTATGAATAGTAACATACCATTATGAATCCTAATATGAATAGTAATATGACCCTAATAAATAGTAAATTTTATTATTATTTTATTTTCTTAAGGCTAGAAGAGAATAACATCTTGGTTAATTTTTCATTGTGATAAAGAAGTAGCTGTAGGATTAGAACTGTTAATTTTTGAATTAAGTATGCTTTTATTTAAAAGTTAAATTAAAAATATTTTGAAAATTATTTTTCAAAAATAGTCTAAATTTTTTAATTTTACACGTCGAAAAGTGGTTATGTTAAATTTTTTTGAAATTAAAGATTTTTTTATGAATAGTAAAATACGATAAAATACAATAAATGCTAAATACTTGATTTACTACATCATAGATGATTCAAGGATGATGTAAGCCCACTTGGTTCTAACTCACATTCCATTATTACTATTTGGGGTCACATTAATTATGATTATTCATAGTCTTTAGCAAAATATTATAATAATGATTAAAATAATGAAAAATACCCCCTCCCCTCCACTATAAATACCTCCCTCACTCCCCTCTTCCTCCCACACCTCTCAAGCCTTAAGCATTGTCTAATTTCTGATAAATTACCTCCCCAATATTCTTTCCCACGTCCATGAGCTGCTGGTCTCACCAAAAGACCTAAACCAATGCCCTTAAGGAGGATCTCAAGGAGAAGAGGTCAAGAGGTAAACATCCCCTTTTATTTTCATTATTTTCTTTCATTTTATGTTATTCTCTTCCAATACCTTTGGCTTATGATGGTATATTTCATTAAATTTCCCTCTTAATGTCCATATTATGTATTAATGATTAGATATCCCCTTCCTCTCATTAAAATATTTTTATGAAATTTTAAGAGATGCTATTAGGCTGCCGAATTTTTGTGAAAAATTTATCAAGTTTTCTTATATTTTAAGATTCATTTATATTATTCTTCTTTACTCAGATCCTCTTAAACCAGAGGCATGAAAGCTCCAAAATATTGTATATTCTAGATTTACTCATATTCATGGAAATTTCATGATCATTTTTTTTCTCCTCCCCTACTTATTCAAGGAATTAAAATTATTGTCAGTGATGTGTCGAATTATCAACCTCGTGGACAATGTGATTTAAATTTTCCTTAATTCCTACAAGTCTGGTCATCCAACCATTTTTATGGTTGAACTAGTTTATAATATATGTATTATTACCCATGCATTTTTCTGGAATTCTTTTGTACTAATGGTTCTAAATTATAAAACAAAATGAGGTTGTTGTTATCGAAGAACCACTAAAATGATCTAAACAAACATCATTAATGTTAAAACTTATGAATCTTCATCATATAAAACCTCAAAATGATAAATGGTATAATTTATGGTACTATAAATATGTAAATACCATTCCATTCAAATTCTGGATTTTTTACTTCCAATCGACAAGAACATCCATCATGAACCAATCATGGAAATCATGTAAGGAACTCACCCAAAACAGTGCAACGAACAAAATACTAACAATTAAGGGGTAAAATGAGGTTATGAAATAATCATATAAGATGTTATAAACATGTACTTGTTTCTATAAGATATTAATAACACTATATTAACCATTATATAAGAGGTTTAAACAATTTCAATGTAAGACAAGTGCGATGTAAGGGAATTCTTAACCCGATTTCCATTCTTTGGGTTAACCATCTAATTCATTATTTATGTGATATTTAAATTTTTTGTGTGATGTGTTCTGTATATATTATATTTTATTATGTGTATTTAATTTATATATACATAATATATCCACTCTATTAAGTCTCTCTTCAATTATATGATATTTATAAGGGGATTTTCTAAAAAAATCCTCTTTCTAAATTCGGTTTTCCGAAATTCCAAAGAACTGTTTTTATGGAATTATTCATGTTTTATGATTATGTTTTGGTTCTTTGTAATTATGTATGATGAATTGTGGGACCTATATCTCCCTCTAATGCATTGGGTATTTTTATGTTGGAGGTCGGCTGTACGGTTACTCCAAGTGTAACTATGGCAGTTACAAAAATTATAAGGTAGTCGTGAGTATTGCAAATTATAAGGTAGCCACGAGGGTTACAAGATTATGTAAGTAATTCCCCAAGATACCTTTATGTTTCTACTTATGTTCTTATGTATTTGTGTAAATATCATGTTTCCCAAGGTAAGTATATATATATATATACAGGTGATAAGTAAGTCTTCTAAAAATGATTTCATACGTTATAAGTATTCATGGACTAACGTGTTCATTTCTTATTTTCATACCCCTTTCTGAGTTTTTATGCTCATTAGATGTTTTTAAATGATTTTCATTGTATAATGGAAGTGTATTTCAAAGAAGGAATCCATGTTAAATATTGAAGAATTGTCAAGGAATCATGTTTAAGTTTCAATGTTCTTAATTTTGAGAAAAATGGAAACTATTTTTATGGTATCCACTCTGTAACAATGTGTTATGTTATGAATGTATTATGTCCCAATTCTCTAAAGCTCTAAAATTGGAAAGACCCTCAATGTAAAAGGAAGTTCTTCCGTGACTAAATTCAAGATTATGTATATAATAAAGATGGGTCCTTATAGTTGGTATCAGAGGATGATTTAAATAACTTTAGGGGTTAGGATGATGTTAAAAGAATACTATAAATGATTTTCACTATATGTTTAATTTTAAATGTTATAGCATTTAAATATTACCATGTTGCTTAATCTAAGAAATGTTTGTTCAGAATGGTTGTCCGTAGAAGGAACATGGATGTTGAAGAGGAGATGCACCGACAGAATGACATCCTTCCAGAAATACAGCCTAGAATGGTAGGGATTGGAATAGAGTAGTTTGTGATAGTAATGGCTCACCTAACATAGGAAATAAATAGTTGTGGAATCTATGTAAGAGAACTAAAAGAGGCACCATAATAGAACATGATAGTAGTGAAACATTTTATGAGACAACATCCTCCTGCATTCAACAGATCTTTTGACCCAGTAGCAGCTGAAGGATGGATCAAAGCCCTTGAAAAGATATTCGATGTTATGGGATGTTCAGACAATCAAAAGGTAGGTCTTTCCATTTATCATCCTAAAGGTTAATCTGGTCAGTGGTGGTAAATGTTAAGGAATATTAGGGGTAGAGATGATTTTGATACCTTAGAGTGGGATGAATATAAAAATATTTTCCTTGAAAAATATTTTCCTAATGTGGTGTGACTTATGATGGAGAAGCAATTCCTTGAATTGAAACAGAAGGAGGATGATCCAGTCGTTGTGTATGAAGCGAACTTCACCCGACTGGCAATTTCTTCTCCAAATATTATTCTTGGTCTTGATATAAAAATCACCCACTCTTACTTAGGACTGAAGCCAAGGTATCGAAGGGCGTTGGCCTCTTATGAATTCAAAAGTTATGACAAACTCGTTCAATGTGCTAAGAGGGTTGAGATGGAGTTTGCTTATGATCACATGGATTTTGGAAACAATGAAAAGAATAGGTCTAGATGGAATGAAATGGGTAAGAATAAACCAAATAAATCCGATTGTATGAAAATCAAATTTCCAGTTTTTGAAAAGTGTGGCAAGAAACACCCTGTGGAATGTCTTAGAAAAACTGGGATGTTTTTTAAATGTGGTAAGTTTGGACATACGGCCTGAAATTGCAATGGAAATGATCCAAAGTCTAATCCTGATAAGAAAACTCTGAAGTTTTTTAAATGTGGTGAGATGGGTCACGATGGAAATGCCTAGCCAAAGAGAGATCAGAATGATGCAAAGAAGAAAGAATATAAGCAGAAAAGTGTAGTGAGATCCTTTGTGACTATGTCAGCAGATGTCGGGCCATCCAATGAAGTTGTATCAGGTATTTTGTTTTTTCACTCAGATTTTGCTAATGATTTGTTTGATACGGGTTCTACACATTCCTTTATCTCTGAGAAATTTTCTGGTAAATTGGAAATATCACCTCAACAAATGAGACCCGAACTTGTTGTTAAAACACTAGGGGAAATGTTATAGCAAGGTAGAATTATAAGAATCTTTTTATTGTGGTCTGTGTAAAGACATAACCTACAAACCTTGTTGTTTTAACCTTAGTCTTGTTTGATATTATTCTGGGGATGGACTGGCTTTGTGATTATCATGCTAAGATTGACTATAGAGCTAAAGAATTTTTTTTCATAAAGAGTTTCAGTTTGTATACAAGAAGGAACACATAAAATTTATAACATATCAGGAAGATGAAAAACTATTGAAATATGGAAATGAAAGTTATCTTTCTAAAATTGTTGAAAACAAGGGAACTGTTCAGATTAATGATGTGCCAGTGGTAAATGAATACCTTAATATTTTTCCTGAGGAGTTACCTAGTGTCATACTTGGTCGGGAAGTCAAGTTTACAATTGACTTAGTCTCTGATGTAAATCCAATTTCAAAACCCCATATCATATGGCATGAATAGAACTTCTTTAATTGAAAAATCAGTTGCAGGATTTGCTTGAAAAAGGCTTCATTCATCCTAGCACATCACCATGGGGATCCCCTGTTTTTTTGTTAAAAAGAGGGATGGTTCCATGAGACTTTGCCTTGATTATAGAGCTTTGAATAACATCACTATTAAAAACAAGTATCCATTGCCTCATATCAATGACTTGTTTGATCAACTCCATGGAGATCAATACTTTTCCACGATTGAATTGAGATCCAGATACCATCAGCTAATGGTGAAGGAGGATGACATCCTGAAAATAGCCTTTCATACTAGATATGGGCATTATGAATTTGTTGTTATGCTATTTGGATTAAATAATTCACCTGATGTATTAATGAATCTTATGAATAGAGTATTTCATGAGTTCTTGGATAAGTTTGTTGTTGTATTTATTGATGAAATTCAGGTATTCTAGAAAAATAAAGTGGATCATGAAAAACATCTAAGGGTTGTTTTACAAACATTAAAAGAAAAGAAACTGTATGAAAAATTTAGCAAGTGTGATTTTTAGGTTTCAACAGATTTCTTTTCGTGGGAACATTGTAAATAAGGATAGAATAACAGTTGATCATGCCAAAACAAAAGTGGTTGATGAATGGCCAAGACCAAAAACTTTTACATAGATTCGTAGTTTTCTTGGATTAGCAGGTTATTACCAATGGTTTGTTAAGAACATATCATGGTTATCCAGCCCTATAACTAAGTTAACACAGAAAGGGGTTAAATTTGTTTGGACAAAAGAATGTGATGTTTATTTTCTTGAACTCAAGAAGAGATTGGTGAATTCTCTAATTTTGGCCTTTCCATCCCGAAATGTTTATTCTGTTATCTACAGTGATGCTTTTTTGAAGGGACTTGGTTGTGTTTTCATGAAGAATGATCAGGTAATTGCTTATGCTTCAAGACAACTGAAAACTCAGGAGTTAAATTATCCTACCCATGATTTGGAATTGGCAGGTGTTGTTTTTTCTTTGAAAATTTGAAGTCATCATTTATACGGATCCAAATGTCAAATATATACTGACTATAAAAGTCTGAAGTATATATTCAATAAGAAGGAATTAAACATGAGGCAGAGAAGATGGCTTGAACTTATAAAGGATTATGATTTCACGATCAATTACCATCCTAGAAAATCAAACAAAGTGGCGGATGCCTTGAGTCAGAACAATCATGCATCATTAACCATGTTACGTTTGGAATATGATCGCTTGATTAATGATTGGATGAATTTTGGCTAAGAATTCGTTAGTGCAGGGAATACATCTATTTTGTTTTAGGGTTTAGTGCAGTATTCATTGTCAGATAGAATTAAGAGAGCATAGAAGGAAGATCGTGAGCGACAGAAAAAGGTAGAATTGGTTAAAGTGGGTAAGTTTCTAGAATTTAACCTTGATAAAGATTATGTTTTAAGATTTGAAAAAAGGTTGTGTATGCCTAGTGATTCTTAGTTTAAGAATGATTTGTTGTGCGAAGCTCATATTTCTCCCTTTTCGGTTCATCCTGGATGTACTAAGATGTATAGAGACCTTCGAGAGTATTACTAGGGGGATGGAATGAAAAGAGATATTGCTGATTTTACCATGAAATGTTTTACATGTCAGCAGGTTGAAGAAGAGAGGCAGTTACCGAAGGGGATGCTTCTTCCTTTTCTAGTGCCAGAGTGGAAATGGGAGAATGTATCTATAGACTTTGTGGTGGGGCTACCAAAGACTTCTTGAGGTAACAATGAAATTTGGGCTATTTTTGATCAGCTGACAAAATCTTCACATTTTCATTCTATTCGAGATACAATGTCTTTGGATCATCCTTCATGATTATACCTCAAGGATATTTTCAGGTTACTTGGAGTTCCTCTATCAATTGTATCTGATCGAGATCCCAAGTTCACTTCTGACTTTTGGAAGGGACTTCATAAGTCATTGGGCACAGAGTTAAATTTTAGTAAATCTTTTTATCCTCAATCAGATGGGAAGTCAGAACGAACGATTCAAACTTTGGAGGATATGATTCGAGATTTTTCAATGGACTATTAGGGAAGTTAGGATCAACATATTTCTTTAGTTCAATTTTCTTATAATTACATTTTTCATTCCAGTATTCAGATGACACCTTTTGAGGCTTTGTATGGGAAGTGGTGTCGGACTCCAGCATTTTGGGATGAAGTCAGTGAACGAAAGTTGATGGGGCCATAATTAGTAGAAGAAGTGGTAGAAAACGTGAGGATGATCCAGCAGCACATGAGGACAGCTCAGAGTAGGCAGAAAAGTTATGCAGATAATAGAAGAAAAAACTACTCTTTCAAGGTAGGTGACCATGTCTTCCTCAAAATCTATCTTTGTAAAAGTGTGACACGTTTCAGAAAGAAGGGGAAGATAAGTCCACAGTTCATCGGTCCTTTTGAAATATTGGATAAAGTTAGAACATTTTCATACCGCGTAACTTTTCCTCCGAGCTTGTTTCAGGTACACAATGTTTTTCATGTTTCGATGTTGAGAATGTATGTGCCAGATACATCACATGTCATGAGCCCAAAAGTAGTTTAGTTAGAAGAGAACCATTCTTATGAAGAGAAACCAGTTCAAATTTTTGATCAAAGGGAACAAGTATGGAGGAATAAGGTAATCCACCAGGTAAAGGTTTTGTGGAGAAACCACATGGTTGAAGAAGCAACATGGGAGTCCAAAAATGATATGAGGGAAAGTTACCTTCACTTGTTTAACAAGTAAATAAAATTGCGAGGAAAAAATTTTCAGAAGGTGGGGATAAAGTAACTCCCCAGGGTTTTCTAAAAATAAATTTAAATTCATGAAACTTTGTTTAATGTAGAAATTTATAACTTGCCTTTAAAAATAACTTTACTACCACAATGTTTTGAATTTCAAGAAACTGTCATCTACAATTGTTTTCATTATGTTATTTTGGGTCTGATGAAAGCAACTTGTTTTTTGTCAATAGTAACATACCCTTATGAATAGTAATATGACCCTAATGAATAGTAAATTTTATTATTATTTTATTTTCTTATGGCTAGAAGATAATAATATCTTGGTTAGTTTTTCCTTGTGATAAAGAAGTAGTTGTAGAATTAGAACTATTAATTTTTGAATTAAGTATGCTTTTATTTAAAAGTTAAATTAATAATATTTAGAATTTTTTTTCAAAAATGGACTTTATTTTTGAATTCTACACGTCAACAAATGGTAAGGGTAGATTTTTGGTATTTTTCTGAAATTCGATAATTTTTAATGCATAGTTAAATACGATAAAATTCAATAAATGGTAAATACTTGATTTACTACATCATAGGTGATGAAAGGATGATGTAAGCCCCATTGGTTCGAACTCACATGACATTATTACTATTTGGGGTCACATGAATTAAGATTATTCATAGTCTTTAGCAAAATATTTTAATAATGGTTAAAAAAAATGAAAAATACCCCCTCCCCTCCACTATAAATACCACCCTCACTCCAATCTTCCTCCCACACCTCTAAAGCCTTAATAATTGTCTAATTTCTACCCCATTCCATCCCTAATCTTCTTCCCCACGTCCTAGAGCTTCTGGTCTCACAAAAAGACCAAAAACAAAGTCTTTAAGGAGGATCTCAAGGAGAAGAGGTCAAGAGGTAAACAACCTCTTTTTTTTCTTTTATTTGTTTAATTTTATGTTATTCTCTTCCATTACCTTTGTATTATGATGGGATATTTCATTAAATATCCCCCTTACTGTCCATATTATATATAAATTATGAGATATCCCCTTACTCTCATCAAACTATTTTTATGAAATTTTAAGAGACGTCGTTTGACTGCTGAATTTTTGTGAGAAATTTATCGAATTAGCTATTATTTTAAGATTTTTTTCTTTTCTTGTTATTTCCTCATCTCCTCTTAACCAAGAGGCATTAAAGCTCCAGAATCTTGTATAACATGGATGTTCTTATTTTCATGTAAAATTCATCATCATTATTTTTCTCCTCCCCCACTTATTCAAGGAATTAGAAATATTGTCTCTGATGTGTTGAATTACGGACATCATGGACGATGTGATTTCAATTTGCATTAATTCCTTCATGTCTGGTCATCAAAACATTTTTATGGTTTAACTAGGTTCTAATATATGTATTATTATCCATAAATGGTTCTTGAATTCTTTTTAACTCATGGTTCTAAATTATAAGACAAAATGAGGTTATTGTTATTGAAGAACCACAAAAATGATCTAAATAAACATCATTAATGCTTAAACTTATGAATCCTCCTCATATAAAACATAAAAATGATAAATGGTATAATTTATGGTACTCGAAATATGTAAATACCATTTCATTCCAATTCTTGAGTTTGACTTCCAATCGACAAGAACATCCATCATGAACCAATCATGGAAATCATGTAAGGAACTCACCCAAAACAGTGCAAGGAACAAAATACTAACAATTAAGGGGTGGAATGAGGTTATAAAATGATCATATAATATGTTGTAAACATGAAATTGTTTATATAAAATATTAATAACACTCTATTAAGCATTATACATGAGTTTTAAACATGTTTGAAGTAAGACATGCTCGAGGTAAGGGAATTCTTAACCCGATTTCCATTCTTTGGGTTAACCTTCTTCTTCAATATTTATGTGCTATTTCAATTTTTTATGTGATGGATTCTATTTATATTATGATTTATTATATTTATTTATAGTATATATACATACTCCATCCACTCTATTAAGTATCTCTTCAATTGTATGATATTTCTAAGGGGATTTTCAAAAAAATCCTCTTTTTAAATTTAGTTTTCCAAAATTCCCAAGAAATGTTTTTATGGAATTATTCATGTTTTATGATTCTGTTTTGGTTATTGGGAATTATTTATGATGAATATTAGGACCTATATCTCCCTCCAATTTGTTGGCTATGTGTATGTTGGATGTCGACCATATTGTTACTCCAAGTGTAACTGTGATGGTTACACAAATTATAAGGTAGCTGTGAGGGTTACAAATTATAAGGTAGCAGCGAGGGTTACAAGGTTATGCAAGTAATTTCCCAAGATACATTTATAGTTCTACTTATGTTCTTATGTATTTGTTTAAATCTCATGTTTCACAAGGTAAGTATATATATATATATACAGGTGATAAGTAAGTCTTCTGAAAATGATTTCATACGTTATAAGTAGTCATGGACTAATGTAATCATTCCTTCATTTCATATCCATTACGGAGTTTTTATGCTCATACCATGTTTTCAAATGATTTTCACGGGTTAATGGATGTGTATGTCAAAGAAGGAAGCCATATTAAATTTTGAATAATTTTCAAGGAATCATGTTTAAATTTTAATGTTTTCAATTTTGAAAAAAATGGAAACTGTTTTTAAAGTATCCACTCTAAAACAATGTGTAATTTTATGAATGTATTATGTCTAAATTCTCTAAAGCTCTAAACTTGAAAAGATCCTCAATATAAAAGGAAGTGTTTTCTTGACTAAATTCATGTTTATGTATGTAATAAGGATGGGTCCTCATAGAATTTATTGGATAATTTTTAAACATATGACACATATTTACCTTTAATAATAATTAAAACCAAAAGAAACCATGTTAGTAAATGATTAAAATAAAATAAAAAAATCATTTTTATTTTAATTTAAGCATAACTTAAATTTATTACGTGTCAAAAATTGATTTATTACATCAAAATTATAATTTTGAAAACATAATATCATTTTTTAAATATATATTTTCAATAGAAAAAAGTTTTTATAAACATTAAATTGTGTATTTTATCATTATATTGTAATTAAAAGGTAGTATTTATAAAACTGACTTTTTTCACTATTCATAAAAAACTATTTTGGAGAAAATCCAAAACTTTTCACCTTAACTAAATGTTGAAATGATGAATTAAAGATGAATTTAATTTTTTTCAAATTAAATATATTAAAATTTTAATTTTATCTTTGAAACCAAATATATATAATATTAAATAAAAATAATGTTTTGAACAAAACATTTTTTTAGTCGTGAATAATTAAATAAACATTCCATTAATTATTTTAATAATTATATGGATTTTTTCAAATATTTTAACTAGAAATTATATTATTTTTATATATAAATTTTATTCATATAATTTTCTAAAAGGTATCAAATTTGCAAAAAATGCATAATTAAAAAATAGAGTTCAAAACTGTCACTTTAGAATCCGTTGTATTTTCATAATTAATTTGAACCCTACCACAAACCATCTCAGGTCTACCATGACCTGGGAACCAAAGATAGCTAATAAAAAAGCCCAAAAGTAATTCTTGGTCCTTCCTAGATATAAAAATTAAATAAGGCCATCAATAATAACAAAATGGAATGGATTCATCCAAATAATAAATAAAAGAGAAGGGTTTCCTCCTGAAAAACTAGGATGGCCATTCTAAATGATGGATGGGCCTGTCATGAAATTCATAGTTACAAGGTATAAAACAAATAATTAAAGATGAATAAAATTCATTCAAAATTATAATAACGGAAATAAAAAAAGATAACACTAGGAAATAAAAAACCAAGACAACATAATATATAAATTTTAGAGTGAAAATATTGAAATTTTAATACATCACCACTACAGAAAAAACATGAAAACTAAAAAATATTATCCCAACCATATCCATGAGAAATTAAAACACCTTCACATATTGTTACCATCAACCTATACTGACCAAGATATAGAAATAAAATCTACGATGCCATAGAAAAATTGGATAAACCTATAAAAATGGTTCCTATGAGCTCAAGATCCTAGTAAGGAACAACCCACTTTTCCATGCATACAATATAAAAGTAGAAATATTTCATGTAAGTTTTAATATATATATAAATATATAAATGTGCGTGTGTGTGTGTTTTTGTTCATTTTTTAAGATAAAAAATGGTAATTTACATTTCTAAAATCAAGCTTTAAGAATGGAAATTTAGTTGAAGAAAACCAATATTTCATTCTATAATAATATATAAATAATCTTGGGTATTTATTATAAAAAAACAATTACATTTCTAATATTTTAATCATTCTATATTTTTAATTTGAGAATACAAAATCATGGGAAACTAAGGGTTATTGGTACAATCTTGGATAAGGCTACTCAACTACTAAACATGATCTGGGATGGATAACAACAACATTATCTTTCTCTCTATTTTATTCCTAGTAATAGAATAGTGATTCAATTCCCATTATTAGAAAGAAAACTATCTTTGTTCCACTAGTCAAAGTGTAATTCTAAACAAGTTTATCATTTACACCAAGTCATCCAACATAGAAACCCATGGCTACATATGAATCTAAAATGGGATTTAGTTATTAGATAATCACAGGGAAAAATAATTATAACAAACAATTTCCAATCAAGTCACACACTCACCTCTATCTCCCTCATTAGAAATATCAACATTTAATTTGATAATAAAATTAAAATACAAATGGATCATCACAAGCTAACATGGAATTAATAAAAAAAATAAAAAATTCACATTTATTATATGAGGGGAATGTTTCAAGGGGGTTATCATTTTTTTTAAAACTCATTCAAAAGTTCCATTTGAGCCTCATGAGTCTTCTAAAAAAAATGAAACATAAAAAATGTATCTAAAACCAAAATTTTTCTAGTAATTTCAATCAAAAAATTGAAACATCCAATCACTGTTTTTTAAAAACACTTAGTGACCATGGAATTATCAAATGAAAAAATTTATAAAAACACTCACTGAAACCACACTAGGCTCAAATAGGAGAAAAAAATGAATAAAGTAGGAGGAAATGATTTTTAGAAGAGGTTACCTTGAATATTCCCTCTAAAAAATTTAATAAAATCTTGAGGAATAGCCTTACAAATATAAGAAAAAAGGGTTAGGGCACCTGGAATGTGTGAGGTTGAATGGGTGAGTGGTGTGTGGTTCTGGTAAAACCCATGTATATATAAAATGGAAAAAAATCAATGTTCTTTTTAATATTAGGGTAACTATGTATGGTTTTGAAGAATTATTATCCAAACCATGTTCTGTTCATATATATCATACTCGAGGTTTTTGAGCACTACATATGTCTAAGAGGCTTGGTTTAATAAAGTGTTCATTGACTATATGGTGTGGTTTTGTGATTAATTAAAGGGTTCTAAAATGGTTGTTTCATAGTTAGTACTAATCACACACTTTAACTATGTGAAATGTACCGAACCTCCAAAAATCCCAAAAGTCTAAAGAAAATCCGCAAACAAGATGATTGGAACATATGATAATAAAACAAACAAATAAAATTAGATAGTTATGTGTGTTTGAGGTGGGAAAACCCCTTTTTACAAATCTATTTCATATAAATATTTGATAACGTTGTCGATATTTGGTAATAGTAGATCATTAATCATTTGTGTTCATTTTTGTGTAAATATCAATCTATCAAACACATCATATTTATTAAATATAAAAAATTATAAAATCTTGGAGTGTAGATAGTATGATCCATCAGGAAGACGGTGGAAAATATGTGATATGATATAAAGACCCTCAAATGGGCCTATAGAGCTCATGGTGGGTTACCATGGAAGAATAGTGAGAGACCATACCATCAAACCACTTTGATATAAAGAGTGTAATAATATATGAATGGGGGGGGGACTAACCAATCGAAACAAGAATTAGTATTTAAAGGCTAAATCTCGTAAACCATTGTGTTCTTTTTCATTTATTTACTATTTAAATTAGGTAATCATGAGAGACACAATAAGGAGAGGACTGACACATTAACTAGTACACTAGGTTGAATTAAATTTATAATTTCATAAAAAGTATGATAAGAACACTACTTCACCCCCTCTAATCTCAGTGATCTCCAATTGTAGGTACTATATGTGGTATCATAACTAACATGTTATCCCCTTATTAGATCCAATTTAAATGTTTTTTTGAAGATATCAATATTAATTGTAGATTTTATAAACATATTGAGATGGCTCAAAAGTGGAACATATCATCTATCCCTATTGTAGTTGAAGTAGTGGTCCCAACCAAAACACTAAAGAACAAGAAGGAAAGGAAAACATTGATATTAATAATAATCTCAATAGAAATTAAAGGATTTATCACTATTTATGTCTCTCAATGTGATAATTATTTACCAATAGAATATATTTAGAATAATACTATTGAATAAGAAAAATCATTCTATTAAAAGTATGAAGATGATTAATGAAAAATATAATTGAATACCCCAACTATGAAACTAATGATCATTTAAAGAGAGTTCATAAAGAATTGTTCACATGTATATTTATTTTTTTCAAGGGAATTATTAACAAAAAGGAACATTTTGAAGAATAATTTAAATATATAATGACCCCCCCCCCCCCCAAAGGTACCCCTCTTGGGATGGAAATTAGTGAACAGGGATAATGATGCTTGAATCCAACTTCCAATAGGCTATGGGTTAGAGACAAGAATTAATGGAATATCATACACACAAATTAGAGGAATTACCCTCTTATAAGAACATGAGGAACAAGAGATAAGGTAAGAACATCAAACAACACATTCTAATTGTAAATAATAGATCACAATATGTGCTTGAAATTTCATACAAACAGGAAAAACCACAAAATAAACTACCAGTACCAAAATAAAATCTCCAACAATAACCTCGAAGCACAAAAATACTCAGAACAAATCCCTAAGAATGTAATTTCCATTCCAATCCCCAAAAAAATATTTTTGTCCTCGAAAGAGTTTATAAATACATAAGATTATAATAATATATACACTTAGTTGGATCCTACTAAGATCCTCTCATGAAATGGATAATTAAAGCATACTAAAGCCCAATGAATAAACTATTGAAGCTAAATCACCACCTAAACATGTATTCTATGTTCCAATACTCACCATGAAACTCTCATCATGTTTCTAATACCATAAAAAATATAATATAAAATGAACATACTGAATTACCTCCGAACCACTAGCTTTCAACTCATCCCCAGCATTACATGTGATGTGTCATCTCTCTCCAAAAAATACTTATTTTTTGGAAATTAATGGGAAACCGGAACATAACATGAACCTTATTTATCACATCATCTTGGATCAACATATAATTCTTCATATAGTAACTGAGTAGGGTTTAGGATCCAAAAAACCCCATATAATATGTATATACCTCATGATATCATATAAAATACACAACATACCTATAATATTCATTTAGATAATGAATACATAGATTCATGTGTGTGAACTGAACAAAAACCATTACATTTCCTTAAACACATATATGGGGAAAGATAACCACTATGAATACTAATAAATAATAATTCCAATAGAAGATGATGAAAAATAGGAGTTTTTATCCATCCATTCATAACCAGACATGATATTAGGGAAAACATCATCTATAATCCCCCGTTGTCATTCGCCTAATAAACATTGGTGGGGTAGCATAAGAAATAAAAAAACATATAGAAGATACATATGGATCAAAAACCAAACCCTAGGAAACTACCTATCCCTAACCTCCATTACTAATATAGTCACTCAGACACCCAACTGTCACCTTTATGGACTATATATCTTATAAGAACACATGAATTTAAAGAGAAATTCAATTAATTCTTAAGATTAACAATTATATTTATATTAGTTAACAATAAATTTCCATAACCTTTAGGGAAAATCTAAACTCATCAAAATATCCTCAATATATATCATCATTACAACATTCTAGGTAACCCTGCCAAATCGTGGGTTACTTTATTTATTATATATTATCATTCCTTAATTCTAGGTATTTTATGACTCATCTTAAGATACCATAAAATATGTATAAAATAATGAACTTACTTATGTGTTATATAGTGGGCGAAAGAATACAAAAATAAGAAACCTAACTATATGACCATTTTAGAATATTCAATATCAAGTAAGGATATTAGATTTCATCACAACCATCATAGGGAAACCACATCTTCAACCCATTCCATTAGTATTGGTTCCATCCCTAGCACAACTATGCATATCCCTATTCATACCACCATCACATGAACTAATTACTTACACAAACATAAGAATCCCCACCCATGCCCTAATAAACCATCAGCAATCCCGAGATCACATAACATCACATATCAAGGATACACATCCCAAATAATCATATATAGAAATAAGTAACAAAAAATTGTCAATAGGGTGTCTAGGCCCTATAATCAAGGAATAAAACCTTCATAAAACAATGAGAATACATAGAACTAAAAATTTATCATTATAAAAAAAGTCAATTAATTATCATCTTGAATTCATTTATCGATATTTACAACCATGGGTAACCTAATGAATTAGCTATAAATATCTATAATATTTTAATTCAAGATTCAATAATCAGTTTGTTTTCCCACAACTTAATGAAGAATTATAACAATTAAACAATATTTTTTATTATCTATCCAACATGAATTACTATATTTACATTTTTTATCCAATATTACTAAATTAAATACATTCCAAAAATATAATAAGAAAAGATAGAACACTATATCACAAATTAGTTGTAAAATCAATAACAAAATATAAAAAATGTCCCTTCTACAACCCAAGAACCATAATTCATTATTTCCATTTTAACATTCAATAATTATAATTATCCCATTACCCAAAGAGATAAATCACGATAAAATAATTATTTCATTTAAATACTATAATATGAGATTAATCCCCCACCAATAATTATTGAACATTCTTCAAATGATAATGTAATAATAAGCACAGATATTTGATCACCTCTCTCAAAACAAAATGATGGTCTCTATGGGTTTCATAACATAAACACACCAAAAAAATCAAAATAACTCTTTATTAATTAATGAGATAAACCTCCATATAATGGAAATATTGCATGGGAATAAATAATATTGAATGGAAAATGAATCAAAATAAAATAATGAAAACTCACCTTATAACACCACAGATCGATATCTAGAAAATGTGGGTCGAATATGATCCAATTAGGATTTAAAGTCCATTGAAAATATCACTCGGGTGCTTATGGTTCAATATATACAGTTTAGAAATAGACAATCATAAATGGGGTTTGGTAATTTATAGATTAACTTGAAATTATTTTACTATTATGAAACTCCATATACCACGATGAAAATGTGATATTATAGGACAAAACTATTGTTCAAGGTAGGGGACCATTTCATGACATATCTGGTCAAGTATATATTCATAAAACAGAACATATTCTTTTCTATGGATCTTATTAATATGGAAAATTTAAATTACATAGTGGAACCACTACGTTGTTGAATTCTAATATCTAAGAAAGAGGTTGTACAGAATCTTAGCTACATAGAGTAGTGACCCTAGGAATGGAGGAACCAATGAAACAAACCTTCCAATATTTCATGTCACAACCTACTCCCAACATCATAGGGGTACTGAAATTGGAAGATCCACCCAACCCTCATTCTTTAATTTTTACACCATGGTGAATAATCTATGTAATAGTCTCATCTCCTGATTTTACTCTATGAACTGCCATAAGTATCCACATTCCATCATTCTCTAAAGCTAAAAATTAATCTTAACTTCCATTTTTATTTGCGTAATCATTTTTCCGGGAACCGCACACACACAAAAGAATGGTAGTAATGAATATGGGTCTTTACCTAAGTTACCTCTTAAAAAACTTCATTCCCTTAAGTATTAAAAAAATATTTAGAGGAATAAGGGAAATTGGGTTTCTTGAACAACCACCTCATACGAAACCTCTCATGAATATTATCATAACCTGGAAAAACACATTTTAATTCTAGGAACTCTGGGAAATAATATGAAAGACTAACAACCATACCCCAAACACTATCCTAGGAGATATTTTATTTAAACAAGAGTAAAGCCACAAAAAATGCAGAAAATAAGAGAGAACCATCTCACAACTATGATACATAACAAACTCTAAAAACATCACTATAAAATATGAATAAAGAATCAAATGAATACAGATAAAGAGCACATATCAATGAATCATATTCTCGGGTTCTCTATTGTACACCATTATGTCACCAAAGTACATTATCTAAGGGAATAGACTGTGTTTAAAATAACTTCTCCTAGTGGTTCTAGAACTCCATGTGCGACCCCTATAAGGTCATGTAATCATCAATGTCAATATATACCCATGTGATGAAATGAGAGTCATCGTGAACATAGCAAAAAACCAGCAACACGTGAGTGTAATCATGAATCTGGATCATTTGTTAGGATTCTTTATTCATTATTCAAAGGATCCAACAAAAATCAACACCTTAAAAGTCCCAATAATCTTGGAATAAATATTAATTTTTTTAATCTAACCTTTTCTACCAATGATGAGGTGTCACATTCAATTAAACAAGATCTCTAATTTTTATCTCAATATGTACCCTCTTATGGTTTTCAGATGAATCTTAATGAACCTTTGTTACATATAAACTCTCATGAATCACCTAAACTATCCATTTAATTATTTTTAATTGTTCCAACATGAGAATTTCAGACATTATAACCCCTATAAATAAAAATGGATAATGAAAAAGTTCCCCTTAAAAATCTTCTAATGTTGTTTTTCCAATGGTGGAGTTAAAACTATTTCAATAATAAAACTAGACTCAATGTTTCTTCCTCACCTATAAACCTCAAAAATCCAAGATGTAGGAGCATGAAATGTCTACAAGAGTTTAGATGTTCTGGTATGTTTGAAGATAAGTAAATGGAGAGAAGTAATTTATTTGTAACACATAATATATGAAATATTTTTTAATACCTCTCAATTCCCTAGTGGTGAAATTCATATTATGATCAAAGATGATCATCATCAAGACTCCATGAAGCCTCACCACATCTTCTAGATAATGCTAGAAAAAACCCTTTCACTACAATCGACTAATAGATCACTAAGAATTGATTTAATATTTTAAAAATGGTAAATTATTACCCATATAGAATAATTTTTCCCATGACCTCAAGGTAAACCGATGATGAATACTATCAAAATATCCACTCACTTCCATTGAGGAACATATAAAGGCTAGAAAAACTCACTAAGAACAAGGTTTTTAGCCTTGTAAAACTGGAAAATTAAACATATGCGCATGAACTTTTGAATTGAACACTTCAATAATGTAAAGACCCGCAAATTTCAAGGAAATTTTTTTCTTAATTTTCTTTGGAATTTTACAAGAGCGCAGCTTCAGACGGCACCTGATTCCGAGGCCCGGTGTGCCCGGAATCAATTTCCGAAGTTTGGCTCGGGTACGTTCAGTGAACGGACGAGCGGGATTTTCTATCTCTTGAACCGGTGCCCGGAATCAAATTCTGAGGGCACCGATGAAATCGCAGCGCCGGTATTTGCTTAGAAACGCCTCTTCCGGAGTTGCGTTTGCTCAGACGTGGTTTTTAAATTTTGCGGCTTTAAGTCAGAAATAAAATAAAGTTTGTGCGACAACTTTATTCTATTTCACTTAAGCTGCTTGGAAGCCACTTGAAGCCACTTAAAGACGGCTTGAACTGAGTTGAACTGGATAGGATGCTATCCAGAAATATCCTACCCCCTTGGTAGGATATTTGTGCGGTGGGGCCCGCACGAGCCCCGCCGTTTCTTTCGCTAAGTAACGCACCCGCGAAAACCCGTCAAAGTAACTGAAAAGTCAACCGACGCGTTTTCTTTAATTCTTAACAGACCATTTAATTGGGCGGTTTATTTCGTGAATTAAATGGGCTGTTTCTTTCGTGAATTAAATGGGTCGTTTCTTTCGAATTGATGGATCGTTTCTTAACCGGTTTCGTATGTTGGCATGTTTATAAAATAAGACCAACCTAAAAATCCTTGGAAAGGATTTGAGAGAATCTTCGTTCCTTCATCTCCCCGCGAAGAACGCGAAGAACGCGAAGAACGCGAAGAACGCGTAGAACGCCGGCGACCGGAATTCGACGACGCACACCGAGATCTGCGACGTCGACGAGCTTTACCCACGACGTTCTTCGGCGACGCCTCTTCTTCCGCAGCCGATCCTCGTTCGGCAACTAAGGTGAGAAACGAATCTTTTGAATTCTCCCTTTTAAATTTCGATATCAACGGATTTAAATTAATTAAATCCGTTTGATCTTGATCCGGAGATTGGCGACGCGACGCCGGATACCGCGACGACGCGACGATCCCCCTTCTTCCGCGACGAGCGATTCCGCGACGACCTCTCGTCCGACGACGACGACAAGGTAAGGGATGTTGGATTATTTTATTTTGTTTTCCCCGTGTTTATTCTTTTTAAGTAAAGAAAATGATCTCCGACAATTTTTAATTCATTTAAAAATTGTTGTTGATTATTCCTCCCGTGGTTTATGACTAACGCGGAGGGTGCGGGTCTCACGAACAAGACCCGGCAACCCTCCGCCGACCTCTTTTGTTGTGCGGAAATGGCGGACGACGAAGAACCGCGCGGCAGGGGCGATCTGTTGATCCCGCAGTGAAGGTCGGCCCCCGGGAGGAGCAACGGCGCAGACGGGAGACAAAACGGGCCACCGGAGCAACTCCGGCGGCCCGCGGAAGGCGGCGGCGGTGCGGGTCGCCGGCGCGGCGGCGCCGGCGGCTGGAGGCGGCGGCGCCCGGCGCGCCGCCGTGGAGAACTTCCGCCGCGGCTGAAGCCGCGGCGGCCCGGCCGCGTCCGCGTGACTGGCGGCCCCCCGCGGGGGCCGCGTTTCCCTCAAAGCCGCGGGTCAAACCCGCGGCAGCTCCCTTCGGCCGCTCGGCCGAAGCCGAGCCGGCCGGTCCGGTCGGCCGGGCCGCGCCCAGGCCGGACCGGACCCGGCCGAGCCGGGTTGGGCCGGCCCGGTTCGGGCCGGCCCGGGTCGGCCGACCCAAGGGGGGGTTCGGGCCGGGTCGCCCCGGGCCCAGAACCCCCGTTTCGGGCCCTCTTCGGTCTTTCGCCCATATCTTGGGCCTGGAACCTCCGATTGACGAACCGTCAGCGGCCACACGATCCTTGGATCGAGACGGTCGTTTCGGTATATTATACTCAAGGTTTCGGAAGACTTTGGGTTCGGCCGGGTTGGTTCGTACACGAAACCAACCGGGCCCTCGGAGCGGAAACGCTCATAACTTGAGCTACGGACGTCCGAACGACGTACCGTCAGCTGTGGTAGTTTCCTCTAAGTGAGACGGAACTTTTGGCATACTCCGCCCGAGGATCGGATACAAGCGGAGTACGGTCGGGTTGGTTTTTCCCTAAAAAACCAACCGGGCCCCTGGGACGAAAATGCCAATAACTCTCAGACCGGGCGTCCGATTGACGCGCCGTCTGTTGCGTTGAGATCCTGTTGTCGATACGGAACTTTTGGATACATCAACTTCGGACTACGTGTCAGTTGATGTATCAGCCTCTCGGCTCGTGGAGCGGACCCTCCTAAACGAGCTCGCTATGTGCGGGAACCCTAGTGCTGGCTGTGGCTTCGACGACAGAGCAGAGATCCTCCGTGGACTGCGACGACGGCAGAGCAGAGATCCTCAGTGGACTGCGTCGACTACTGCACTCAGCGATCCTACGTGGAACAGTGCTACCGAACCTGTGTGAGCTGAATCTTCTTTTTACCTTGAGCGGTGGAGCGCTTGGGTGTGGCGGCGGACCCGTGGTACTTGACAGTGGTGGTGCGCTTGGATGCAGCAGCAGACCCTTGGCGGTGGAACGCTTGGTTGTAGCGGCGGACCCGCGATACTCTACGGAGTGTGTGTGCTTGGTTGTAGCGACAGACCCGTGACGGTGGAGACGTGCGTGCGGAGTACGGAGACCGTGTAGATGACTGAGACCTGACGACTGCTTGACCGACTCGACTTGGAGTGAGTCGACTAGCCCAGTGGACGGAGCGCCCAGTAGTTGGCAGCAGACCCACGGCGGACGGAGCGCCTGGTAGTTGGCGGCAAACCCGCGGTACTCGACAGGAGGAGTACCTCAGTAGGCTATCTGGGTGAGCGCCCGGTATTTGGCAGCAGACCCTCAGCGGACGGAGCGCCCAGTAGTTGGCAGCAGACCCGCGGTACTCGACAGGAGGAGTACTTCAGCAGTCTTAGGTTAGTGAGCAGTACCTCGGAGTCGTGACAGGACCACTGTACACTTCAGAGATGGGGCTCTTCAACTTTTACGGTTTCGATAATGAAAATACCTGGTTGAGCTGAATCTTATGTTACTCTCCTTTGTGGATTGTGTTGAACTATCCTATGTGGATTTACTGTTTACTCTCCTTTGTGGATTGTGTTGAACTATCCTATGTGGATTTACTGTTTACTCTCCTTTGTGGATTGTGTTGAACTATCCTATGTGGATTTTACTGTTTACTCTCCTTGTGGATTTGAGTCTTGCTTTCCTTTGTGGATTGAGTTGTTCTTGAGCTCGTGAGCAGAGCTAGAATTGGGGACTTAGGTATATGTATGGGCATATACCTAAGTCGAGTCAGATGTTACTTCGTGATTGCATCTTTCTTTTGTGCTATATCCTTTGTGGATTTCGGGAGACCTTCGGGGGTCTCAGGGTCCTTACTGAGTAGCTTGTACTCACCCCTGCACGGGCTATGCCCGCACCTTGTTGTGTTGGTTGCAGACGACGGACAGCGCTGATCACAGTTGGGGCGTGGAGCAGGACGGTACCTGAAGGTGGGCCACTAGGCGGGACGTGCTCGGAGCGGACGTGGGACACGAGGAGCCTGGAGGCTATCTGTACCCACCCTTCAGGTGGGATTGCCAGTGGACGACACGAGGCCACCGTCTTTTCTTCAGTTGATGTACTTTACTTTTCAGTTGTACTTTACAGTTGGGCTTGTATTTCCGGCCCCCTTTACTTTTCTGCACTTTACTTTCCGCTTGCTGACTCTGTGTGGTTGTTACTTATAAAGGCAAGGCCTTCCCTGTTTACTGGGATCTTACGCCTTGGTGCTAGTCGCCAGCCCCTGGCCTATGGAAGGCGGGCTTGGGGTAGTCACGGCACGGGCCCCGAGGACGGGTCGTGACAAATTGGTATCAGAGGGGTCGGTTCTACCGCAGACCCTGATCGTCCTTTCTTTCTATATGAAGCAATAGTGTTTAGTGTATTGAGTGTGGTTATCAGTTCAGGGAGCCCAGTGTTGGTGCGGCGGCCGACGTATCCGTACACCAGGACCCTGACCCCTGATTTCCGACTTAATGCATGAAAACATTGATTGCGTGTGTGTTTCAAGTTTTCTTTGTGATTACTTGTGTCAGCTCACCGGGTATACTGATCTGCCTTATGAAAGTCTCAAGTTTTCCTTGTGATTACTTGTGCCATCTCACCAGGTATACTGTTCTGACTGTGGTGCTCGTGTTCTCCTTTTCAGGATGGCCCCGCGACGACAGCCAGCTAGGGTTCCGAGTGTAGGGCGCGACGGCAGCCCACCGAGCGACGAGGCCTCGGTGCAGGGCCCTTTGCCAGCAGTGGCACCGGCGGTAGCCTTACCCGCCGAGCCACTGATGCTTCCAGTACCAGACGCTGACGATGCACGTCGCCTCAGGGCACTGCATGAGTTTCAGAGCCAGCGACCGCCCAGGTTTCGCGGTGAGGCGGACCCCCAGGCCGCCGAGGACTGGCTAGAGGCGGTGGTACGGATCTTTAGGCTAGTGAGGACACCAGCGGATCTCATGGTGATTCTCGCGGCGAGCCTCCTGCAGGCGGCGGCAGGACGATGGTGGAGCCTGATGCTCCAGGTTCACGATGAGGCATCCTTGCTCTGGGCGGACTTCGAGAGCCTCTTCCGCTCTGAGTTCGTCCCGGCCACCCTCCGAGCGGTGCGCATCCAGGAGCTTCTCCAGCTGCGCCAGGGCAGCATGACGGTCGCTCAGTACGCGGCGAGGTTCACTGACCTATCTCGCTACTCGACCGACATGGTACGGGACCCCTTCTTCCGGGCCCGGACCTTCGAGCAGGGCTTGCGATAGGAGATTCGGGCGTCGCTGATCTCCCTCAGCATTCCGACCCAGGCGGGAGTGCTGGAGCGAGCCCTCCTGATCGAGAGCTTCCTGGCAGAGCCTTCTTCAGCGGCGAGACCTAGCGCAGGGCGGCAGGTAGCTGAGTCTTCGGCAGCAGGTAGCCGACGGATGACTCAGGGTTCCAGGCAGACCAGACCTACCAGTGGCCGACTGCACGACTCAGGCTCAGTTGTGCGGGGAAGCCGGGGTGGAGTCAGAGCCAGGCGTGCCGAGAGTGGGCAGTGCTACTCCTGTGGCGGAATTGGTCACATGGCTCGTGACTGCCCGACCCGCCATGCAGAGGAGCAGCAGACGGTTGAGGAACCACCTAGGCAGAGGCAGAGGTTCGACCGTGGCGGTCTGCAGGGAGGAGACGGACGAGGTAGAGGAGCTGGCCGAGCAGCAGGTGGTGGACGACGCTTTGAGGCTCTACCATCACCACCACCACCAGGAGGTCCACCCCGACCGCAGGGGAGAGCTCAGCTTCAGGCAGCCGAGGCCTTCGATCATGGAGCCCTGGGAGCTGATGGACAGGAGCAGAACTAGTGGATACATCCCTTGTACTTCTGGTTCCTTGTTGCTTTTGTGTAGCGTCTTGTAATATGAGCTGAAATAATAAAAGACGCATACCTTTGTGATATTTTCGTTCCTGTCCTCTTTCGTGATGTTACTAGGAGATTCCAGTTTTGGCTGTTGACTTGACCCTCACTTGTGAGACATCTACTGGAGGAGACCCAGTTACCACACACTGATGCCGACAGTGTGACTCAACCCTTGGAGGCAAGAGTAACGGTTGAATCTCTTAGTAGTAGCGTCGAGGCCTTACGACGTCATCCTTGGTATGGATTAGTATCATCCATGTTAGGATTGACTGTTTTAGGCAAAGAATGTGGTTCATCCAGGGGATGAGACCAGATTTCTCTTTTCGGCAAAGAAGAAATCTTGCAGCTCTTTTGGGACCTGTGATGGTCCAGGCCACGAAAAAGAAGGTCCAGATCATCCAGGAGAGGATGAGGACAGCTCAGAGCCGGCAGAAGTCATATGCTGACAGGAGGCGGAGGCCACTGGAGTTCGAGGATGGCGACCACGTCTTTTTGCGTGTCTCACCTCGACGTGGTTTACAGAGATTTGGCTGAGGCGGCAAGTTGTCTCCACGCTTCATCGGGCCTTTCCAGGTCCTCAGCAGGATAGGAGAGGTGGCTTATCGCCTGGCTCTACCACCTCAGTTGCACCGGGTGCACGACGTCTTCCACGTGTCTCAGCTGAGGAGATACGTGCACGACCCGACGCACATCATCGACTTTGGGGAGCTGGACGTGGACGATGGGGCGACTTTTGCGGAAGTCCCAGTGGAGATCGAGGATCGACCGGAGCGGGTCCTACGTGGGCGGTCGATTCCTCTTGTGCGCGTCAGATGGCAGCACAGGAACCTCCAGGAGAGCACTTGTGAGCGGGAGGCTCAGATGCGTGCTCAGTACCCCCATTTGTTCCCCTAGTTTTTGATGTATCTTTACGGGGACGTAAATCCCTGAGGTGGGAGTAATGTAATGACCCGCAAATTTCAAGGAAATTTTTTTCTTAATTTTCTTTGGAATTTTACAAGAGCGCAGCTTCAGACGGCACCTGATTCCGAGGCCCGGTGTGCCCGGAATCAATTTCCGAAGTTTGGCTCGGGTACGTTCAGTGAACGGACGAGCGGGTTTTTCTATCTCTTGAACCGGTGCCCGGAATCAAATTCTGAGGGCACCGATGAAATCGCAGCGCCGGTATTTGCTTAGAAACGCCTCTTCCGGAGTTGCGTTTGCTCAGACGTGGTTTTTAAATTTTGCGGCTTTAAGTCAGAAATAAAATAAAGTTTGTGCGACAACTTTATTCTATTTCACTTAAGCTGCTTGGAAGCCACTTGAAGCCACTTAAAGACGGCTTGAACTGAGTTGAACTGGATAGGATGCTATCCAGAAATATCCTACCCCCTTGGTAGGATATTTGTGCGGTGGGGCCCGCACGAGCCCCGCCGTTTCTTTCGCTAAGTAACGCACCCGCGAAAACCCGTCAAAGTAACTGAAAAGTCAACCGACGCGTTTTCTTTAATTCTTAACAGACCATTTAATTGGGCGGTTTATTTCGTGAATTAAATGGGCTGTTTCTTTCGTGAATTAAATGGGTCGTTTCTTTCGAATTGATGGATCGTTTCTTAACCGGTTTCGTATGTTGGCATGTTTATAAAATAAGACCAACCTAAAAATCCTTGGAAAGGATTTGAGAGAATCTTCGTTCCTTCATATCCCCGCGAAGAACGCGAAGAACGCGAAGAACGCGAAGAACGCGTAGAACGCCGGCGACCGGAATTCGACGACGCACACCGAGATCTGCGACGTCGACGAGCTTTACCCACGACGTTCTTCGGCGACGCCTCTTCTTCCGCAGCCGATCCTCGTTCGGCAACTAAGGTGAGAAACGAATCTTTTGAATTCTCCCTTTTAAATTTCGATATCAACGGATTTAAATTAATTAAATCCGTTTGATCTTGATCCGGAGATTGGCGACGCGACGCCGGATACCGCGACGACGCGACGATCCCCCTTCTTCCGCGACGAGCGATTCCGCGACGACCTCTCGTCCGACGACGACGACAAGGTAAGGGATGTTGGATTATTTTATTTTGTTTTCCCCGTGTTTATTCTTTTTAAGTAAAGAAAATGATCTCCGACAATTTTTAATTCATTTAAAAATTGTTGTTGATTATTCCTCCCGTGGTTTATGACTAACGCGGAGGGTGCGGGTCTCACGAACAAGACCCGGCAACCCTCCGCCGACCTCTTTTGTTGTGCGGAAATGGCGGACGACGACGAACCGCGCGGCAGGGGCGATCTGTTGATCCCGCAGTGAAGGTCGGCCCCCGGGAGGAGCAACGGCGCAGACGGGAGACAAAACGGGCCACCGGAGCAACTCCGGCGGCCCGCGGAAGGCGGCGGCGGCGCGGGTCGCCGGCGCGGCGTCTCCGGCGGCTGGAGGCGGCGGCGCCCGGCGCGCCGCCGTGGAGAACTTCCGCCGCGGCTGAAGCCGCGGCGGCGGCGGCCGGTTCCGCGGCCGCGCGGAACCGGGAACGGACGCGGCGGCCCGGCCGCGTCCGCGTGACTGGCGGCCCCCCGCGGGGGCCGCGTTTCCCTCAAAGCCGCGGGTCAAACCCGCGGCAGCTCCCTTCGGCCGCCCGGCCGAAGCCGAGCCGGCCGGTCCGGTCGGCCGGGCCGCGCCCAGGCCGGACCGGACCCGGCCGAGCTGGGTTGGGCCGGCCCGGTTCGGGCCGGCCCGGGTCGGCCGACCCAAGGGGGGGTTCGGGCCGGGTCGCCCCGGGCCCAGATCCCCCGTTTCGGGCCCTCTTCGGTCTTTCGCCCATATCTTGGGCCTGGAACCTCCGATTGACGAACCGTCAGAGGCCACGCGATCCTTGGATCGAGACGGTCGTTTCGGTATATTATACTCAAGGTTTCGGAAGACTTTGGGTTCGGCCGGGTTGGTTCGTACACGAAACCAACCGGGCCCTCGGAGCGGAAACGCTCATAACTTGAGCTACGGACGTCCGAACGACGTACCGTCAGCTGTGGTAGTTTCCTCTAAGTGAGACGGAACTTTTGGCATACTCCGCCCGAGGATCGGATACAAGCGGAGTACGGTCGGGTTGGTTTTGCCCTAAAAAACCAACCGGGCCCCTGGGACGAAAATGCCAATAACTCTCAGACCGGGCGTCCGATTGACGCGCCGTCTGTTGCGTTGAGATCCTGTTGTCGATACGGAACTTTTGGATACATCAACTTTGGAATACGTGTCAGTTGATGTATCAGCCTCTCGGCTCGTGGAGCGGACCCTCCTAAACGAGCTCGCTATGTGCGGGAACCCTAGTGCTGGCTGTGGCTTCGACGACAGAGCAGAGATCCTCCGTGGACTGCGACGACGGCAGAGCAGAGATCCTCAGTGGACTGCGTCGACTACTGCACTCAGCGATCCTACGTGGAACAGTGCTACCGAACCTGTGTGAGCTGAATCTTCTTTTTACCTTGAGCGGTGGAGCGCTTGGGTGTGGCGGCGGACCCGTGGTACTTGACAGTGGTGGTGCGCTTGGATGCAGCAGCAGACCCTTGGCGGTGGAACGCTTGGTTGTAGCGGCGGACCCGCGATACTCTACGGAGTGTGTGCGCTTGGTTGTAGCGACAGACCCGTGACGGTGGAGATGTGCGTGCGGAGTACGGAGACCGTGTAGATGACTGAGACCTGATGACTGCTTGACCGAATCGACTTGGAGTGAGTCGACTAGCCCAGTGGACGGAGCACCCAGTAGTTGGCAGCAGACCCACGGCGGACGGAGCGCCTGGTAGTTGGCGGCAAACCCGCGGTACTCGACAGGAGGAGTACCTCAGTAGGCTATCTGGGTGAGCGCCCGGTATTTGGCAGCAGACCCTCAGCGGACGGAGCGCCCGGTAGTTGGCAGCAGACCCGCGGTACTCGACAGGAGGAGTACTTCAGCAGTCTTAGGTTAGTGAGCAGTACCTCGGAGTCGTGACAGGACCACTGTACACTTCAGAGATGGGGCTCTTCAACTTTTACGGTTTCGATAATGAAAATACCTGGTTGAGCTGAATCTTATGTTACTCTCCTTTGTGGATTGTGTTGAACTATCCTACGTGGATTTACTGTTTACTCTCCTTTGTGGATTGTGTTGAACTATCCTATGTGGATTTACTGTTTACTCTCCTTTGTGGATTGTGTTGAACTATCCTATGTGGATTTTACTGTTTACTCTCCTTGTGGATTTGAGTCTTGCTTTCCTTTGTGGATTGAGTTGTTCTTGAGCTCGTGAGCAGAGCTAGAATTGGGGACTTAGGTATATGTATGGGCATATACCTAAGTCGAGTCAGATGTTACTTCGTGATTGCATCTTTCTTTTGTGCTATATCCTTTGTGGATTTCGGGAGACCTTCGGGGGTCTCGGGGTCCTTACTGAGTAGCTTGTACTCACCCCTGCACGGGCTATGCCCGCACCTTGTTGTGTTGGTTGCAGACGACGGACAACGCTGATCACGGTTGGGGCGTGGAGCAGGACGGTACCTGAAGGTGGGCCACTAGGCGGGACGTGCTCGGAGCGGACGTGGGACACGAGGAGCCTGGAGGCTATCTGTACCCACCCTTCAGGTGGGATTGCCAGTGGACGACACGAGGCCGCCGTCTTTTCTTCAGTTGCTGTACTTTACTTTTCAGTTGTACTTTACAGTTGGGCTTGTATTTCCGGCCCCCTTTACTTTTCTGCACTTTACTTTCCGCTTGCTGACTCTGTGTGGTTGTTACTTATAAAGGCAAGGCCTTCCCTGTTTACTGGGATCTTACGCCTTGGTGCTAGTCGCCAGCCCCTGGCCTATGGAAGGCGGGCTTGGGGTAGTCACGGCACGGGCCCCGAGGACGGGTCGTGACAAATAATAACCACCAAAATCAACCTCATATAGAATAGTACATATCTGTCACATTGGGATATACCACTAATGGTGATATATAGAACTCTCGGAGAAAGACATCACACATTAATAAAAGAACTAAAATCCTCCCCTGAAAAAGGAAACCTCTTCCACTAACCTTTCGCATATCAAGATTTATTGTAGAGATCTCTTACACCACTCTATATACATCTTAAAATTCATAGAATCACTATGTGAGTTCTGTCTTATCACATTAGCTACATCATTACTTGATCCTAGTGTATAAGAAATCACATTCTCATAGTCCTATTATAATTCTGTCCACTATCAATACCATAAGTTCTGGTCACACTGGGAGAATACATGCCTTGAGATCTTATAATAGGTAAAAAAATGTTATCTACAATGAGGTTTTCTTACCTAAACATCATGGTAAACACAGATGTTTACCAATCAAGATCATGGGTGTAATATTTATGTTCATGGGTTTGAAACTACTATGATCTATATGAAACACCTTCCCTATATTGTATCAATTCAATTCCCAATAAAATATGTGAAGTGTCAGAGTGGACCTAAAACTAAAATTCCTCTTCTAAAAAATATAGAATTGTGGAACTAACAAAATTATCCTTCAAAAACTTCAAAGAATCCTAGAATGGAACTGTCAAAAAGAATGCATGATCCTTCCTTTTAAAGGATTTTAGAGGAGTCAAGAACTATGATAATCTAGGGATGAACCAGTAGTAATATCCGGGAATACTGAGGAAACATTATACCTCTACAACATTCATGCAGGATTCCAAAGAAAAAAATTCATGATTTCTTATGGATAAAAGGTGACTTCATGGTGGGACATGAAATTACTCAATAAAAAATCTTCTAGATCACAAAACGCATACTTTAATAGCTTCTTGAACAACTTATAATACTTAAGAAGTCCCAAAACAAACCATAAATGTTCTTGATGTTCCATCCCAGATGTGGAGTACACAAGTATACGATCAATGAAAATTAACATGAAATAATCTATTAATAATTGGGAAAATTACTTCACCAAACCCATGAATACATCTAGAGTTCTATTAACATCGAACGACATCACAAATGCCTTATAATTCCAATAACAACATCAAAAATTATTCTTTAAAATATCTTCATCCTTTAATAACATTTTATGACATCTCAGTTTCATTTATATCTTTGAGAATAAACTATATTCCATTCGACGATCAATTAAATTTCCAATATATGGAAGGGGGTTGTGATTCTTCATTGTCACCTAATTCAAGAGATGATAAAAAATACACATATATAGACGTTCACTAGGATTTTTCATGAAAAAATCCAAAGTACCATAAGGTGACATGCTCAACTAAACAAAACCTCTATTCTAAAGATCGTTAATATGTATCCACTATTCCATGAGTCATAATGTGATTTCCAATATATGTACATTGATATTGAATAAGAATACAATTTTATTTATATACAAAAGTTGATATCACATCAAGGAGGCAGTTCCACAACCTCTATATGAATGACATCAGGGTACTCTTCTGTAACCCTTATAATAACTATTGTGTAAAGATATAAAAACTCAGAATCAACATTGACATCAAGGAATACATCAAATAAACACACTTATAACCTATATGATGGTATTTCTTTCTAAAAACCATGGAAGACTCTCTTTCAACATCATTGAACACATCATGCATACAAAAGTCATCCATTATAGCCTACACTAAATATATATCATCTATACAAAGGATAATTTTATATCATTATGTCCTTAAGCCTAGAAAGACTCCCCAAGAGTTGTTCTACCTCATAAAAATCTCAAAATATCTAAATACTTCATCCATATAAGTTAAACCTCTGACTTGAATAGTTACTACTAAGGACAGTGGATGTATCTCCACATTAAGTCCTAATGCATGGACCACGGAAGGTGATATGAAGAACTCTATAGCTCCTACATCAAACACAACAAACACTAGAGTAAAATACAAAAAAGGGTACCTTGAATAAATTATATCTCACCCAACATTCGAAACCCCAAAGCATTCATTTAACCATGACCCACTCAACTTCCTCTCTAACCCTGATGACTACTATATCCATGTCTTCACTATGCTCTCTGATGATGAGGATCAATATGCAGTTTTACTATACATTCCATGTCTCCTCACTATTGAAATAATTCTATATCGCCCTATGCCTATTTTTTTGAATGCGAATATTGAATTAGTGGAACCTAAAATAGAACAGTAGTTGTACTCTGTCTTCATAGAAAGACCAGACACTCTCACCAATGATGAACAATTCCATATAATTAAAAAAATGTATGATCCCTTAGTAGTATCCACATAATTATGTCCCAATTCATGGACCATGGTAGGTGATATGAAGAAGTCTTTAGTTCCTACATCAAACATAGAAAACACTAGAGTAATATACAAAAAAGGTACCTTGAATAAATTAAATTTCACATAGCATTGGAAACACCAAATATTAAATTTAATATATGAGGAGTGGGTATGTTAGTGAATCACTTAAGGGATATAAAAAAATTATTTACAGACTAGGAAAAATTACAAACTGTGTGAGTTTGTAATATATGGATTTCCCTATAAAAATTGAGAAATGTTGAATGATCATTACACTTAAATATTTTAACCCCCTGAGATTTTAGAATGTTTTCTCTTTAATAAATATATTTTTTTTGATAGATTTTGATTCATGAAACAAAAAATTTAATGATATAATCTTTTATACTATAAAAAATGGAATACATTATTAGATAGTGAAATTAAATGAATTTGTAAAAAGGAGTTTAGATTCACATTATATTATAGGATTGACTTCAAAGAGAATTATTTGAACTATTTTGTTTAATTTTTCATTTCTATTAGATTTAATATATCTATAAAAATTATATCAATAAAATTAAAATATTATTTATTAAAATCAACTAATAACATTTATATAATTATTAAACCATTAAATTGATTGTTAATTAACTTATTCATGACTATGAAAAAATTATTTGTTTAAAAATATTGTTTATTTTGTATATTATATATGTTTTATGTTAAAGATAAATTAAAAACCATTAGAATTTTATTTTATGAAAATAAAATTTATTTCTAAATTCAACGTATAAAAATTATTTTAAAATGGATTTTTTGGATTATTTCTGAAATACATGATTTTGGGTGAAAAATCAACAATAATAATTTTTCGAATACTATCATTTTATGAAATTATCATGATATAATTATGAAATTAATATTTTTAAAACTTGTTTACCAAACCAAATATTTATTTAATAAATAATACTGTTGATTAAAGAAAGATATTTTGAACCTATAAATCTATGTTTGACATTTTGGATATCTATGTAATTTATTTAGTCAAGTAAAAAAATATTTTGGGTTCGTCTCTTTTAATGAATTCACAATCTTACCATTATATTTAATATGATTTAAAAATAAAATAATTCTCCTTTTAATCAACGCAATCAAATTAGTTCTATAATATACAACATTATACTTTATTTTGGTGTGATCTTATAAAAAACTATTTTTAAAATTTTTTTCCACATTCAATTTTGTGTTCTAATATTGTAGGTAATTTTTACTACCCCTAGGAATTGAATATTGTAAAATGGTTTCCCTTTTTGGAATACTAATAATAATCAATAGGTGATATAATTAACTTAATTTCTATCCATAATGAATACATACCCAAGTAAAAATAATGTTACAATGGTATGGGTTAAAAGGGGGATAAACATGGACATAAAGACAACACAATATTAATAAAACATGTCTATGTATGATTGGTTGAGTTTACTTGTACCTCAACCTATCTCATCATCAAATTTGGATTTCCATGTATCCACTTTCCTTGAGAAAAAATTTTATTATATTTAGTTGTTATTAGTATTTATAAGGGTTCCACTCTCCTCACTTATTTAAGGGACCCTCCAATTAAAACATCTCCATACCACCAAGGAACCTATTATTTGAATATACCTACATGAATCATTTCTAAAAATGCCTACATATGTCATATAGGTTCTCATCTCACCAACAGACATCTATAGAGTGGTTAAGTTATAATATTATGAAAAGTACATGAGTAATAGGTAATAGTCATAACCAATCTCTTTCAAGTTTATTTTTTGTTACACATCTTAGAAATATTATTTAAACATATTAAGATAATTAAATCTTAATTATTACAATATTGATATTATTTTGTCATGGAATTTAACTCCATAATCTGGGACCATAAAAACTAACATTAAATATAGAATTTAATACTAAATGTAGATTCGAAAACATAACAATCCCATTATTACATGAAATAATGAGAATATTGAATTAAAAACAATCCCAATATATTTTTACTATAAATATTAAGAGAATTTTAAAAAACATATACAAAATAATCATTATATTCTAAACTAATAGAATTTTTAAAAAAACTATAAAATGACATAATCAATAATAAGACTTCAACATATCCCACAAATTTTCTTCTATGTTAGCCTTTTAGATGTGTAATTTTTAATCCATTACATTATTATATAGGGAAATTGAATCATATGTATACGTGACATAAAATGATTAGTATATTAAGACATAAAATAAAGAAAATAGTGTATTAAACATGGAATAGTTTTTATGGTAGGAGTACGTTGTCATCATAATTCCATAATCAACAAAAAACTGAGAGCATTATATATCCATGAAAAAAAATAAAAATATTGATAACAAAAATTACGAATCACATACTAAAAGAATGCATAAATTTGGATGTCAAAAATTTTTTTCAAGGCCTTCTTCCATGAATCAAAACATTTGTAAGGAGAGGTATACCCAAAATCCCACTCTATATTTTCTCCACATAGATGTTGATGCATTGATGGGATATATAATTATGGGCCCTACCCATCACTAGTTTATGTCCAATAAAATCTTCATATAATAAAATCCATAATAAATTCATAATATATTTTTCCAATAATATTGTATATTAGTAAAAAAAACGTAAATAACCACAATAATTTTCCCCATGTAAGTAAAAGGGATGACATGACCGAAACTTATCCAGATAATGAAGGTCAATGGTCAAACACTATATAGTCAAATTTTTAATAATCATCCACTTCAGAAAAAAATCATAAGGGATTCGAATACTTTTCCCCATCTCAATAAAAGGGGTCACATGATCATAACCAACCCCATGAAATATGGTGGATGATCAAACTATACATAGTCAACCTCTAAAAAATTATCCCTATTGGAATGACAATATAAAGAATGCCAATAATTTTCCTCTTGTAAATAAAAGGGATAACATAATCATAACCCATCTAGACAAATAATGTGGATGGTTTTAAAATAAAATAACCCTATTGTAATAAAGGAGCCTCATAAGGATATTAACAAGGATGAAAAACATTCTTGTAAAAGAGTACATTGAATGGTATCATAAAAAGGGTATCAAGTCTTGAATTTTTTGATACCATTGTTTAAATCCTTAAATAATAACATATATGTTTTTATCTATTATATAATAAATAATTCAACATATATCAAATTAGTGTAAATAATTTTCAATATGAAAATTACTAATTAGGGATAAAATTTGAATAATATTTTATAAAACACTTTTATCAATTATGTAAAATATTAACTTATATATCGCCTTCAAAATTATCATTTGAAAGAAGTGATGGGAAATATTTTTTAAAAGTTTTACTTTTAAATATAATATCTAATAATGGAGATTGAAAATGGAATCTATGTTTTCTATATCAAATGTAGAGAAAAAGATAAAGCATTTGATAAATAATTTAACATATTTAATAATTTAAAATTGACATTTCTTAAAAGCCTCAAAGTATAACATTAGTTCATATTAAATAATAATTTTAAAAAATAGGATAAAAAATATACCATATGATAAATATTTGGGTCGGGGATCCAATGATTTGAATAAAAAACTTTGTAATGAAATAATATAACATAAGGAAATGAGACATAATTTATCAATATCCCTTATGGGAAACAAACATATGTTGTTGAATTTTAAGTAATGAAAATAAAAAATAATACAATAAATGTTTATAATGTACCCAATATAAATATAATAAGAATAAGAGAAACGATCCTAACTCAATGAATGGAAATTGAAATTACAAAATGTATTACTTCTACAGAAACAATTGATACAAACTATATTAGATGATAAAGAAATAATTTGCATTATTATTTACCAAGAATAAAAAAACATTACGATTAAAATAAATATATGGAAATTTAATAATCTATTTAATGGAAAATATTGTGCATAACATAATCATGTCTCAAGGAATTATTGTTTGAGACAATAAACCATTACAGCTTGGGTAACATTTCAATCAAAACACGTTGAAAGATAAAGATTGTAATTGAAATTAATATAAAATGATTAAAATATTATTCTTAATATTTTATCTCAAATAGTTATTATATAAATAATATAAATTAAATTAGGTTCATAATACCATAAAAGTCTCAAAGGGTAGAATTTGAGATAAAAATCATCACTCCAATCCAAATTTGATTCAAAATTACACAAAAAATCCTGAATAAAAAAATTAATTTCCTTAAATACATACTTAAGAACCTTATTCATAATCATATCCTTTTATACCCCTAATTTTTGGTCATTATATACATATTTATATTCGTTAGTTTTTACCTATTTTCATCATCGAGTGTAAGTAATCGTTATTCGTTTGAACTTGTTTTTAAAAAATGATGTTGGTGAAAATTATTTTTACATTGTTTAAAAAAATTATATCATTTATGGTAATATAATATTGTTCCAAGATATTTTATATAACTTTAATTTCATTTCATTTTATTTTTTGTTACAATCCTGGAGGATAAAATCAGCTTTGAGCATGTTTCGATGATTCTTAATAAACGAAGTGTGATTTGTTAATAAATAAGATAAATGTTGATATAAAATTACCAAAAAAATATTAATTATTTTAAAATTTATGTCATATTATACCATTAAATTAGTTCTCATAGTCATTCATGACATAAATACATAGTATTGTTCAATTAGGTGGTTAAACTGTTCCAAACATTATCCTATCTTGATTATTGGATGATTGTTAGGTTATTTAGTTGTAATATAATAATTAAAATATAATTAATATATTATTATGTGGTTATTATTATGATAAATTATAAATTTTTAAAAAATAAAAAGGGGATGTAATCTATATATAGTCATTCCAAAGAAATAAGATAAAATTTTCATATGAGTACTCTTGTTTTGAAAGATAGAATTAAAAATTATCATTTCATGATCATATCATTAATAGGATCCCTTGTTTTTCATATTATAATTATAATGATATCATAAAAAAAATATTTTTCCATTAAATCCATTCTCATTACAATCCAAGATAGTACATACTGGAAAATGTAATATGTTGTTCAATGGAAGCGGTAATCTACATATACACATGGATAATGATTTCATTTTAATAGAATGAGAGGAAAGAATAATATGGTTCATTGATTCTAAATAATAAAAATGACATAAATATAATAATTATTTATCAAATACCTCTTTTATTACATATTTTATGGTTTTAAAATAAAAAAAATTATTTCACATCGTGGAGGCGCTAGTCTACACAATGCACAAATGGTAGTATGGATTTTCTTAATAGAAAATGAAACATGGGATTAATGTTTGTTCACAATGAAAATTAAAATTAAGTATATAAATAATAATTATTTAATTACATAATTTTTTCAAAATTATTAAAAAAAAATAAAATAAATAAAAGGGATGAAATTAATTAAAAATTGTTTACTAAAGTTGTCACTTTCAGATTTCATGGGTAGATCCCTTAAAAATTAATTATATAGGATAATACCGTTTTAAGAGAAGATAATTAGAAAGAAATATGATTAGAGGGTAAGGAAAAATATCAGGGTTTTAGGAGAAAATATATTTTTAATAATGTTATATAAAGGGTGGTGAGAGGACCCTTTTATAAGTGATGTGAATTGAATTTTTGTAAATATTTTAACTTAATATAAAGGTATAACATGTTAATCATGTAAATTGAATAAATAATATAAAATAATTGATATTATATATCAAACCATACATTAAATACATATATATTTCATCTTATTAGATAAATATTCTATTGAAAACATAATGATCCATTCCAGAATTATACAGGTCTAGTATCTCTGGGAATGTGGATACATAAACAACTGGTTCAATTGATATCTACATCACATCTCACATAGATATTAATAATTATAAAACTAATTATTCATATCATATAAAACAACTTTCTTTATAACATGTGGTGAAATAAACATATATGATAGCTCATATTCTTATTATGGGTAAACATGGGATAAATCAATGATCACTTGTGTATAACATGAGCATAAGGGTAAAAGAAAATGATCATAATAATTGTAATCCATACAATACATATCAAGTATCATAAATTTCTATTCATGGAATAAAACATGGCAATTCATAAGACCTGAATAATAAATGAATCCAAGAACATGAGTCATGAGATAACACTCACTAGCATAGGACATGAGTTTGTGGCATACATAAGCATATAACTTTTTGATCATGAATAATTGGATGCAGATCCAATCATTTAGTAACGGAAATGAAGTTAGTCACTCAAATAAAAAAATGGAAACAAAACAAGGTCCAAATATAATCATATGTACATTAAATATATTACAAATCATAAACTTATAGAAATGAAAACTAGGTCTATGCATAAATTTATGGACCTAAAAATTAGTCACGTAAAAAATTATTTGAACCTGAAATCATGTTCATGAATAATATATTTACCACATGAGTCATCCATACTTACCCAATTCATTTGGGGGATTTTATTGACATAACAATCACATAATTGTAATAAAATCATATAAATGACACAAGATCATAAATCATAACATTATAACATAACCCATAAGAAAATAAATGATTTTGATTAAAATATCATAATCATAATCATAAACCACCTACCGAATTCATATTGATTGTATCATTTTATTATATCACAAATAAATCCAAATTATCATCATAATATGATATCATTGACGTATAATTCCATTAAATGATCACTATAATATTTTTAAGTAAAATTTCTTTTTCACATTCAAATAACCTTTATAAAATATTTAAATTTACTAAATATTAAGGAAAAATGTTCGTTATAAAATGACCATTGAAAATTGTATTTGAATATTTAAATAATTTATTATTTATAATGGTCGGAAATGTTGTATGTGTTAAAATATAACATTCATTTCACACATTTTTAGAAAATTCCAAAAAGTATCTCATTCCAAAAATGACAAGAATATTTTATTTAAAACATTTGATAAAAAAATAAAACATGGATAAAAATGATTTTAAAAAGTTATAGTAGAATAGTAAAAAATTTATTTAAAATAAATAGAAAATATATATATGGAAGGAAATGGTTTTTTGACTAAAGATAAAAATAAACACAATTTTCCATTAAAACATATTTTCAGTCTCTTAAGTTGTTAAGTAGAAGAAAAATGAAAGGAAAAATTGAATTATAAATAAAACACTATGCGAGAAAAAGATTCATGAGATTCATGATAGGATTATCATAATATTTTATCATCATAAACTTATTTAAAATCAATCCCAGTAAACAATCAGATTGCAGTATAAACCCCTTGACATTTTGTTAACTTTCGAATCAATGCCTCATGAAAGAGAAAACATTATATCGATATATAAATCCACATAAATTTCATAAGAATAATTATAAAATATATTAATGGGAATTACATAAACCATATTAATTATATAAGTGGTGAATATGAAATGTGCCTCACATAATAAAAATGAGAGGAAAATCTCTTACCTTGAGATCGACTTGTTTCAAAAGTTATTTAACCTCCTATATAATAAATATAAATTTATTATAATTATATGAAATAATAATTTAAATTACTTTTATATAAAATATATTTTTTATAAATATTTTTTATGATCAATTCATAAAGTTGGATACAGAAAAATGAATAGAGTTGTTCATGGAGACGATAAGCTGTACATACACATGAACATTATTTACATTTTTCAACTAATAAAGAAAAGAAAATTAAATAACAATTAACCTTTATATAATAATTATTATATCACATTAATCATATATATTCACCAAATCTATCCTCACTACCATCTTCATAAATTAGAGATAAAAATGAATCACATTTTATCATGGTGATGGTAGTCTACGGGTACAAACGAGAAACATTATCATTTTCTAACAGTTTCTAAGGTATAAATTTATATATGATATTATCATTGTAAAATTGTAATTATATATTAAATTAAATATATAATATATATACCGATCCTAATAATATTCCATTAAATAAGGTAATAATAAATTAATTGTATCGTTGTGTGGAGACTGTAAGTCATATGTACGCATGAGTGATACTTTCACTTCTCGTTTGAGGAGAAAGAGGGTGTATATTGTTGTTTTTATAATAGTAATGGAATTTAAGTATATTTATGTAACATCATATATTATATTATAAATAATATAACATATTTAGAGTACGTAAAATAAGATTTCAAAATAATGTGGCTCATTAATGTGGTTATATATTTTTTGAAATAACTTTTTTAGATCTCCTTATAAACACACAAGGGTGAGTCTATTTGGAAAAAAATCACCAATATAATGTGTATAGAGAAGTTTGTAATATAAATTAATAATTTTTTATTGAGATAGAATTCTTAAAAGATGTGTGGTGAAGAGAAAGGGTGTTTCCCTTTAATAGTTGAAGGGTGGGACACTTTTGGAATTTCATAAAATATTAAATTAACATAAATAAATTTTGATGTAAAACGGTTCTTAATTGATAATATTAAAATATAATATTATTAGGATCAAAATCATCATATAAAGCAATATTTGGACAATTTTGGATCACATTTTTACCATTATCGTTTTGTTCTAACCATTAGTTATCTCTTTTGATAATTACGATGATATCAATGTTTTATACTATAAAAGGGATATATAGTTACTATAAACTGTAAATCAATCAGTAAATGGACTACGATTGATTTAAAAAAAATATGCAATTAACATGGTGGAAGAAAAGATTTTTAAGATTTTTAATTCTTTTTATAAAATATTATTTATTATAAAATATCAATAATACCAATTTTGGAACTATTCATTTCATTTGTTTTCTAAATCTGTAATACAACAATGAAATTTAAAACAAAATTCATAAAAACCTATAAAATATTTCCTTTAAATCTAAAAAATCAAAGAACAGAAAATCTCAACCATATAATATAATATTTATAGATTTTAGTGTTATTTCATTTATTTTTTCCACTCCTTGATCATGCACTTTGTGGGTGTTGCAAAATATTTTAATGTAATTATGTAATTAATAAAACCTAAAAATAAATTAACCTAATGAATATAGATCTGTTATATTTAAAAATAATATTTATAACCAAATATATCCTCCATTTATCCCTGTATAAAAAATTAGAGACAATAAAACAAAGAGAATGCCATTTGTGAATAAACATTTTAAAAAATAATATATAATAAAAAGCGTTTCTAAAAGAAAAAATTCCATATATTAGGATTTTTAAGATTATGGACCATATATAATAATCCATTAAAATTTATTCAATTTTATGGTCATTTTTTTGTCCTTGTCAAATTATTTTTAACATAAATTACTCGAATTACCAATTGTTATGGTAACAACATTATGAAAGTTAATATTCATAATGATCAAAATTAATGGAGACCTGTTTTACAAATTTGGATAACCTATTAGCTAATATATAATCCCTTTTTTCTATATTTAATTTATATTAATTGAAAAAATACTTTCAATATAAATGCATAAAAAGTAATGAAAAAAATATTTTTAGAAAAATGTGTTTCTAATCCCACAAATAAACATTTACCATAAATATGTATAATGATAATTACAATAAAGTTAATTATATTATATATATTAAAATAATAATTATGTTACAAATACATCAAAATGAAATCATATTGTGTCTTTTTAATGAAAATAAAATGATAGTTTTTAAAAAAAATGACATTTTCCCTTATTCATTGAAAAATATATATTCTTTGAGATATCTAAAAATATAACCACAAATATAGTTGGGAATATTTATTTCAAAAAATATATTTTTTCTATCAAATAAAATTTCAAAAATTTCAAAACAAATTATACAATTATTTGGTGATAAAAATAAAAAACCATTTTTGAATAAAACTTGTTTTAAAAGAATAAAATTGATTTAATAAAAATTAAAAGCTTATTATATAAGAATTAATAAATAAATTTATTATGAGGAATAACTTTACATATTTTCCATATATTAGTTAATCATATTCGTACCCACTAATTTCAACGACTAGGCTATAATGGTCACATAATAATATTTCAATATTATAATGTGGTTTGTTTAAACTCAGTGTTGAATATAAAATAAGATATCTATGAAATAAAATTATTTAAAGAGAAATGTTTTTAAATAGTATGGTCCTATATTCTCACACCCTATAAAAAATTTTATTCTTTCAATTTAAACATGATCTCAGTAATTAACATTATTACATGTGAAAAGTCCATTATTGAAACACACATTTTATATAGGATTAATAGAAAATCATCTTAAAAAGGAAATGGAAATATAATGATCATATTAAAGAATAAAAAACAATGTTTATGAATATGAAAAAATTATTGGGATGTAAAAATATGGGCATGGAATAGAAAAATAACGCCTAAGGACTGATAGATACGGCTACAGAACATGAGTTGAAGAGGGTCAACAATGAAAAACCGTAAATATGTGATTGTAGAATAGACCATAAATTCATTAAAAATTAAGGTAAATTTATAAAATTTAATTTAAAAATCATCTAATTAAAATATAGTTATTAATATATGGTGCATGGGAAAAAATACTTACTTGAGTCATTTCAATAACATAAGCACAATTTTATCCTTTTGTTGTGTTTCAATCAATTTCCAATTGATCTCTTACTCAAACTATGAATATTAAAATAAATTGTTTATAATTGAAGCAATAAAATTAATTTTTTTAGACCATAAGATTCATAAAATAATTATAATCCATTCCTTCTATATATATACTTACCAAAACCAATATGAATAGTACATGTTATATAATATGATAAATCACACTTCAATCTCAAATAAGAAAACTAAAATTTTAAATTAATCCATTCTATATATAGTTAACCTTAAGGATCCTCCAAAATGTGCCTAAAAAAGTGGGAAACACTAAGATTATTTGATGTCAAATCCCTAAATGATCAACAAAACAATAATTTTAATAACGCTAAAAGACTCATACAAAAATGTATATTCCATGATCATATATTCCCTGATATATACTAGTCATTTCCCAAAATAATGTCACAATGAAATCACATACAACTCTAATATATATTTCACCCCTTATTACATAAATACACTATTATCTTAGACATAAATATTTTCATTAGAGGTTTGGGTTCATCTATGAAATGATATATGATCATAGGTTAATTCAAGATAATAATAATTATTTATTTATAATAAAAATATATATGGAATATATGTGGGGAGAGATAATCTATTATAAAAACGACTTTAAATTTCACTAAAGGATAAAAGATTCATTGGGAATTTTCCTACAAAAATCAAAATGGAATCCCCAACTCCGGAGTGTAGGATAAGCTTTCCCTAACTATCCTGATTTACTACAACTATTGTAATTACATAAGATTCCCCTTTATACTTTGACTTCAGAGATTATTGTGCATTATTATCTTCATTATTCCCTTGTTTATGGAATTGATTCAAGTAATTCCCAAAATCTTTTCATTTATAGAATGAGACACTAAGTAGTGTATTCTATTGATATCTCTCTCTATTCATCTCACTTATTGTTCTATTAACATCACTTATAAATTTTTTTCTCAATGGTTAGGATTCCCATGCAAGAAATGTTTTATCATTCATTTTAGGAACTCATGAGAGTGATCCTTCCCACATTTTTGGTAATTTGGTGGTTGAAACCTTATATTCCCTCCATGTTAAAAACCATTGGATCTTCTATGAAACTCTATATTTCATTTATTATAACCATAATCATTAGTTTATCTAGCTTCCATTTCCACAATTAGTTGTCATATAATACATTCTTAATAAAATCCAATGTCCCTTATAGTTAATACATTTTGATGCCTTGGTTATAAACAACTAAAGAATAAATCAATTTTTCTTTTTGGGATTATAATTAAACACAAATCCACCAAGAAAGTCTTTCGAAATTTTCCTAATCAATATTGATTGATTCATCATCCTTCTATATTAGTTAATTTCTTATCTAATTTTTCTATTTATTATATGAGGTAAGTACATACTGAAAAAAAAGTAAACTCATCCCATTCCAAGGAGTAAATTTCCTCCTCATTACTCATATTCTAAATAATATTCCATCATTTATCAAATTCCCCTTCTGAACAATGAGAATCTAGGAATTTTTTTTATTCTGGGTACTGCATAATAGGAATTATATTTACCATCACATTGATCATTTTCTCAACAATTAGCATATCATAATACCGTTGAAATGTGGGTGGATATTATTTTAAAAAATATTCAATAACATGTTTATCCCTTATTGGGGCATTCAAGAGTTCAACATGATCTTTGTTACCACCGAAATCTTGAGAGAGTAGAGTGAGTCTAATAAAAATATACTTCATCAAAAATATTAATACATTTTATTTCTCGTGAGTATGGTTGTTACATTGGAAATCACATTCATTATTCACATGATTCATTTGGTCTCCATCCTTTGACTAAAACCAAAAGTCATAACGTGATAAATGATAATAATAGTGAAAAACCACATAGTAATGAAAAATAATTCATTGGATTTCTAAATCTAGACAACATACTTTCAAACAATGACATCTTATTCCTAACCTAGGTCATCCATGATCATTAAAAACATTGATATATTATCCTATACATAAACATATCCCTAGGGTTCTCACCTATGTTTTCTAATCATAGTTTCTTAAGGTTAAGTAAACATTTCTCTTATACAAAGTCTATTGAATCATACTTTCCATACATAGATATTACATATTATTATATGAATATTAAAGGAATAATATAATGATCCATGATAAAATCAGAAATATCTAGTATCATTGAAAACATAGTCACATAAAAACTAGTTCATATGATATCTACACTACCTCCAACATATTTCTTCATAAATATAAAACTTCTTAGATATATCATATATAATACATTTCCTCATAACATGGTAAATATGAATCGTATAAACCATTAGTACAGATGTGTATTAAGGGTAAACAATGAAGATATCATTAATCTCTTGTGTATAAAATGAGAATAATGGTATAAGAACACGAGAATAACATTTGAAAATCATACCGTATATATCATATATAAAAATCTAGATTTAGGGAATAAATATTAGTAGTTCATAAGATATGAAACATAATGAAATCAAAGAACAATAGTCATGAGATAATAATAATTAGCATAATACATGATTTTTTCCACACATAAGCTTATTTCTTTCTGAACATGTATAAATAGAAACAGGTTCAATCATAACGTTAGGAACATGAAATAATGCCCTCATAAATACATATGGTCATGAAATAAGTTCCATGAAAAATGTTTTGGACATCAAATTCAAGTCCACAAATAAACTTCTGGATATAAAAACTAGGTCCACATATAAACATATCAACATGAGAACTTGGTGATTATAAAAAATTTTGAACAGGAAAGCAGTTTCATGAATAACATGTTTACTTCATGAGTTATTCATCATTAACCAATTAATTAGAGTGATTTTAAATTTTCAACCCTTACATAATAATTATTCATTAATATAAATTTTTCAAGATCATGAATCATAACATTAAAAAAACCCATGGAAAATAAATAGGGTTCATAAAAAAATCGTCCATATAAATATAAGGCATCTATTGAATGAATAAGGATGGTTTGGTTGGATCGTATCCCCAATCAATAATATGATACATAAAAGGATATTATCATAGATGAATAATTCCGTTAATGGATCATTGTAATATTTCTTGAGGAAAATATCATTTTCCCTTACAAATGATCTTTTTAAAACATTAAAATTTCTTAAATATTAAGGAAACAATTTTCTTGAAAATATCCTTAGAAACTACTAGTTTCTGTCTCAATTCATTGATAAGTTATGACAGTGTAAAATTCCTTATACGTTAGAATAAAACATTCCATTCACACTTTTGTAAAGAAATTTCAAAATGTACCTCATTCAAAAAAATTTAATAATATTCCATTAGAACTATTTTTCAAATAGTAAAAATTCTTAAAATGACATTAAAAAATCATAATAGATTATTGAAAAAAATTATTTACAATTTTATTAGAAAATATGGATATGGAAGAAAATGGATTTTCGATCGAAGAGGGAAATATAGTTGATTTTACATAAACACATACTTTTGATATCTTGTTACATATAGTAAAAAAATTAAAATGAAAACAAATATTCTCAAGAAATATAAAAATAGAGAAAAAAATTAATGAGTTTCCTGAGAGTTAGATAATAATATTTCATAATAAATAACACAATCATAAACAGTTTTGATAAACAATGTGATTTTCACATAAACCTCTTACCACTTTGGTAACTTTATAATCAAAATATAATGAAATATATAACCTTATAAGGATATTTAAATCAACATAAATTTCATAGGAATAATAATAAAATAAATTCATGGTATGTACATTCAAAAATAAAATAAACAAGTAGTGAATATGAAATGTGTCTCATAAATATTAAAATTAGATGAAAATACCTTACATTGAGGTTGACTTATTTTGAAAGTTCATTAACCTCCTTTATAATAAATTATAATTTCTTATACCTATATACTATAATCATGTTCATGATTATTATATAATATGAATTAATTATATATATATCCATCCAAAAAATTTGGGTATAGAAAAATAATTTTCATTCTTCATGGATACTATATGTCATACGTATGCATAAGAGTTGTTTTCATTTTTTGATGGATGGAACGATGGAAAGCTAGTAAATATTCAACCTTATAGAATAATTATAATATAACAGAAATCATATATATTCCTCAAAATAATCCTTATTACAATCCAATTATTTTAAATATGAAAAATTAATCAAATTGCTTCGTGGATGTGGTAGTCCACACAGACACAAGAGTGACATTATCATTTTCTAATGGTTTGAAAGGTAAAGAGTTATATAAGATATTATCCACAAATAATAAAAATTACAACATAAATATCATGTATAAACTATAAACCCCAAATAATACTCATCTATAAAATATGGTAATAATATTTAATTGTATTATTATGTGGAGACGATAATTCATATATATGAACGAGCGATACATCCACTTCACATTTTATGGGAAAAAGGGTGGAAATTGGTGGTTCAATAATCAAAATAAAATTATATTATATTTCTAATACTGAATTTATTATTTTATTAATAACATAACATATTTATAAGAGGTAAAATAATTATTAAAAATATATCATTTACAGTGATTACCTCTTCTTTGAAACAACACTTTTAGATATCTTCTTCAAGACCTTAATGATTATCTTTTTAGAATTAAATAACCTCTATAATATGTTTAGTGGAGTTTTTAAGAAAATTTTTCTCAGTTTTATTGAGATATAAGGCTCAGAAGTGATGTGAGGAGGGGAAAGAATGGGTGTCCTTTTATAATTTAAGGGATGGGAACTTTTTAAATTTACATAAAATATTAAATTAATATAAATTTATTTTCCTGTATAAATTGATTAAAATTGATAAAATTAGTATATAATAGGGTTATTATTAAAAATAAACAAAAATAATAATATTTTTACAAGTTTGGATCTCATTTTTACCCTTATATTTTTGTTTTAACCCTTTATTGACCTTTTTGACAATTATAGTTATATTAATGTTTTTACTATTAATGGGTTAATATAGTTTCAATAAATGGATAAAGGGACCATAAATGGACCATTATTGATTTTTTAATCCATATACAATAATTTTCTCTATGTAAAATATATAAATGAATTTTTAGTCATTTAATAAAATACTATTTATTATAAAATATTATTAATGTCAATTTTGGAAGTATTTATTTAATTTTTTTAAACTAAAATTAAACAATGTAATTTGAATAAATTATATCAAACCCACTATAAAATTATTTTCATATTTAAAATATCTTTTCAGAAATATTCTCACTAATGGTATGATTTTTTGTAGTTTTTAAATCCATTTTAATGATTTTTTTCAACTGCATTCACATGCACTATATTACTATTGCATAAACACATAATGTTATTATTTGATTTAAAATAATAATTAATAAATTAACATTATATATTTAAATAATTTACCTTTAATTATATATTTATATATTAATATATCCTATTTTTCCCTGTATAAAAAAATTGAGAAAATAAAACAAAGAAAATGACATTTTGACTTCTCTTTATATAAACTAATATAAAGATCAAAATCATGTCGAAATGAAAAAAATAACATATATTATAATTTTCTATTCTTATATATGAGATATAATAGTGTAGTAACATTTATTAATGTTTTACTATCATTTTTGAGTCCTTATCATATTATTTTTAACCTAAATTACCTGATTTACCCTTTGTCGTTGTTACAAAATTACTAAATTCACTATTCATAATATCCAAAAATAAAAGAGACCTATTTAAAAAACTTTTACCCCGTGATTAAAAATATCAAATCCATATTTCATTATCTAATTTCAATAAGTGGAATAAATTACTTTAAATAAAATTTATAAAACGTAACGAAGAAACGTTTTTAGATTAATGTGTTCATAATCCCAAAAACGTACTTATACCAAAATTATATATAATTATGACTAAAATAAATTTAATTATAATTTTTATATTTAAATAAGAATTAGATTACATATAGATAAAATTCATGTAATGATGTTTCTTCATAATGAAAATAAAATAATGGTTTTACAAAAAATGGTATTTTTCATTATTTACTGAAAAATTAATATTTTTAGAGAAATTCAAAAAATATCACCCAAATATAATTTTGATAATATAATTAAAAAAGAAAATTATTTTTCTTTAATAAATTTTTTATAATATACATAAATTTAATTATAATTATTTTATAATAAAATGAATAAAATTATTTTTGAACAAAACATGTTTTTGAAGAATAAAAAGGATTTAATAAACGTTGAGTGAATTTTTTCATAATAATTAGTCAATAAAAATATATTTAGTATTAATATTATATTTATTTAATGAATTAGTTAATATTATTCATACCATCCAATTTTAATTTCTATTATAACGGTCACATAATAACATTTTAATAATATATCATGGTTCATTTAAATTCGATGTTATGTGTAACACAAACTATTTAAGTAATAAAATTATTTAAAATGAAATATTTTCTAAATTATATGGTTGTTATATTTTAGGGTTACATAAGTTTGATCATACCTCAATAACCTAATTTAAAAACAAATTTATAACATGTTTTAATCCCTTTTTCCCTTGATTTATTATTACTCCCATTTAAGAATTTATTACATCAACTAGGTTTAACCTATGGTAAATTACTCATTATTCCAAAAAATAGAGTGATACCTGTTAAATAATTTGTAAAAAATTATTTCAATTTAGAAAAAAAAAATTTATTCAATTTATAATTGAGATATAGATTAATTTTACAATAAAAAATTATAATATATTAAAACAATTTTTGAGAAAATATTACTTATATTATAAAATATAAAATATACGTCTCTAAGTTAAACAATAAAATTTTAATGTATACAATATTTCATATAATAAATATATTCAGCCAAGAAATTTTATTAATATGTTTTAGGTTATTCTAATACCAAAGAGTTTCTATAAAAGTTGTGACATTTGTTTAAAAATGTAATTTATCACTATTCACCTAAAAAAATTATTTTAGAAAAACACAAAACATTCATATTAATCTTAAAATTTTATGATTAATCTATATATTATGTTCAATTTTTCAAATTCATTTTCATAAATTTTATGTTTTAAAAATAAAATAAAACACCAAAATACAGTGGTAAACTGTTAATATTCAAAATCACTTTTAAGTTGTTAACTTTTATTTATTATTAATTTCTATAAATTGATAATTAATTTATTATCCATGTTATAAATAAATTTATTATTATTTAACAAAAATATAATTATACTGTTGAAAGAATAAACTAATATTAAAAATAATAATTTGAAGCATAAATTGTTTTTTTTGTTGTTTTGGCTTTACTAATTTATTTTAAATATAATTGATTTTATGTATATCCATATTTTAAAATGTTGATACTCATATTAATATCGTCTAAATAAATGGTGATGTTTTTAATGGTTATATTATATAATTATATATTTATCTAAATGAATCACTGTTTTTATTTAGGTTCAATGTTAATTGTAGAGGAAGTTGTCAAACATAGTTACTTATTTATTGGAAATAATATGTTAAAATCCTGGGGTGTATCCTTCTCACCCCACCCCTAAAAAAATTACATCAAGATATTTTTATTTGTTCACATGTATATATATATGGGTATCTATAATATAGTAATATCTTGAGGTGTAAACTTTAAAAATATAGGGAAGATTACAAAACAAACCTATATTCATATCTCCATATTATGTTTCTATCAAACAATTTGATAAAAAAATGTCATTGTTGGGTGTTATGACCTATTTTATTTCTCCTTGAGTTTATATATATACTTGTAATGATATATTATAAATGTTTTGTCTGAAATATGATTCCTTATTTTGGTAATTAATAGGCTTACATATGTACAAACATTACACAAAAATCTATTTCTCATAACCCAATCTAATTTAACATGGAAGGTTTTATGGGAAGCGGATGATAAATGATAAAGTAATTTATGCTTGATTCTTATATCTATAAGTCTCATTGAGATCTATGTTTGTACTCCTTCTGTCCTTGTTCTATGTAGCCATCTACACCGGACTAGCTTGTTCCCTCTCTAAAATATAACTCTCTTGCATCACCAACCCAAAAAAATAACAACTAATCTCTTCAATGACATGTTGAACTTATCCCTACACTAGACACTTGAGAAATACCTCCCATATGAAGGTGGATGGATATTGATCACCCCCACCACTACCTCCACTCCATGTGGCTCTTCATGTGCCCTAACATGTCCTCCCACGACATGAATGGTTTCCAACAAAATCTTCTTGGGCTCGCAGGCATTAGGGAATCAAACCAAATTCTCTTACTACTCCCAAATCCAGAGTCAAAGGGAAACCTCCACCTTTTCCTCCACATAGTCGTAACCTATTCTGAAACTAGTGGTGGTGAGGATTTTTATTAAACTTCCACCATTATAATAGTTCTTTTAACTTTTTAGAAACATTAGTTCCTTTATATAGTGATGGTTCATTGATGGTTAATGAAAAAGGTGATCCATTTTTGTCTTTATTAATTTAAATGATATTAAGATAAATATAATGTGACTATTGGTAATTATCTCCACCCTTATCTATTTTTTAATAGTAAATATGTTTTAGGTAATCTAACCATGATTCATTGAATACAGATCATATATTGAAATAGAGAATCCAGTATCATAATCACATTAATTACATCTAATATAAGTACATTATTATCAATATTTCTATAAAAATCATCTTTGGATACAATAATATTTATTCTATAAGATTCCTTGGACAAAAAAAATCATTAGGGTAGTGATTTAATACATACTAAAAACTTATTAGATATACTTGTGTGGATAGTGTTAGAATATAATAATAAATCCACAAATCTTGGGTGGATGATAAGTATATCTTATTGCCTTTATTATCCTGATCAACTTATAGAATTAAGAATATAATAGTCTGCCCTTTAATTCCATTATTTTATATGATACTTATTTTTAATATTGTTGTTATCCTACAATAATTTCAGTTCAGATGATATCACACATAGTTCATCATATACTATGTATTTATTAAGCTAAATAATTCTTTGTTCAGCCTTGGTTTCTATTTGTTTGGGGTTTATCTTAAACCTTTTACTAATAACTTCAATTAACTAGAAAATAAATCCTCCATACTGTTTTTTTAAATATAATATTATCAAAAAATCATATCCCCTAGGAGTCTCAAACTAGGTGTATAGTAAGAGCTCCTTTTCGTGCACCAGGTGAAAAATGAGTTAATTACCAATCAACTATTTTTGGGGTTATTTCCGACGTTCAAACTATTCCAAATCCTGTAATATTATCGAAATTAATTTATAATTACATTTTGATAATTTTTTGAAAAGTTTTATTTTTTAATGATTAATGAAAAATACTAATTTTTCTTGAAAAATGTCCTACCATTTGAGTCATTTACAAATTCAAATTATATTATGCATTATTTTCTTAATTTAGTGAGTTTATTTTCATTAAAAGTATTCTAATAAATTTTATTTTAATCAACATTATTCTATAATTTGGTATTAAACATTTTTATACTTTAAAAGGTAATTTTTGGAAAAAACTATTTTTTCAACATGTTTTGAGAGATAAATTTTAAATTAAATTTTCACTCTTATATGAACTCAATATTATAATATGAATTCCATATTATTAATCATGATATTTTATATTAATTAATAAGTAAAACTAAATTTTATGTCTTAATGAATAGTAAAAATAGAATAAAAAAATATGTTAACATGGTTAAAGTTAAAACATATTTATCGTGGTTAAATTAATTATTTGAGACTAAAAATGACTGAAACATTTATATAAATATTATTGAATATAAATATTTAGACCTTATATCATAAACTATTTTCCAATTTTCAGTTTTGGATTCTTTTTTTATTGAGTAAGAAAATATTATATTTTAATCTTTTTTAAATTTCTGAGTGTCCTCTCCCCCACTTATAAAAGGACACCCCCACTCCACTATTCATAACACATGAATATAATTTATTTTAGTAACATAACTACTTAAATACCTTACTTATATCCCTCCCCATTTCACATATACATTGTTTTTATCTTGAAACCAACCTGGAAAGGCATTGGTTATAAACACAAAGAGGTTGTCTAAAGAAGATATATAGTTCTTAATCAAGTTTATTTTAAATTTATTTTATGCCTTTATAAAATATTATTTAAACATGATAAAATAATAAAACCAGTATACTAAATTTAATTATATGTTTTAAATTTAAATTAATATCCTATATACAACTACTTCTTCTATCAAATAAGAAATGAAATAGCCATTCATGTGTACAATAGACAATCACCTCATGAACTAATGTAATTCGTTTTCTATCACTGCCTCTCATATATGGTTGAGATGATGTATTTAATGCATATATTTCATATTAAAGAAATATTTATCATTTTATAATATAATATATCCTATAATTTATTACATTTTCATCCATTGAAAATTGATAATGTCGTTCGTGTGTTCATATCGATTACCACCTCTGTGAAATTATAGAATTCATTTTTTATAGACACATCACATGGATGAAATATATATGTTTATTTAAAGAAATAATATTAAATTTATCATATAATAGTAATTATTTATATATATAATAATTCTTACATTATTTTTATCATTTTCATTGAAAAATATAAATGTTATTCATGTACACGTCAGGCGTACAATCTCTTTGATTGAAACGTAATTCATTTTAGATAAAAAAATTATTTTTAAAAAAATAATAATTGATATATAAAAGTTATAATTCTATCATGCTTATTATTCTAGATATGATGGAATAATCATGTATTTTACAATATTCAACTTACTAAAGTAATTTTTTACATACGAGATGAATATCTCCAAGACATCTGATGTGAAATAAATAGATTAAGTAATTTTATAGAAAGTTGTAATAAAAAATTAATGGAATAATAAAAATTATAAGAGTTATTAATAAATATATAATTAATATAATTTTATTATTCTGGAAGTTAAATAACTTATATAAAGAGTCAGACTTGAGGTTGGGGACAACTTACCTCGAAATACTTGTTTTAAATGTTAACAAATATTATTTTAAAAATAATTATCTTTCATGTACATAATATTAAAATTGTTTAATTAATGTATTTAAATGTAAATAAGTTAATTATAAAGGAGATTTTATATCAATTTTTACCATTCTTCTAGGGTTTTCTAAAAAAAATCTTAGTATGTATTTTATACACATTTTTTTATAAACAGAAAAGAGGAATGTATTAATTTAACGTATATTGAAAAAATTACCATTATAGTAAGTATTATTTTATGTAACTATTTCATGAAAATATTTCATGTTATCTTCTATTAAAAATAATAATTACTTTTGTTCTTTGTATTTTCCAAAAGGGTTTATATGGAAAGGATATTTTAATATCCGGGAATTTTTTTCATAAAGGTAGAAGATATATTTTTATATGTATGATAATCAAAATGAAATATTTATTTTATTTTGACTATGTTATGGTTCTTGGTACTGTTTTGTGATGATATGTGAGGTTGATATATCCCATGATGATAGGGTATCCAGATATAGATCATGATAATGTGCAATCCCTATTTGGATCCCCAATGTGTTTGGTAATGGGGTAGAGTTAACTAGTAACATTTCACCTCAAAGATTATTTGCATTTATGATGTGTGGTAATCCATTTGAATGTGTGATTGAAAGAGTGATATAGAAATGATGTATCATGTTTCTTATAAGATTTATGTAACCTTTATATGTGTTTTCATGGAAAACTTATGATTTCACATTGTAAGCTATCGAGCATATGTTTAAAGGGAATTTTATAATTCTTATTAAGGGAGAAATATATATATTTGTGAAATTGTTTTTAGGTGTTTTTCATCACTAATAATAATTCTATATGTGATTTATTTTTTATTTAATATTTACTATGAAATGTTTTATGAAAATATTTGGGCAGCAAAGTTGATTTATTGGGAAAGAAAATACCTATTTTGAGTCCTAAATATATTTTGGAAAAATAATTATATGAATTTATAGAACAATGACTTTATTTATTTAAATTTTTATGTCCCTTAATAAGTTATTTGTTATCATGATGTAGCATGAAATTATTTTCATTGGGTTTTATAGATGATTAGGGGTAAGAAATGTTCAATATAATAAATTGTGAAGATATGTCAAGAAATGAAAAATTATTCTATCTTAAATGTTTTTTGTTATGGTAAAATAAATACTGAGTGGAAGTGTCCACTTTGTGATGTTGTAGTTATTTATGTTAGTTTGATAACCCAATTCCCTAAAAATTTAAACTATAATGATCCTCAAAATGTAATTGAGTGAATTATCATCTTAAAACTCATGATTATGTAGTGTTTAAGGTCAGGTACTTACAGTTGTTATTAGATTATTTTGTATGTCAGGATAATTTAAGTAACTACTTTTATGCAATTATTATATTTTAACCATGATATAGAATTTGAATAATACTATGTTTCTTGATCTAAAATATGTATGTTCTTAATGATTTTTCAAAAAGGAAACATGGAATATGATGTAGGAATGCACCAAAGAGGGAAATATGATTCAAAATTAGTAACCTCAAATGGTTTCAATTAGAATTGATCATTTTTTTACTGTGATGTATTTATTTAAATAGGCTATAAATTATAGTGTAATCCTTCATAGAGAGAAACTAGATCTACCAAAGAGGATTATCTCAATTATGGAACATTTTATGAGATAGAACCCTTTACAATTTAGTGTATCTTATGTCTCAGTCATAGAAGATGGGTGGATTAAATATTTGAAAAATGATTTTAGAATCCACAGGTTGTTTGGATCATCAAAAGGTAACTCTAGTTACTTAAAATTTTGAAGGTTTTGCTAATCAATGTTGTCCAATGGCTAAGAATTATATATAAGGATAAGTTATTGACTCCATGGAATGAGATACATTTAATAATCATTTCTTTGAGAAATATTTTTTTATGGTTGTTTGAATTAGGATAGAAAATCAATTCTTGGAATTAAGGAATAAGGAAGAATATTTAGTGGTTTTATATGATGAAAACTTCACTGTATTGGTGAGGTATGCACCAAATTGATTTTTGGATATTGATAGAAAAATTAATCAGTTTTAATCCATATTAAATACAAGATACGAAATATTATTGGCCTCTTCGTAATTTAAATGTTATGAAAAAAAGTTCTCTATAATTAAAAGTTTGAACGATGTTTGTCAAGGATCATGTGTTCTACAAAAAAAGGTATCCAAGTGGAATGAAAATGCGAAGAACACATCAATGAAATATAAAGGTAATAAAATAAATATTCTCATTTATGATAGTTTTGGAAACAATAACCCTAGTTAATGTCTTATCAAATAACATAAGTGATTATAATGTGATAAGATTGGTCACATGACTCTTGATTTAAAATAAAAAGTTATTGGTTGGGGTAAAAACAATTTTGGTATACATACATTATTGTGTTTTAAATGAAATGAGATGGATAATTATATGAATTTGTTTTTGAAGAAGGATATGAATTATGGAAATCATAAATACTATAAGAATACATGTTTGGATAAATCCCATGAAACTAATTTAAACTATAGTGGGACATCATAGTAAGTCATTATTGGTACATTACGTGTTTATTAAGATTAAACTAATGACTTTCTGATCATGGGCCTACAAATTCCACCATTTCTAATAAATATACTAGTAAAATGAAAAAATCACCTCAAGAAATGATGTTATTAATTTTATTAAAAACATATGGGGTATAATTAATGAAACCAAAACATCAAAAGATATTCCTATTATGATTTGTGGAATATTTTTCCTTGAAAGCCTTATTGTCTTACCCAATGTAAAATTTAATGTCATTCTGGGTATGGATTTTCTTTTAGTTTATCATTATAAGGTATATTTTTTATCCAAAGAAGTTATATAGAAATTCAATTTCCATTTTTATATAAAAAACAATTCATAACATTGATTACATATCAAGAATCTAGGAATTGGTTAAGAGACTGAAACCAAAGTTATCATTCTCAAAATTTTGAAAATAAGGGAACTGTATAGATTAATGATGAGGTGCTTGTAAAATAATATTTATATATATTTTTTGGATGAGTTTCATGGTATTATACTAGATTGGATTGTTGATTTTACTGTTGACCTAGTTTGTAATGTTATTCCATTTTCATAACCCTCTTTTCAAATGGATCGTGTAGAACTTATCTAATTGAAAAAAAGAGTTGAGGAGTTTCTAGATAAATGTTTAATTAAACCTATTACTTCAACATAGGGTTCTAATATTTCATTTTTTAAAAATGAATATGTTTCCTTGAGTTTTTGTTTGATTTTAGAGCATTTAAGAACATCACTATTTAGAAAAAGTAATTTTTGTCTCATATCGATGACTTATTTGATCATATACTTGATGTTTAGTGTTTTTTGATGGATGATCTTATTACTAGGTACCATCATCTGATGGTTAAGGATCAAAATATCCTTAAGATGCTATTTCATAATAGGTATAGTAATTATGAGTTTTTTCTTATTTCCTTTGGGTGAACAAAATCTCCATTTGTATTTATGTATCTTATGAATAGAGTTTTCAAATAATATTTGTATATGTTTTTTTGTGTCTATTTAAAATATTTTGGTTTATTAAAAGTGTTATTATGATCATGAAAAAATATATACATTTTTATACAACCCTATTATAATATTTAATTTATGAAAAAATTATTAGATGTGATTTTTGGTTATAGTGGATTTCATTCCCTGGACATGTCATAAAAAATAATGTTGTAACTATTGATCTTAAAAAATTTAAAGTTGTTGATGAATGGAAATTTCCTACAAATTTTAAAAATATTTATGGGATTATTATGAAATTATCACAAGTTTCATGAAAAAAATTCACTAGCATCTGGCCCACTAACAAAGTCAGCCTAAAAAGTAGTTAGGTTAATCTAGAAATAGGAATGTGGTAAATGTTTTAATAAATTGAAAAGAATATTAGAAAATGGTATATTTTTTCCCTTACATCTACTAATGGTGACATATTTATCTATAGATATGTTACATTTAATTTGTTGGCTTGGGTTCTAATGTATAATAATCGAGTAATTGCATATTTATCACATAAATTAAAATCTCATGTGAAAAATTATCTTACACAAAAATTAAGGGTTTGATTATAGGGTTTTGTTTAAAAATTTGGAGTCATTAATTATATTAAATATACTATGAAATATGTAATAATCATAAATATTTGAAGTATATATTCACTCAAAAAAATTAACATGAGAATGAGGAGTTTTTTTGAATTGATAAATGATTATAACTAAACAACACATAATCATCAAGGTAAAGAAAATAGAGTAGTTGATACTGGGAGTCAGAAAGATAACACTACATCAATAGTGATCCATATATAACATGATCCTTTGGTTAATAATTTTATTAATTTTGGTTTATAAATTTAGTGTTTAGTAAATACCGCTATTTTGATTCATGTTTTAATGAATTTGAATTTGTCATAAAGAATTAAACAAGCTCCTAAGGAAGACCATGAGTAACAGGAAAATGTAGAATTTGTTAATATAGGTAAATTTTAGTGTTTATAATTATAAAACCTGTTTTTTTGAGATTAAAAAAAGTTTATGTGTTTTCTTTGAGCCTCGTTTGAAGATATAACTATTGATTACAACTCATAGTTAAATATTTTATGTTCACCCTGGAAGAAACAAATGTATGGGGACCTCAAGAAAAATTTTGTGGTGAGAAATAATGAATAAATATTTTGATGATTTTACCATGAAATGTTTGTATTTTCAAAAACATAAATCCAAAAAACATTTTTAAGGGTTTTTCTTAGACATTTTGAAGGATAGAATTGAAATGTAAGAGTACATCCATGGAATTCATGGTGGGATTTCCAAGGAAATCTTGAGGTACTATTGTGATTTTGGTAATTGTTGATTGATTAACTAAATATTTTCATTTTATTCCCATTATAGAAACTAATTATTTTTTTAAACATTATATATATTAAATAGATTATTAGATTACATGGAGTCCCTCCCTCCATTGTATCATATCATTTATCTCAAATTTTTAGAAAATTATTCTTATGTCATTTTGTAATGAATTAAATTTAATTATATTTCAATATATTCAATTTAATTGAAAGTGAGATAGAATGATTTAATATTTGGAGGTTATGTTTAAATACATTGAAATGTTTTATCATGGATGTTGAGTTCAAGATCTTATATTGGTGGTGTTTTCTTATTAATTATAATTTTTTGTCAATTGTACATATCTCATTGTAACTTCCCATGATCCAGCACTCTCTCACATGGCCAATACAGGCTGGTTACTAGACCCCAAGTGTTTCTCCCTATATTCTAGAGGATTTGTACTAGTAGTGGTGGTCTAAATAATTGTTTTGGAGAGACTTTACCCCTTGGTATAGATTTATAATATAGTGGAAGTAAAAAAGTATCATAGTAACAAAATTAGCAAAAACATAACATCATAAAATTTGATGGTAAAGGATGAACCAAATAAACCGAATAAAAATGAGACATGTAATTTCAATCGGAAATGTAACCAAATAACATGTTGCAATTCAAATAAAAAAATGAACAAGCTTTCAAAAATAAACTCAAAAGCAATTGGTCCTAAACCCCACATGAGTACCATCTCCAAGCTCCGAGCCATCTAGAAGGAAAAATTTAATACGAAGGTCCTTTTCCCTTTTCCAAACCTACACCCATGTAATCATCTTAGGTACCAAAAAATATCTTGAATAGGGTGTGAGTAAAACCTAGTGGGTCAACACCACCGTGTTCAGAAAAACTATTCTGATAATAAGTGCATTAAATAAAGTGATAAACAAGGGTGTTAACTAATAAACATAATTTAATACAAGAATCAAGCTACTTTTATACCATGTCATAATATCTTTGATCATGTATCATAACCATTCCAATTATATCTACCAGTACATTCTATAATCGCATTGCTAAGAAAATTCCTCTGTATAAGAATTTAAGAATAACAGGGCCAAGCCATCTATATAAGCATTTCAACATCCATGAAAATATCTCTATATAATAATTTCAACTTAACTAGACATATCCCCCTATATAATAACTAAGAGTTCGGGAAAAGAACTCTATATAAGCATATCAACGTAACCTGGCCAATCCCTCCATGTAATAATTTCTTCATAATTGGTTGTATCCCTTTGTAAAATCATTTCATCATCATACACAACACAAGTCAATATGGAACATCATTTTACCATAGGAATCAATGGTTAATTCATTTAATTACCATTTTTTTCTTCCAGTTTCCCATTCATTAATTAAATTATATAGTAACTATTTCCATGCTAGTTTGCATGACCATTTGTTATAAAATCATCACCATCAATTTAAAAAATAAATTTAATTAGATTCTGATGTGAATATATCATAATAAATCATATAAGACTCCTTTAATCCTAAATATAAATTAATACATTAGCTATATCATTATTATTCTTGGGTAGGATCACCCAGCAAGTAGCGATAATCCATGCCTCAATATCAATGCATCTATAAGGATCCAAAGAGTAATCCAATACATGATTTATTGTTACACATAATTCAATTAATTAACACTAACATTATATTGGAACAATCACACTATATCAAACATACTGAAATAATTAGGAATAGACCATAGGGTTTTGTTTTAGACCACCTAACTTTAATCACAGATTAAGGAAATATTCAAACATGTAATACCAATAATAATGAAGGCAATCAATATTTCTAAAAGAAACCTATATGACACAAGACATAGATCAAAACCCAAAAAAAATAATGGTCCATATATTCCACCTTTACAAGAAAAAACAAATAAAATATAGGGTAAAACCGAATAAAAAGAACTAACTAGGGATAAAATCTCTGATCGAGATGTTCGGAAGGGAAGAAATAAATCCAAAATTACATGGAATCACCTTGGTCTTGACAGTGGAAGGATTTATGTCAATAATAAAATGATTATATAGACCTCATGACACAAAACCCATTGATCTTGCAAAATACATGTCTTGTAATCCTTTCACATCATGTATTTCCTAATTTATAAGCAATTCAAAAAAATGTATCACTTTGGGTTAAAATAAACTCCATCGAACATTACATGATTTGAATCAGTTTCATGACTTGTAATTATTTCACATCATGAACCAGTTCACGATATATTCCCAGTCATAGTTCCATATCATATAAAAATTTTACAATATATAACCATTTAATTACATGAAAAATTTCATAGCTTCAACTTAGAAACATCTAAACATGGTTTAACATTTTCCCACCACGTAAATGTCCAAAAAATAGGACTCATCCTAGTTTCTATATAAGATCTTGAACAACCTCTGAAGCCTTTTAAACTAACAGATAACCTTCATAATACCTTATATCCCTTATACATGAACTACATTTATCAAAACAAATAAACATCCATAAACTTGATTTCATTTCCCTAGAAAGGGTTATAGCAACCCTACACTAGTAAGCTGGGAGTCGATGTCTACTACCACTACATTGGAATGATTATAAGGAATCAAACCTTGAAGGACCAAATAATTTTGTAGACTTGGAAAACTAGATATATACGTGAGTAATCTATTACATTTGGAATAAAAAAATTACAACATAATTTTTTTCTAAGAATATATTTCTTCCATCTAGAATATCCTAGAATATCTTTCTTAGTAAATATCATGGAATCTATGGGAAATTAAAAAAATTAAAGGTGATATAAAATTCTCAGTAAGGTTTATTTATAATGAAAACAATAAGAAATCAATGAAAATAAAAAATACGGAAAGGTAAATAATTCAATACATATTCCATGTAATCAATAAATGGATAGGGAGTGTGTAAACAATATTGAAAATAAAATAACTGAAAACAGATTTCATTTAAATAAATAGATAAAGAATAATGAATATATTATAGTAAATATGAGAACACAAATTCCTTTAAATTAATAAATAGATAATGAAATGCATATATATGTTATTTTAAATATAATGGATAATAATGATAAAAAATACTAATTAAAGGAAATGCTTTATTATCGAATGTTATCTTTCCCAAGAACATGAAACCTTTAACGTCAAGATCTATCCTCAAGATAGTTTAAAACATACTGAGTGAGGAACCTATTAGCTAAGGTTTTCCAATTTATTCATCTCATGAGACAATTAATGCATATAGGCGCTTGTATTAAGTAGTCCCCAACCCATTTCTTGCATGTACAACGCGTTCCTCATATATAGAATAAGAGATTTAATTCAAAAGTAATATGCCTTATCAAATATATGTATTGAGTAAAAGATATTAATCTATCCATATTTCACCATTTAATAAAATAAAATTGAATGTAAACACCTTACATAGAACTGGTATACAATTTATGCAATAAACATATCCATGATAAATAATATGGATATATAGGGGAAATTTAATGTCTAATAATCATAGAAAATTGAATATTTCAAGGGGGATAAAAAAGGAATCAAGGTAGTGAATTTAAATACTATCCTTGGTCAAAGAAATCATTAACCACCCAAAATACTAATAATGATGGTATCAGTACAACATATCCTAATAGGAGTATCGATAAACGGTTATTTTCATTGAGGAATAGAAATAACATAAATAAATTTTAAAATATTCTTCAGGAAGGTATATTTTTCACTTGTTTTTGAAAATAACTTTTCCTTTAAAATTCCTTTTAAAAATATCATCAAAATATCTTTGAAAAGTTTCAGAGGAAGGTCAAAATAAATGATGGCGGGTAATTTTATATACGTCTTATAAGGTAAAAAGAACATTCCTTTTGCACTATAAAAAGGTTTGAAAAGTACATTGTTCATAAATAGACAATAGTCTTCTATTGAAAACATTTTTAAAATAAAAAAGGGGTAAACCTTTCATTAAAAAATTATTTTGAAAAGGTTAAAAATATTTTTATAAAACATGTTATTGGGAGAAAATAGTTTCCCGACCAAGAAGATAAAATAAGTCGGGTTTTATTAAAAACATTTTCTAAATCATTTTCAGTACCAAAGATTGGTAAAATAGTACTATAAATTGAATAAATACTAAATAATTAGAAAAAAATAAAATTAATGGCTTTCATAAGATATGATAAAATAATTCCCTTTAATTTAAATTAAAGTAAAAATAATCAGGAATAAAATGATATTGTCAAGTAAATGCTTGAAAAGACCATTACATTGAATTGAGAATCATTAGAGGAATTTATTATGTGTTTTAACTATAAATACACATAATTTTTTTTAAATAAAATAATATATAATAAAACTTTATTATATACACGATCTTATAAAATTAATAACAATGAGGAAAAAAATAACCCAATTAAAAGGAATCAGTTTATTGAATTTTTTACCACTTGATAAATTATAATTCAAATACCATTAAATGAAATAATTCAAATTGAATCTTCTAATATTTTGAATAATTAAAAATTCATTATATTCGACATAAAATGTCTCTATATACACCATATAATAGAAACTCAGTTCATAATAATACAATATGCCACTATTAAATGAAATTGAGATGAAATCTATTACATTACATGTCCTTCTTGGTGAATGCCCATTAACCTCATGTATAATGGTTTAAAATAGTTTGTTAACATATAATAGAACCATAATAATATATAACATATTATATATTAGCTTCTTATAATATCTCATTACCCATTTTTTAATAATCTATCATTATTTTATCATTCCAGGTGTTAATTGCTAGGCTTTTGAAGTGTGATTTGACTTTTTATTTTATTTCTTCATAAGTTGATCATGATTTAATAAAATAAAATATATAAAATACGTTTTAAATATATTATATATTTAGTATATATGTATTTATAATAATATATATAATTTGGAGATATAAATGAAACACATCATTCTTAGAGACGATAGATTGTACGTATGCATTAACGTTGGTTTCATTTTATCACCGTATAAAAGGAATTAAATGAAAATATTGTATGTATATATTAAAATTTTGTTTTAATATTTTTATTATATATATAATATAATTTTATTAAATCCATTTTTATACATTCTATTTATAGCGTGAATGATTCAAATCGCTTTGGTGGGACAGTAGTCTAAATGCCCACAAACGATGTTATCGTGTTCCCAAAAAATGGAAAGCATGAAGGTATGTGTTAAACAAGATTTATTGAAATATAAATACATTAAAAGTGTTATATATATCATATATATACTATAAATCCATCATTATTCCCAACATTGAATTGTGGTAATGGAAGAACGAACGACATCAGTTCATGAGGCGTACTCTGTCGTTCACACAAATGATGATTATGTATCCTATTTGATGGAAGTGTGTGTGAGTGTAGGAAATAGAAATTACATAAAAATATATAATTAAATTTTTTATTCTTAGGTTATATTATGAGAAATATATAATAATAATATAACGAATTGATAAATAAACATAACAAAATTACTTGTTGAAGAACGTTGCCTCTTTTTCGGGGTAACACCTTTTTGTTTATACCAAAAGTCTTAAATGGTTAGATTTATGCCAAAATTTAGTATTGTAAAATGAGTAGAGTAATTTTGGGAATATAATTGGTTTGGTTTTTGATGAACCAAATAGAATTATTGGTGTGAATATGTGGGAGGGGTTAGTGCCTTGTTATAGTAGAGGAGCAGCAGAATTCTTGTAAATATATGAAAGAGGGAATTCCACCCCTGTTATGTCCATTTATAGTGGTTTAAATAATGAAAAAAATCAATAAAAATAAAGTATATGGTCTAAATATGACTATAAAATAGGTTTTTAAAATGTTTCTACGTCATTTTGTCCCATAAGATTATGTTAGTCCCTTGTTAAGATGGGTTTTCTCTTAATCGCTATAATTATTTTTAATTTATTTCACTAATATTTTTTATAAAAAAAATGTTGAACTAATCAAATATTATATATTTTACTAATTATAAATTTGGAATTTATTTTTCAAAATTTCAATAACACAAATGGGATAAATTAATTTGAAATTAATCTCATAGACGGGATGAAAAAGTTGGGTTTTAAAGTAAAATTGTTCAAAAGTTTAAAATGGTTTAATATCCAATATCAATGTGAATTTGATTCCAATGAAATAAATTGTATTAATTTATTTATAATTGAACTAATTTATCTTTAAAACTAAATTAAACTTTAATTTATCTATATAAAGAAATTTTATGAAAAATATTTTTCAATTAAAATTCAGTATTTTTTACTATTATACAAAAAAGGAAACTTCTTAGAAAAATACAAAAATTTCACCCAAAGATAATTTTAACATTCCTATTTAAAAAATGAATTTTATTTGTAAAAATAAAAAAATTTATAGTATAAAAATGTGGTTTCAAAACCAGTTCTCCATTAAAAGGTAGAAAAATTTCCTTTAGGAAAATATAGTTTTTATTTATAAAATTGTGTTGGTTCTTATCTTATGACTATAAAATCTATTAGATTTTGCAAAAAAATATTTTTTTAATATATAAAATATATATTTCCTCTATATTACTCACTAATAGTAATTAATTAAATTTATTAATAAGAAACAATTTTGGGAGCATAAAAACATTTCTTTTATATTCATTTAATTTTTATATTCATTTCTAATTAATTGGTAACCAACGAATTGATTTTTCATTTTTGTACACCATGTATTTTTATAAGTAGTTAATCATATTCATAAAAACTAATTTATTTTCAAGTTTATATCTATTTATGTTAAATAATTATGGTTTAATAGTATATTTTTGTTTGTTAAAACTAGGTCTTCTGTGTAATGAAAGCTATCGAAGAAACTCATTGTTGGATATGACACAAGATGAATTATTATTGTGTAAATTGAAAGCTATAGAATAGATTAAATTTATGTAATACATTAAAAATATCATAAATTCTCAAGCGGTTCTATTCCTTTCTAAACTTGGTGTTCTGTGTCATACATGATATCGAATAAAAGATACTTTTGAAATTTGTGGGGTGTTACATTCTCTCCACCTTAAATAAATTTTCCCCCACAATTTAAACTCAATGTTGGTATCAAATAGCTTCATATTTGAAAATTTTTTATTTAAAAACCCACATCATAAAAGGGTTAATAAAATATTCTCTTAATAATAGAGAAAGGTAATTACATCAGTGATATGGAATAACATATAACTTGGTTTCTAGGTAGTTTTACATCAGTTGAAAGTGAATATATGGACATGGATGAAAATAATAAATATTTCTGAAGCATGGCTAAGTTAGTTGAAAAAAACTAGTGAACGATCAATGGAAGGATGAGGGACTCAAAATCATAAATCTGTGATGATTTAAAAGACCATCAGTTCAACAGAAATTAAGCTATTATGAAAAAATAGATTATTTTTATATGTGGTGAAATTATTTAACTACCTAAGAATAGAAGGAAATATACTTACTTGATATGTTTTAATTTCATATTATGGTTGTGCATTAAAAAAATTATAATTCATCCATTACTTCATAAAACATATATCCTTAAATGAACTTTTTTTTATTCATGAAGCACTAAAATTTACTTTTTAAAAATTGTAAGATCCATAAGACAAGTCTTTATGTTTTTCTCTAACTATTTTCCAAAACTAATATGGTTAATAAATGAATCTCTAAACATCAAAAGTGATACCATTGGTTCATAATTAACAATTATTCTTCAAATTGATTAACTAAAAGTAATGATAAATTAAACAAAACATCATGTAGGCCAGTGGTAGGAGTGATACCCTTATTATCCTTTGGTCATGGGTTGAAACACCACCACATTTTAGTATTTGATGGGTTTTCACCCAGCATACATGTTTTCCTTTTTCTTAAACCATAAAAATATAACTCAAATAATGTTTCCAAAAATATGGTGGTCATTTTTGAAGTGAAATTAGTCCTTAAATAACCTTTTGACTTGGGTTTTTTAGAACAACTAATTTTTATTACAAGGAATAATAATCTTATTTGTATATTTTTACACTAACATTAATTAAGATAATTACCCTAAAAGATATTAATACCCTTAAACCAGTATCTATACAATTTAAATATTTTATTATTAAAATAATGGTTCCATTAAAATATATACATTATCTAATACTATGTTATGTATTCAATCTCATTATACTCACAAGCCATAACACAAAAAAAATTATCTTTGAGAATTATAACTTATCCTCAATCCTAGAACAATAAATCCATGATGGTATCCAAAAATATTATATTAATGAATACACAATTGATTTTAAAATTTCTCACAATCCTTATATGTTTCAATATTCTTATAACCAATATATAAATTGTATAAATACTTTTAAATTTTATTCCTAAACCCAAAATAAATAAATACTTGTATGATTTTATTTCACCATTGTTCCTTCCTTGGTCTAAGGTTTAACCTAGGTCATCCATTGTCATTATCTATTTAGATAATTCAAAGTTCTTTGTAAATAAATTGTGAATTATCCTAATAATATCTCTTGGGAATGTAAAACTAGGTTCATAGTAAGGTCTATTTTCATGTACTAGGTTACACTCAAGTTATTCCCAATACGCCCTTTTTGGAATTGTTACCCCAAGGTGAATTTATTCTAGAACCAAATATACTTGTTGTATCCAGATGGAGGCATATTTTTATTAATTCCTACATAATATCTACCTTATAAAATATTTTCAATATACTCTTATAATTATCTTAATAAAATTTCCTATGGTTTTGTTCCCGAATAAATGTTTTCCTAAATATAGTTCTCAAGATTTCTACTAAACATCCTGTGATACCAACTGTAGTGACCCAACCCTGGAAAGCCCGGAGCCGATGTATTCTAACACTACATTGGCATGATTACAATGAATAAAACCCAAAAATACCGATTAGATTAGTAGTCTTATTAAAATAAATTCACACATGAGTCTTACATTACATTTGGAATACAAAAATTATGAAATAATTTTTTTCAAGCATAACTTTATTCCATATTGAATATCCTATTATGTCTTTATTGTTAAAAATCATGGAATCCTGGGGAAAAACAAAATAAAGGTGCTCTCAAATGATCATTAATAGTTAATTAAATCATAAATAATAATGAAATAAATATAATAATTAATATAATAATGTAAATTACTGAACACACGTGAAATGTAATCAATAAACTGATCGGGGTAGCATAGAAAAATGGAATGATAAATAACTAATCACATATTCCATTAAAATAACTAAATATGGAATAATTAATATATAAATGTTAATAATTGAACAAACATGCCATTAAATTAATAAAATTATAATTAAATGCATCCATAGATTTTTTTTCACAATGAAGATCTCATGGATCATAATGATTTCTAATTACTAAATGAAGGCATTGATTAATTTTCAAAATGCGTGTTTCCTTGAAAAAATATACCTTTAACATCATGATATATAATCAAGATAATTTTAAACATACTAGTTAAAATCCCACTTATCTTAGTCTAGCAAATAGATTCATCTGTTGATATTTCCGATGAATCGAGGGTCTTTCATTAATCTGTCCCCAACCCATTTCCAAAGTATTCCTAATATATCAAATAATTAATTTAATTCAAAAAAATATGTCTTATCAAATATTCATTTTGATTGAAAGATACAAATTTATCAATATTTACCTAGTTAAACAAATAACATTTAAAATTAAACATTGTACGTAGAAAAGGGATACAATTTAAGTAATAAACATATAAATGATAAAAATATTGATATTTAGGGGAAATGTAAATGTTCAATGGTCATAAGAAATTGAAAATTTCAAGGGGACTAAATTAGGATTTAATGTAGTGAATTTTAATTCTGTTAGGTCATAATAATACAAAGATAACACAATAGGGGGGTGAATTATGTCTTTTCGATAAAAATTAATGATTCTTACTTCTCACCCCCTTGGAGATTTGTACAAATATGTAGTGTTTTCTTCTATATGAAATATGATCATCGAATAAATAGAATGAAATAATGCAATTATTTAATAGTGGTTTTGGGGAACAATGATCCCCTAGTCCATTGCACCAATGCTCTCGATACGAGTTTGGTGAACTTCAGTAGAAAGTTCCTCTAATAACATGACCATAAAATCCAAAACTGAGTGCATGAAGTTGAAAACGTTAATATTAAGGCTAATTAGAGCCTTATGGTTATTTTATAGGGAATATTTAATCCACATATTAGTACAAGAAGCTGATAATTAAACCACAATGGAGTACAATTAGTTGATACTCTGATAAATAAAACAATTTTTATTTATTGATGGTTCAGTTATATCTTCACATCTGTAGCAGCAACTGACTATATATGGATCTTATTAATCATAAATGAATTTATTCATGAAATAAAAACTCTGAAGAGATCATGGTTTCAAATGATCTTCAATAATAATATCAACACACAATAGAAAAAAACTTACTACAGTATGAGGTTGAAATATTTATGTCACCAAAGTGTAGTCTCTTTTGTAAATAATAGAGTCAATAGTTCATTGTAGTAGAACTATAAAATATATTCACAAGAGCACAATCATATGTGAATGGTATATTAACCATGGTATAAAATGATTCACTAGTATAATATATAGAGATGATATCTTGATATGATATTCCAAATCCTAGAATTTTTGTGATAGATTGCGGATATTCAAATTCAAATTGACCAGGGGAGTCGTAAATTCCCTTGATAATTAGAGAGATTTTATATGATGAATAATTTTCTATGAAATGGTCATAATGAGCTTTAAATTAGTCGTATCGATGCTTTTAATCATCTTGTAATTCTTTCATTATTGTAGTACGAATCTCGGATAAAATCTCAACATTAAGATTCTATTATTGAATAGTAAAATGATTGGTTCAACTATGTAGAGTAGGGTTCCTTTTTTTAGAATATTGTTTTTTTGTGTAGTGTAGGGTTCCTAAAAATTTATGGTTCCTTAACCATAATTTCATCAGCACATAAAATAATGATAAAGTAAGGTTGGTATGAGAGTCCATATATTCATCGTTTCCGTATAAGTTTCCAAACGTATGTTTGATTAACCATATGTTTCAACTCCTGAACATATGGTATGAACATTGATTCCATATTCCAATATAGTGTTGATATACTATACATTTTTTAATCAAATGTAGGGTTTCTGATCTATACGTTTAAAAACCAACGTAATGTCAGGATGATGAACCATACAATCATTCATCAAATGTAGTGTTTGAACAGTGTTTCCATAATACATCATGTATCTTTGTAATATGTCAAAAATATAAATAATATCGTCATATTTATTCATGAAGCATACTTAGATAAACATTATTATAAAATAATAAAGGTTATATTTTAGTGTCAAAATCAACATTTAACACAGATTATTGTTGAGACAACACATGCCCAACAATCTCCCATTTTTTATGATTACAAAACCCATAAAATAACTAACAAAAAATATATTATTTTTAAATGTATATGAAGAAAATATTAATGTTTCAAAAAATTATTTTTATTTCACAGTACTATTTTGATTTAAAATAAAATATACTTTTGAACAAATGAGAATAAATTTTCTTCCCCTTTTTTGAAATCAAAAATAAAATTTTAAGGAATAAATTTTATAAACGAAATTTAATATAACATTGAACTATAAATGAATGTTATAGACTACTAGTTATAAAAATAAGATATGTGGTATGGGAGTGTAAATTTTACAATAATAAACACAGTAATAATAGTATAAAATAAAAAAACATACGAATATAAAAGTAAAGTAAAGTCAACATCAATACGGGTTTTGAAAAATTATGAGTATATCTCGCAATCAATATACGAATTGTTCAAAAGGATGTTCTTGGGAAAGAATGGTTTTCTATATTAGAATCTCTAGGGGTAGTAGGGGTTGTTAGAGGATGAAATGATTGAAAAATCCAAGAATATCAAGAATAATTACTAACAGGATCTGAAAATGATTGTTGAAGTCATTTTTACACTACTGAAGCATCTTCTTTGAATATTGACCATACTTCAAGATTTCCACTAAATTCACTTTAATAAACTCATTAACTATTTATTCATACTGAATAAAATTATTCAATCTATCTCTAACTTTATGAATGACTAGTCCCAATAAGGATTCATTAGAAGTCATATAACTTATCAAATATCATTGATTGTCCAAAAGAATATTCAAAGGTTTATTGTCACACAGTAGAGTGTGTATTCTATTATCGTCCTCATCCAACACCAATGTAATCAATTAAAATCATATAGTAAAATCGGGAGGAGTCTGTTGAGCAGTAGAGGATTAATCTTGAAGACTATTCTTGATATATTAAAATTTTATAAACAATAATAGATTTATCTCATCAAAATCAGACTTCTTCATATATACAATTCCTAGAGATACAAGCTTTCTAGCTAAAATTATAATAAATTCTTAATGATATCCCCCAGAAATCAAATTTTCTTGAATGTATTTGATCTGTGTGTGATGTGCCGCAAAATCATCTGTTGGCATTATTGATCTTCTGAGTTATTCAATTGTATTCTTCTCAGCCTATAATTCTTGTCTTAGATTCATATTTGGAGCTTTGAAAATATAGAAATTTTGAACCATCCCTTCAGTATCTTTTTACTATGATCCAAAAGACTCAATGTATTATTCTCCAGTCTGTATAACTTACACAAAATCCAAAATTATCCGTTTCACCTCTCTCAATATAGACACTTCATCATCAAATGAATTAGATATAACTAAAGAAATATTCCTATAATAATTCTTAATATCATTATGATCAATTTTTCTAGATTGATAAACACTTTGAGAAATTTCTCTAACATTTCCTGTTCCTTGAGCCTCCTCCTTAACAACTTATTATTCTCTAGCTTGTCTAACTACCATTGGAACAACAATATTTATTGAAATTCTTCAACTCTGATGAAGACTTTCCTCATCAATTCTTGATTATTATTCATCATTGGGACTTTGTCTCACAAAACCAACAACATTTAACTACTCCCCCCAAGGAACATCCATTAACCATTCTAGTTCTTCTCTACCAATTGGAATAAGGTGATTTCAAGATTCAATCTAGAAAAATCCTAGTTTCTTTATGAGACTAGAATTGGGAATATTGTTGTGATGAAATATATTACCAAAAGAGATGTATCTTATCATTCATATCCTTAGTAATAATCGGGATCAAATACTTCAATTTGGGTAAAAAATATTATTTGCACCCTTCTACCATCAATGATTAACATACCTTAACATATATATAATGAAGTTCAGCTTAGTATTGTTCATGATAAAAAGATAGAAATATATATCTTGATAAATAATTTTCTCTAACTCAAACTTCCATGAGACTATTTCATACAAAATGAATTCATTAAAGACTCTTTGATCACCATTAATATATCTTGTTTTCATTTTTTTTATAATTCTAGTTCCAAAATGATAAAACATGATATACTATGATTTTAATTTATCATCTATTATATTTTAGAAAACAAAATGAAATTCACTCTCATGAAGAAAAAACAGGATCTTTTCAATTTGAACCAAATAGAAAGAAACTTCGTCCTGATAAATCATAGACAAAACCATGTATTCATCAGATCCAAAACTAAACTAATCATTTCAATAGAACTCTTTTAAATCTATATTAAAAATAAAATGTGTATTGATATTTCCAAAAACGAATTCCAGACCTTGAAATATTATTGCAGTCTTCAATGAGATGCCCATTTTATTCAGCCAATCAGAATTGATTACATTTCTAAGAAGAAGTTTATGATATTTCAAATGATGAAAATGCTTGCTTGTACCAACATATTCAACTCTTCTTTAAGTTTCCATTTCTTAAGGCTTGAGTTTTGAGGGTTAAAAAGTTTAGGGTTTTAGTAAATTGGAATGAGAAGCTCTGTAAATTGAAAGGCCATGAAGGAGTGAGAAGGAGAGAAGGAGAATGCAGATGGATTTCACATGCTGAATGAAAATCTACTCATTACTTTTAAATTATAAAATATGAATAAAAATAAATCTAAAAAAATTATTTTTTAATCTAATAAATATGTAACTGAACAAAAATAAAGAGAAATAAAAAAAATTAAATACAACATATAATGTTTACTAAAATAAAAATATATAGAATAAAAAATATAAACATTATTTTAAAATTAAATAACCCTAACTCCCCCTTAATAAAATCAAAATTTTCACTGCGAAGTGGTTTAGTAAAAAATATTAGTTAATTGATATTTCATATTTAAAAATTATAAATATATACCATTTTTATGAAAATGATATCCTAGAAAATGGTGCATGATATCATTATGCTTAGTGCTATAGTGACTTATAATATTTATATAAATATTTATAGTACTAGTATTATCGAATAAAATATTTATATTTTTAAAATTTAGTCTAAAGTGCAGTAGAGTTTGTCCATCCACAACACTTGTGCACAACAAATACTTGCATAAACATATTCTTATATGGCTGTTGATAGGGAAACTGAGTGTTTTTTCTTACACAACCATGATACTAAATATTTTCTTATAATGTATAATGATTCTGGGGTGATTTTTCTATCCAATCCATAGCCTATAAATTCAGGATTTGAAAATGAAATTAAATTACTGTCAAAAAAATTTGGATATATACAATATTGAAAAATAATACATTTTAAATATCTAAAAATTATTTTAACAATAATAAGATGGGAGCCTTTTTTATTTTATTGGAATCTATCTCATAAACATATAGAAAACAATATGTTTGAAATTATAGTAGTAAGTTACAATACACTACAAATCATACCTCTATATAACTTATTGTCAACTAGTTTTTCAGCTTAATACAAATCAAGTTTTATATTGGTACACATAAGAGTTTCATATGCATTACTATTTTAACGTCTAATCTTTTTTAATCATACAATAATATATTTATTTTGATATAAAATATTTCCATAATCTTATTGATAAATCTGAAATCAAAAAAACATTTCATTTTTTCCAACATACACATCTCAAATTATTTTGACATTAGTTTTGAGAAATCATTACAAATAATTTTATTTGTTGAACAAACATGAAATCATAAAAATAAATTTTTACTAATAAAAAATTAGAATAAACAGTTTTCTTACAATTCTTTGGATCATCCAATCCAACAGTAAATCCATTTTTTCAAAATAAAATAACATGATCGTTAATATAAAATGATATGATCTTTTTTAAGTCCATAAAGTTATATGGTATATTTAAAAACAAGAATTTAGTTTAAGAGGGATTTCAAAACCATGAGGCTGTTCAACATAAACTACCTCCATTAAATATCCATTTTAAAAGGTGAATTTAACATCCATCTAAAATAATTTCTAATTAATATGTGATTCATAAGCATCAAGGATTATAATGGTTTCTAATCCTGATACAGGGGAAAAGGTTTCATTATAATATATTCCTCCTTCCTAATTATATCATTTAGCTACTAATCTTGCATTGTTTTTTATCCCTTGATCATCATGTTTATATCTAAAGATCCAATTGGTTCCTATTACTGGATAATTGGATGGTCTTACAACTAATTCCAAAATATCATTTCTTCTAAATTGGTTAAGTTATTAATTCATAAATGACATCAATGTATCATGTTTTAAATATTCTTTAACAGACTTAGGTTCTAATTGTTGGACTACTCTTTTTTTAATGCTCAATAATCATTTTTAACTCTTGTAGATCATGTTTAATATTGTTCTATAATGTTTCATTATGCTCATGTTTAATCTTAATAAATTTTCTAAGTATTACTTGTTAAGAAATATGTTGCATATATTTGAAAAATTATGAGTCACCATTAAGGTGAACTCACAGTCGCCATTGTTGTGACCAAACGGTCTCACCATTTAGTCTAAAAATCAGTAAAGTATATGTAATCAATAGAGTGACACCATTGTATCATGTTACCGCTTCTAGAACTCGTAATGTTCTAGACCCCATTGTATCAAGTCACCAGTTCAGAATTTTTACAAAGGACCTGACACTATTGATAAAACACCTTTGCATTAGCAAACCAATTCAAAAAATTTGCAAAGTATGAGATACCAGTATAGAGGCACCACTTAGAAGAAAATGATGTGTCACCGCTAACTATAGAACGTCTCCTGACTTATCATTCCTATGACACCATTCCAATGTCACCACTGACTGTGACACTGTTCAATACTTAGCCATTTCTTCCTTATTTTAATTGTATTCAAAATTATTTCTAATGTTAAAATTTGATCTGTTTAATGATACTGATATTATTAATGATTCTTGCAGACATGTCATTGTATGAGGACTGATGTGTGTAAATCATGCTTCTTATCAGTTAAAACACAAACACCCAAGTATTAATATATTATGGGGTATGATCTGATAAATATAAGAGAGAAACACACACCAAGACATGTAGAAGACCCACAATAATCAATATTTCTTATTTTGAGAAAAAGAAGAACTTGTTGTGAACCATACTGCAAACAACCTTGTAGTAGAAACAACTCAAATAAGAAGAAGAGCTAAAAATAACATCTCATTGAACTATAAACCAGAACACATAACTCACAACACTCTATTTCTGAGTCTATTTCTAGAAGAGGACCCAAGATTCAAATCTTTTGCTTTTTAAGAGTCTAGATCTGCATAGAATAAAACATAGAGTATTCTTAATATTTTTTTATTATATTCTGCATTGTTGTGTACTATTTTATTATTTATGTGAGTAGTGTGTGTGTGTGTATATGTTTTAAAAAACACATTGTCACCTACTCTAAACTGGAAAGAACAAGATATCCTCTTATTGACACTCTCGGAAACAATATCACCCACATGTACAACTATAGAAGAGGTATAGGTGTGACCTGGTTGTTTTAGTTTCTCATGAATAACTATGGTAGTGGTCTTTCTTGACCAGGACAACACTGTAAGATGTTGTAAACCCTGATCCAGTGTTTGTATCAAATTTATTTCTATAGACTGCCTTCTCGTAGGTGATCTACAGGTGGAGAGGACTAAGTCCCAGCTTGAGACGTAACCTTTTGTTTCTATCTGTTTTGTTAATGTTATATATTCCTTTCTGTATTTATTTATTCATACTAGAAAACATTACATTACATTTATTTTTAATCTTATATAGTTTTTGTTAAATAATATTTATCGGTATAATCATTTCAAAAGTAGATGTATGATCATAAATTTCTTTACCTGGGAATTAATCAATATTTGTGGAATATTTTAGACTCTCAAATATCTAAAAAATAGACTAATTATGTTAACTGGCATTTTTGATTATAAATTTTGGGAGTTTCAAATAAATAATTTCTAACATAAATTTTTATAGAAACTCAATTCACCCCCTATTGTGTGTCCTATGCCAACAATCATTTTGTATCATAGGCTATTTTTAAACTGATATTTTCAAATGTTTTAACTATTATTTTAGTTTTTGTTTAAAGATCTCTAAATTTTGTTATTTCTAAATAATTATCTCTTTAAAATCTCGTATATATTATTTATTTTGGATAATAGAAATGAAGGTACAACTACCAATAGACCTCCCTTTTTCAATTCAACTAATTATGCTCAGTGTAAAATTAAGATGAAAATTCATTTAGAAAATATGGGCTTTGAGATTTGGTCTTTCATTGTAGATGAATATAACATTCCTTCAACTTCCCAAAATACATTATATGACCCAACTAAAACTTCTTATAATAATAACTACAAAGATATGAATTCATTATATTATTCTTCTAATGATTAAGAATTAAAGAGGATTTTTTCATGTAAAACAGCCCATGAAATTTGGGATACCCGAGCTGTTTCACATGAAAGAAAAACTAATGTTAAAGAGATGATACTTAAGCCATATACTGTTAAATATGATTACTTTGAGATGATTCATGATGAACCTATCTCTAACATGTATCTCATGATAAATGAAATTTTAAGTACTATTATCTCTCTGTAAAGGGAAGTTACTACTATGGAAAATATCTATGAATTCCCTGAAGTCTACCAGAAAGATGGAGGGGAGATTCAGTGTCAAAAATAGAATCCTATGATATCAATAATTTTTCAGGTTAGGAGATGATAAGAAAGATGATGTTGTATAAGGAATAATTAAATGTCAACAAATAATAAGAGGATGAAACAATGAGAAATTAAATGGCTTTAAAACACACTACTTCTAAAAATAAATAAAAGGAACATGTACAAACTCTTTCTGAAAGTACAAGTTATAAAGATTCACCATCTGATAGTGACAAAGAAATGGCTCGCATAGACAAAAAGGTTTAAAAATTATATTGAAAGAACGTGTTTTCTATGAAGCCCAACTACAAAGGAAAATATGACAAAAATGGAAAGTGGAAAATGGATTTGAAGAAAAATGAAAATAAAAATGGTATACTCTGTTATGAATGTAAAAGAAGAGGACATGTAAAGGATTAATGTTATATGTTAAGAAAAAAAGAAATATGGGGACAAATATAGGAAGAACAAGAAGGCAATAAAGGCCACCTGGAGTGATTCTGAGGCTAGATACATTGACTCATAGTAATAACATGATGAAGAGGCAAATAAATCCAATATGACTTTCAAGAAAAACCCATACGAGGTAACCCTTGAGTCCCCTGTAAAAAATTATTATTGTTTTGGGGATGAATATGATTCTAAAAACATGACCAATGAAGAAATTTTTGAATAATTAAAAATGATTGAAAATACATGTAATGAGTTTAAATATAAATATAAAATATTGATGAAATAATAAGGTCTCACCTCTACTATCAAATCCCATCATGCAATAGAGAAAGAGAAAAATACCCTATTACTTAAAAATGATCTTAAATGGTCTGATGAGAAATTCAAAATGGCATAGATAATTTTACCAATGGGAAATGTATTCTTAAAAAAAATCATGGTAAACAAGTTTCTACAAAATATAATACTGGTATAGGATGCAAACCAGGGATAACGAATCTGGTCAAGAACAATTCTATGTCAAAGTCTAGAAATTCTATTTTCTTACCCAGAATTGAAAAGTCTATTGCATGTTCTAGAAGCAGACATTCATCAATTGTCTTTAGTTTTTCTAGACCAAGAAATTTTTATTTTTCAAATACACTATAATGTACATATAGTTAACCCATGAACCAATTATGTGTTCCAAAATCACTCATTACTAATATTAATAGACCTACGAAAGTTTGGGTACCAAAATCTCCTCTTGTTTGATCTTTTTGTATGAAATCTATTTGGAGATCTCCTATACAATCCTATGATACTTGGATAGTGGATGTTAAGGACATATGACATGTCGTGACTCAATTTTCCAAAATCTTATCTAGTCTGATGGTGGGCATGTCACTTTTGGTGACAATTAAAAAGGAAAAATAATTATCCTTAGCCCGATTGGTAACTCTAATTCAGTTTTAATTTCCTAATTTTCTTTTTGTTGATGGATTAAAATATAACTTGCTTAGAATATATCAGTAATGTAATGAAGGTTTTAATATTAAATTTTAAAATGATTCATGTAATTATTTTAATTCTAAAATTGAATTAGTATTTACTACCTTTAGAATTGAAAATGTGTAATCTACAAACTTAGATTCCTTAGTGTATCAAATTATTTCCTGCATGAGTTCATTTTAGAAAGAGTCTTAGTTATGGCATAAAAATGAAAACAACACATAATATCTTTCAAAAAAAAGAAAGATGTTTAAACTTATCAACATCTTGAGTTGTTTCAGATGTGTATTTTTTGGACCATCAATAGTTTCGAGTCTTAATAGTAATCACTATGTTTGTGTTCTAATAGATGACTACTCTAGATATACTTAGACATTATTTATTTCTCAAAGAAGTGAATCTTTATCTCACTTTACTAAGTATTCTAGAATAATAGAAACCCTAAGTGGTATTAGGATTAAAAACATAAGGAGTGACCCTGGCTGTGAGTTTGAAAACCAATAGCATGAATCTTTTTTCTCAAAAAATAGTTATATTCATAACTTCTTTGTACTTAGGACACCCTATCAGAATGGTGTTGTAGAAAGAAGATATAGAACCTTACAAACTATTCTTAAAGAATATGATTTACTTGTTTACTTTTCGAGTTGAAGCTATTAATATATATTTTTATAAAATTAAAACAATCTTGATTAGACCTATCATTAAGAAAACTCTTTATAATTTGTGGAACAATAGAAAACACAAAGTGAATTACATTAATGTTTTTGGTTCCAAAGTCTATATTCACAATAATAAGGATAATCTTGAAAAAAATTCATCCAAAATTAATGAAGTAATATTTCTAGTATACACAATATATAGTAAAGCCTACAGTGTCTTCAATAAACTAACCAAGAGTGTGAAAGAATCTGCACATGTCAAATTTGATGAAACAAAACCACATGAACCCAATACCTCCAATGAAAATATTGAGGATGATCTGTCCAATTTGTACATAACTACCAAATCATATGATATTGTTGTTAAATAACAGAAAAATCTTTTAGTTTTGGAAATCATTCAGACTCTAGTCATCGTGAACATGAACCTACTGAAGAAGATAAAATTACCACCCCTTCTTTTTCTAGATTTACATGAACTCTTAAGAACCATCCTTCAGATGATGTAGTTTGAGACTTATACAAGGGAACTCAAACTAGAGATTCTCTTAGAAACTAGGTTCAACATTAAGACTTCTTTCACAGCTTGAACCTAAGAACATAAATGATTCAATAAATAATAAATATTTTGCAATGGATATGCAAGAATAAGTAAATAAATTTGAAAGAAATAATATTTGGAAACTTGTGGATAAACCTAAAGACACCTTGACTGTAGACACTAAGTGGGTGTTTCTAAAAAAAGTAGATGAAGCTGGTACTATAATAAGAAATAAATCAAGATTGGTACACAAGGATATAGTTATGAAGAAGGCCTTGACTATAAATAAAAATTTTCACCAGTTTCTAGACTTGAATCCAATAGAATCCTTTTGGAATATGCAGCACAAATAATTTTCAACCGATTTGAAATTGATATGAAGAGTGCATTCCTAAATGGTTATATATTTTTGGATGTTTTGGTTGAATAAACCCTGTTTTTACAAATATTATTTTTAAGTTATCAAAGGATTTATATGGTTTAAAACAGGAACTAAGAGCTTGGTATGATAGACGAAGTACTTTTCTTATTTCTAAAGGTGTTACAAATGGTATAACTGATCCTACTCATTTTGAAAGATAATCTATAAATATTTTTTAGTAGTAAAAATCTATATTGATGATATTATTTTTGGATCTTCAAAAAATTCTTTATGTGTTGCTTTATCAGAAATAATCCAAAATGATTTTGAAATGAGTTTAATGGGTGAAATAAAATTCTTTCTTGGATTTCAACCTTTTCAAAATAATGAATGTATTATTTTAAATCAGTGTAAATATAATATATCTATTCATAAACGTTTTGGTTTATATGGAACTAAAATTAGTGATACTTAAATGAGTACCACTTTAAAATTAGATCTACATGAAAATGGGAAATATTTTGATCAAAACAATTACATAGGTATGATTGGAAGTATTCTTTACTTGACATCCATCCAAACAGAAATTATGATTAGTCTATGTTTGTATGCACTTTGTCAATAAAATCCTAAAGAATCACATCTTATTATTGTTAAAATAAATTTCAAATATCTCAAACATACTACCACCTTTGGGTTGTTCTATCTTATAAGAAAATCATTTGACTTAGTTTGTTATTTAGATGCTTATTTTTGTGGTTATAAGGTATATAGAAATAAAAACTCTAGAACATGTCAATTTTTATGAAATTCAATACTATAATGGTGTAGTAAAAAGAAAAAATTTATTGATTTATCTACTGCTAAACTTGAATACATAGCTACTGGTAGTTGTTGTGCTCATATTTTTTGGATGAAACAAACTTTTCTAGATTATGTATATTAATTTGGACATGTACCTATAAAATATGATAACACAAGTGCTATTAAAATCTCTATGAATACAGTTTCTCATTCGAGAACAAAACATATTGATTTAAAACATCACTTATTGAGAGATCATTATCAAATAGGTGATACTACTTTAGAATTCATTGGCACAGAACATAAGTTTACTGATATTTTTACTAAGACATTAAATTCTGAAAGAACGATCTACATCAAACATCAATTGGGAAAGATAAAACTTGATTGACTATTTAACGTCTCATAGTTTACTATCTCACAGTTTACTGTCTCACCATTTTTTGTCTCAATAATTTTTGTCTCACCAACCAAAGTCACACTGTTGTGATGCCACCATAACTGTACATTTTAGTATCAATGTTATAATTCATATTTAGTTATTTAGTTATCTTTTTCTTAAATGAAATTTTACTTATGTTATTTCACTATTATATTACAATTTATTTAATTGACTACTTTTGAAATCCCTAAATGATAAAAACCCATCACTACACTTCTCTTCTCACTCATGCTCTCTAATCCTAAAACTGAAACTCTTCTCCCTCAAACACCATGCTCTCTTTAAAACCATATATTCATGTCAGAAATTCCAATGATGAATAATCAATCGCCCCAGTCTCTAGAGAAGCCCATGTCTTCAAAGAATATGAAACGATCCCCAATCACAATCCTAAGGAACCATTGATCCTTGGTCGTGCAGATCATGTAGTCATGCTATAGAAGGACGTATGTGATAAATGGCTTCACTCGAGTATGTCACTTGTTCTCAGAGTATTCTAAGAATATGGATGGTTAAAATAGATTACAATAGATATTAAACCCATATTTCCTAAACTAGTTTTTGAGTTCTTTAAGTTTGTCTAGTTTTTTTTAAAAAAAAATAGATGACCATTTGGTTAGGAGTACGTTAAATGGAAAAAGTTGTTATTTTTCTTCAAGGTTGTGGGATTTCTATTTAGAAGTACCTCATGAAGGTATCTTCAAGGATCATCAAATAAACCCTCCTCCTCAATGTTACATATTTATCCTAGAAGGGGCTTTAGGTGACTTGACTGGAGATGGAAAAAGAAGACAACCTATAGCTACTGAAGTAAACAGAGAGACTAGATTTTTGTTTAAATTTGTACAACACTTTATATTACCAAGGAATGGTGACATTGCTACTTTGATTTGTCAAGGTATATTCTTGTTGAATCTCTCGAAGAATGGTCAGAAGACAAATCTATGCAATTACATTGTCCTTCACATGTGGGATTTGATCAAGACAACTTCAAATTCAACCTCCTTATTCTATTCAGGATTTGTTTATTATATACTTCAAGCAAAAAAAATTGTAAGGAAGAATAAAAAAGTTTTTGAGGATTCTGAGTTTTTTCTATCTATGGATATATGTAGGTGAATAAAATTTAGTTTAAATCCATGGAAGAGGTTATGGGTTGAAGACAATGAAAGGATGTATAAGGATTTAAATCCTATTGAGAAACCTTCAAGACCTAAGGATATCACTGGTCCTAGTTTGGAACCAGATGATTTTGTGAAATATTCAGATGAAGGAAAGGAAATTGATGTTCCTAGAGGTGAAGTTAGAGTTGTTTCTGAAAGTAGTGGTCCAAATATTCCCAAAAGGACTGAAGAGCCTTCGCATGCATCTCCGGAACCATCTCAAGTTGTTACTACTATATATTCTCTTCACTCTAATAGTGTTGAAGGTGAAATTGAAGAAAATATTTACCAGGATAAATATTATGATAAAGGTGAATCAACTATGGAAACACTTGTTGCTAATGAACAACAGACAAAATAATAATCTTCAGAAACAGAAGTCATTTTACCTACTGAAGTAAGGATAAAACAATATTTCTAGTTTGAAGTAGATGTGGATGAGGTTGAGAGGTTCCAAAATATAGTCGAAGATGTGGAAAGATTTCACATGATGGAGTCACCTAATTCTCCAATGGAAGCATCAGTTTGGGTGAGGAAACCCCATTTTAGAATAGATTGAATTACAGAATCATGTAGATTCAAGTTTAATGAATGCCTGGTATAGGTTTCTTAGTTACTTTGATGTTGATGATTCTAGAATGTCCTTGGTTAGAGAAATGGACCTCTCAACTGAGTTTCAAATCAAACCAACCACAACTAAGGAAGTGTTATAATCTAAGGATCCAGAACCTCTCTCTTTTCTTGAAACCTCTCAAGTAAATAGTAGTTTTGGATGAAATGAATATCTAAATGTGTTTGGATAAAATCCCTTGTATGTATTTAAAAGATTATGAAGCCACCGCGAGATTCTTTGACTAACCTTAGAGATAGGACTGCTAGAATGATTATACAGAAGTTAATTTGGTAAACTCACCCCAAAATATTTCATGAGATTCGGGAATCTGTGATTGAAAATAAATAGCTATGTGATGAAGTGAAGTCATTAAGATCCTTGTTTGAGGAGACAATAAATGATTTTTAAGCTGCTCCTACTCAAGTTTCTATTCCTTTCCTAGGTGTCGTTGATGCTGACATGCTCTCAAGAAATGTTGTATCTCTAATTCAACCTAATTTTAGTTCTGTGGTTGATGAAGTAGCCAATAATAACCCCAAATTAGAAAATAAAATGTGTGGACTTGTGGTTTCAATTAATCGGTTGAACGGTGACTATAAAAGATATTTATAAATGGTTCTAAAAAATATTTATACATTTACCTCAGTATCTTCAAATAAAATAAGTTCTTCTCAAACCTATATATCACTGAATAGTGAATTGATTAGATTAGTGATTAGAAAAGAGATTCAGAATTTTGTTGGTGTTTCAATTCATGAAATCCTATGTAAGATCAAAAGGTACAATGATCATTTACATGATATGGTCAGAATTTACACAAATACTTCTACTGATGCTCAAAAAGATATTTTAAAGAAGGTGGATTCCTATTTTATAAGGATTTATACCATGCACCAGCTAAAAAATCATTCCAAATATCTGGTGGAGAATTTGAGGCTTCCTCTAGTGACTCAAGATTTCAAGGAGAAAGTCAATTAGTCGATGGATTTTACTCCTACTCATGAAAAGTTTATGAAAAATATGGATGTCTTTGAGAAATTCATGGAGTATGGTGGTTAAATCTTTAAAGATTTAATCAACCTATTGAAACCTAATTTTCATGTTCAAAACACTTCCATAGATTCCCATACAGCTGCTCCGCTCAGTCCTAGATTTCTTTCTTCTATAACCCCTTCTACTACTACCTCCTTTGCTCAAGTTACCATGACCCCTGTTCAGGCTCTAAGCCATATCAAACATGTCATCACATAGAAACCCTTCCCTTTTTCCTCCAATAAACCAAGATTTTCCCTTATTATTATTGAACGAGTTCCTCTATCTTCTTTCTCTATACAAACAAAATCTACTACTTCTACACATGATACTCCTCCGAATGTTGTCTCTGACAATGATAAATGAAAGGCTTCGTAATATGAAAAGAATATAAGAATGATTTTTGATATGGTTATGATGTATTTTATTTTTCTATTATACTCTATTAGTATATTAAATGAAATGTTCTATCTCATTTATTCAAATAATTACTTCATTTAATGATTGTTTTTCTTTTTCTAACATTCTTCTAGATAATCCAAAAAGGGGGAGAATAACTTTTATTTGATGATATGTTAACATATATTATATAATACTATAATGGACTGCCTTGATTTTATGTCTTAATATCATATAATTTGTTTGATATGTTTAGATAAGTGTTTATTCCTTTCTGAAGTTTATGGCTTATAAATGCCATGATTTGTGATCATCAAAAGGGGGATATTATTGGAATAATCTTGTTTTAATGCTCACAAATCATCTCTAACAGATGTAAATCATGATTATTATTGTTTTATAGTATTTTAATATTCTCACGTTAAATCTTCACTCATTCTATTATTATTAGTTCTTAAGATATATTGGATATATTTTACAATTTATGAGTTTTCATTAAGGTGACCTCATAGTAAAAGTTTTGAGTACAAATAGTCTCACCGTTTACTATGAAAATCACTTAAGTACGAGTCATAGTTATAGTGACACTCTTGTATCATGCTACCAGATCAAGAACTTGCAATGTACCAAACACTATTTTACCAAGTCACCAGTTCAAAAAAAATTCAAAGGGATTGATATCATTGTCACACCACCATTCCATCGCATAACTAATTAAAAAATTTCAAAAAGTATGAGATAATGATCTGGTGGCACCATGCCAACGAGCTTGTAACCAAGTGGTACAAGCTTTTGATTGGCATCCAAAAGACCTGGGATCAAATCCGGGTAGGGAAGAATTTTTGAGTTACTGTAGTAGCAGCCGCACTGTAGCGGTGGAGGCACTATTGCAGGGTACTGTAGCGGCGGTGGGTACTGTAGCAGCGTGAGTACTATAGCAGTACTGATCACTGAGGGGTCATTGGTCCAAAAACGAATGGGCTTTTAAGCCTTATATTCATGCCACATGGCCTTGGGCCTTTGAGCTATGTAATGAGTCTCCCTCTACCCACACTAAAGAGGTATTTTCTTTAAATAATAAATTGAGGCTTCAGCCCCAACATTTTAAAAAAAATATGGTGGCACAATTTAGAAGTAAAGGAAGATTAACCAATGACTATAGAACCACTCTTGACTCACCTTTCCTATGTCACCAATGACTGTGACACTGTACCATACATATCCATTTCTTACTTACATCAATTAAATTCAAAATTATTTCGAACAATCATATTTGAGCTATTTAATTATACTAATATTCTTAATGATTCTTGTATACATGTTAGTAAACAGTACGAGGTAGGAGGTGTTGGTATCATGCTTCTTGTCGATCAAAATAGAAACACCCGAGGAATTCTATATTATGGTGCATGTGAAGACAAATATGAGAGAGTGACACACATCATAACATGTAGTAGAGGCACAATAATTCATCTTTCTTACTATGGGCTAAAGAAGAAGTTGATGTGAACCATCCTGTAAAACAATTTCAACAGCAAAAACTAAAAGAAGAAGAGGATCCACAAAGAACATCTCATTGAACTAGAAACAAGAACATTTAACACACGACACTCTATTAATGTGTCTATTTCTTGAAGAGGACCTAAGCTTCAAATTTGCTACATTAAAAGAGTCCAGATCATCATAGAACAACGCCTATATCATTTCAAATCTCTTCTTATTATATTTTTTTATTTGGAATAGTTTTATAATTACATTGACAGGTGTGTGTTTCTATATTAAAAAAATATAGTGTATCCTATTCTAAATTGGAGGATACACGATATCCTCTCATTTCCACTCACTCTCACCATATCACTCCCACATACAACAATGGAATACATCCCTGTGTGACATGATTGTTATTTTTTCCCATGAATAATTGTAGTAGAGGTCTAGCTTTAAATTTACATCATTTTATGTTGTCGTAACCACGATCCAGGGTGTGATTCAAGATTATTTGTATAAATTTCTTAGTGGCAGGTGGTCCCCATGTGGAGAGGACTATGTCTTTGTCAGAGAAGAATCCTCTTGTTTTTATCTGTTGTGTTCATGTTCTTTTTACATGTACCTTTTTCTTTATTCAAACTAAAAAAATTACTTTTCATTTATAGTAAATCTTAGAGAGTTTTTTTTCAATAATTTGTTTTAGTATACGGATTTCATAAGTAGAAGTAACTTAATAAATTTATTTAATTGAGAATTAATCAATCTTTGAGGAATCATTCCAACTATCACATCTCTAACAAATTGGGTAATTTGATTAACTGTCTTGTCTGATTTTAAATGGAGGGGACATTCAAATAAATAATTTTTAGCAGTAATTTTTATAGGAACTCAATTCACCCCCGTCTTGAGTTTCCTACTATAACCAAAACTAACTGAGATAGAAAGGAAGAGAATTTGTCTTGGTTTCCTAAATTTCTTATATTTCAAATTTATATGTCTAGTTCTCCTATGATAGCTTTTTAAGGATGGTTATTTAAGGTTATAGACTTTCTAGGTAATACACTTTCATGTCATTAGTTTCATGTTCATATGAACTGGTAAATTGTTTTTTATATTAGTCATAAAATCACATTCTGGTGTATCAAGTCTCATGTTGTCAAAAGAATTAGTTTTTTCATCTATTTGATCTTTATCATTAATGAAATGGTTAGTTTCATCAAACATCACATTAAATGATTATTCAATAATTCTGGACTTTTTATTCAATAGTTTACAGTACTTCGAGGTATTATAATACACTAAAAATATTCATTCATCGTCTTTTGGGAAAACATACCAAAACATTCTTCAATATTCAAGATATACACTATAGATCCAAATACATTTAATTACATTACTTTAGGTTTTCTGTAATTCCAAATTTGATAGGGTATTATTTTTAAAATAGGACTTTTAAAAACTTTATTCTCTATATAATAGGATGTGCTTAAATATTCTTCCCAAAATATATAAGAAGATTATATTCATTCAGTATAGTCCTTTCCATTTCATGAATAGTTATATTTCTTCTTTCCACAATTCAATTTTGTTGAGGTGTCATTGGTGCATAGAAGGTGTGTTTAATACCCATATTTGATCAAAATGAATTGAATACTTGATTCCCAAATTCTTCACCATGAACACTTATCAATGAAATTTTTTTAAAACCATTTACATTTTAAACAATTTTGAAAAAAATTTCAAAAATAGTGAACACTTTACTTTTGAATTTTAGTAAATATACTTAGGTAAATCAAGAATAATCATCAACTAAAAGAAAAAAAATAGTTTACCAGCCTAGATTTAACCTATGGATGGTCCAAAACAATACATGTGGATAAGTTTGAATGGTTTAGATGTTTCAATTTTGTTAATAGATTTGAAAGAATATTTGTGATGTTTTCTAATTTTTCATACATCACAAAATCCATTATCTTTAAACTTAAGGCAAGGAAAATAAGAAAGTAATTATTTCTTAGATTATTTATGTAAATCATATATATTGAAATGTCAAAGTCTCTTATTCCATATCCATGACTAATTTTTCTTAGCAGTTAAACAATTAACTTTCTTTTTACACAGGTAATTTAAATCCATGATATAAACATTATCAGTTCTAGGTGCTCTAAATTTAAGTATCTTATCATTGAAAATAGATAAAGAATTGTTAGATTAAATAACAAAAAAAAATCATCCCAAAGGCGAGAGATACTTATCAGATATTTCTTTATCCCTTACACATACAGTACTTGGTTGATTGAGATATACTTTGGATCTCCATCAGTTCTAACTCTGAAAATCATTCTTTTTTTTGTTTGCACCAAAAGTGACTAGACATCCATCCATTTGAGTCAATGTTTTTAAATTTGATGAATCTGCACTATTGTTTCTTTAATATCCAGTGTCTATATACCACATATCATTTTTTTCCTATGGCATTTTCTGCAAAAGTAATTAAGTATCTTTTTTTTGTACCCATATTTTTTTGGTTATAATAGTGTCGGCAAGAAGTGATCTCAGAAACCATATCTACTATATTTTCTATAATTCATATCACTTACATCATATATATTATAAGAAATTAAATCCTTTTTAATAAAACTAATTTTAGGATTCCTTAAATTATAGTTTTTGGTGAAATGACCTTTTATTCCACAATAATAATAGGTAGAAATTTTTGAATTGGGCACAAAATATTTTTTGTACAATTTTTATTTTTCACCCATTCTTCTGATTCACAATATTTCTATTTTAATAACATTTTTTCCAAGAATATAATTTAAACTATTTATACACTATTAAAAAAATATCATTACATTTATAATATTCCACTTCATCTTGTAATTCATTTATTCTCTTTACATAATTAATATAGTTCGATGTAGAAGAATTTATATTTTCCATTACTTCTTGATGTTGTTTTAAAATTGTGTCTCTTTCACTTAAAATATCATTGTGAATATTTTTTAGTGATTTATAATTCTTTATTAAAGAATAATATTTCTATTCTAACATTGACTTGTAAGCAACTAATTTATATTTTGAGCAACTATCAGTACCATAATCATAAGAGTATAAAGTGTGTACCTCTTATTCTTCCTTATCCATAAAGCATATAATGGCTTTCAGATTTTGAGGCTCTTTTTTTAATCATATTTTCAATATCTAAAAGAGTCTTTAAATAGACTCCATTTAGATTTCATGACTCTTTTTACCTTTAGTCCCATAATAAGCATGATTATGATATATCATATATGTCCTCTTTATTTCATATTTAAATTGAGGGAAACTAGTTCTGATGTGACCTAATGTTTTACATTCATAGAATATTTCTACATGAGGTTCTCTTTCGTCCTTCTTGAAGAAGTTTTTGAATCCTCTTTTTTTCTTGAAGAATTTGATTAACTTTTTTTCTAGTTGATCCGATTCCATTTCAAAATATAAAGAATATGTATTTTAGTTTGTTTTGACTTATTGATTAGTTTTTTGGTCATGATTTTGATATTTCACTTTTAGGTAAGTATTTTCAATTTTTACTACATTTGTATGATATTTATCTTTAGCTTCTATTTCTTCTTCGTAAATCAGTAGTGTTCCAATTAGTAATTTAATATTCAAATCCTTAATAGGTTATGATTTTCTAATTAATAGGGATAAGCCATTACATTTTCAGTTTATTACACTTTGTACATTCAACACTTGATCATATTGATTTATGGGATCTTCCAAGATAGTAATATTATTATTAATATCTATTCACAATCCTTTCATCTATTTGATTCTTTCACCATTTAATATTATAAAGGTGTTAATATTAGGATTTTTTGTTCCATATATCATCTTTTTAATATTTTATTGTCATTTATATGAAATAGATATTGTTTTACACATCTCATAAGTTGTAGGACATTGTGATACATGATTGAATTCATATGTTCCAAGTCCACAGATTATAAAAATCATTTCTTTTGAATTTTTTCCATATTCAGCTTTTGTTTTGGTATTCCAAATCTCTGGTTTCTCAAGAATCAAATAAGGAGTAATAATAATAAAATAGACATTGAATCCAAGATTATTCCAAATAGTTAATCATTCATGATTTCCAGCATGCATAATTTTCTCCAATAAATTATAGATAAAAAACCATATACATTCCTTTTTTTGGATCATCCATTGTCATATTATTTGTATAGACCATATTCTCCTCATAATGCAATGAATTTATCATAAAATATCACCCTTTATACCATTTTTTAGGTAGGAATAATACAATGATTACACAGGAGAAAATCTTCTTCATCAAAAATGAATGTCATCTAGAAAGAACAACTCTGAAGTTTTCTGGGTTGCAAATGATCTTCACTAATAATAGAAAATTAAAACAGTTGTAATCTTACAATAGTATGGGGTTTAAATATATATGTCACCAAATTGTATCATCTTTTTCATATAATAGATTAAATTTTTCATTGGATTAGAACTATAAATGATATTCACATAATTACAGTCGTATGTGAATGTTATATCACCCGTAATTTGAAAATATACACAGGTAGAATATATATATATATATATATATATATCAGATAGCTTCATACGGTTTTCCAGATCCATGAAAATCACATGATAGTTCATGGATATTCAAATTAAAATTGTACAGGGTAGTCTTTACTTCCCTTAAGAATGTGATTTATTTTCTTCTATTAAAATGGTTCTTTGAAATGACCATAATGAGCTTTGAATCAGTCATAGAGAGGCAAACAATCATCATGTAATTCGGTCCAGACTGTTTCATGAATCTCAGATAAAATTGCGGCTTTCAAATACCACTATTGAATAGTTAAACATAGGGTTCTACTACATATCATAGGGTTCCTTTTCATATCGTATGGTTCATTTGTGTAATGTAGAGTTCCTACTAACGTATGGTTCCTTAAAAATACTTTCATCTATGTGAAAAATATGGAACAAAAATCAATTATGGATGAGAATATATATGTCCATGTTTTCAGCATATGTTTCCAAATGTAAGGTTGATTATCCATACATTCAAACTCCCAATCATGGGGTATGAACAGTTATACTAGAATCCAATGTAGGGTTTAAATTCCATATGTTTGTTTTTTTCCGAACATAGGGTAGTCGATCCATACTTTTAAAAACCAGTGTAGCGTAGGGCTGATGAACTATACATTCATTCACCGAATATAGGGTTTGAACAATGTTTCCATAACACATCTCATAAGTTTTCATTCCATAAAAAATATAAATAAAATAATGATATTTATTACTAAAACATACTTAACGTAACTTTATTAGAAAAAACAATGGAATTTATGAGCATCAAAATAAACATTTAACATAGAGTTTTTTTGATACAATACATGCCCAAAAAAACAATATCCTTGGTCAAATAAATCAAATGCCACTAAATTTATAATAATGATGGTATCAATACAACATATCCCAAGTGGAGTGAGGATAAGGGGTTGTCTTCATTGATGAATAGAAATACTATAAAAATATCTCTACAACATTATTGAGTAAAATATCATTTACAATGTGAAAAACATTTTGAAAATACATTTTCATTTAAAATAACTTTTAAAATTATTTTCATTAAAGGATCCTAGAAAATTTTAAATAGAACCATTTAAGAAATGACAATGTTTAATTTCATACATGCCATACAATGTAAAAAGAATATTACTTTTTTCTTGGTAAAAAGGTTGGAAAAGTACCTTGTTTAGAGAGAGATAGAAAGATTATTTTGAAAAAAAATTTAAAATAAAAAAGGCGTAAACATTTCTTTAATAAATTACTTTGAAAATTTAAAAAATATTTTTGAAAATATTTTTATAAAACACAGTATTTAGAGAAGGAGGATTTCTTCCCGAAGAAATAAATGAATTCGAGTTTTCCTAAACAAAGTTGTAAAAAATTTTGTATACCAACGAGTTGTAAAATGGTATAATTAATTGAAATATCATTAATAAATATAGGATAAGAAAAATAAAGGGTTTATTAAAAAATGATCTAATAATTTCCTTGACTGGAAAGTCAAGTGTAAACAATCTCGAATAAAATGAGATTGTGAAGTAAAATCTTAAAAAGATATTAACATTGAATTGGGAATAAATAAATGAATATATTATGTGTGTAAAATTTAGATCCACATAATAAAGTTTAAATACAAAAAAAAGATAAAAATTTTTTATTAAAAACATTATCTTAGAATATTAATGACAATGTCGAACTAATATACCCTACTAAAAAGGAATCGAGTTGTGAAATAATAACCACATGGTAACTTTTAATTCAAATACCTTTAAAAGAAATAATTCAAATACAAAATTAAAATATAATTAATTATTAATTATTTATGAAATTAAATTTAAAAAGGAATTATATACACCATGTAAAATAAACTTGGTGCAAAACATTACAATATGGCTCAACAAAATGAAATTGAGATGAAATCCATTACCATGTGTTTCCTTTTCGATGAACACCCATTAACCTCTTGCATAGTGGTTTTAATCATGTTATTAACTTATACCATAACCATAGTGATATTTATACTATTATATATGATCTTTATATAATATCTTATTGCACATTTGTTAATAATCATTCATTATTTTCATCATTTCAGGTGTTAACTGCGATGTTTATTTAGAAAGTTTTGAATTGTTATTTTTTTATTCTTAATTCAATAATTATTTGATCATCTAAAAGATATAAAACATGATGTAAATATTATATATATTATGTACATAATTATTTATAACAACCCATAAAATTTTGATATGGAAATAAAATGTATCATTCCTGGAGACGGTAGGCCATACATACGTAAAAACTTTGTTTTCATTTTATTGTCATATTAAAAGAATAAAAATTAAATGGAATATATGTATATTATAATTTCAGAATCAAATTTATATCATATATATAACCTATTTTTATTAAAACCATCCTTTATATATTCCATGTATATTGTGAATTAATCACATCGTTATAAGGAGGCAGAACGTCCACGAACGATGTTATCGTATTCCCAAAAAATTGAATGAATGAATGAATGTGTTATAAAATAATTATCGAAGTATAAATACATTATAAATGTCATATATATTATATATAAACTATTAATCCACATTATACCAAACCTTGATATAATATAATGGAAAAATCGACAACATCAGTTAGCAGGGCGGTAGTCTTCCGTACACAGGAATGCTGATTGTGTATCCCATTTGATTGAAATGTGATTGAGTGTAGATTATAAACATTTCATAACAAAATATCAGTATATTGTAGATAATGAGATTATTATATGATAAATTTATAATCATAAATTAATGTATGGATAAAGAAACAAAACAAAATTGCTCATTGATGAATGATGACTCGTTTTCGGGTAACTTCTTTTGTTTTATAACCAAATACTTCATTGGTAGGATTTTTTACCATGATGATGCTTATATTATATTTTTAGTGATGTTTTTAAGAGATTTTGGGTGGTGTTGGATGAGAATAATGTCTTTATATATGTGAATAAGTGGGGGGAGTGACTTCCTTTTTATATACTGGAAGAAGGGTGCAATAATTTTAAATATTTTAAAGAGGAAATTACACCCACGTTTTCTTCCGTTAAATTGGATCAAATATTGAACAAAATCTATAATGGATTATATGGTATAAATATATCCATAAAAGTGGTTTTAGACTTTTTTCTTGGTCAGTTTGACCCTTAAGATTAATGTTTTGTCCCCTATTACGCTATTTTTCCTCTTAATCATTTTAATTAAGTTTAATTTATTTCACTAAAATTGTTGGTAAAAATGTATTTATATATTATTATAATTTATAATTATTTATTCAAAATATTTAATCTATTTATCCAAATTACAATCAAAGAATTTATAGAAATTAATTTTAATTTAATCCGGAAGACCGGACCTGAAAGTGGGTTTTTAAAGTAAAAATGTTCAAAAGTTTTAAATGTTTTTATATCCAATATCATAGTAAAATTGATTAAGTGTATCAAAATGGTATTATTTTATTTATATTTTAACTGATAAAACATTAATAAAAAATAAAATATAATCTAACTGCATAAAAATTTTAGAAGAAAAAGAAATTTTCAATTAGAATTTAGTATTTATTCACTATTCATCAAAAAAAGAATCTTCTCAGAAAAATATCTGAAATTCACACTAAGAAAATATTAACATTAAAATTTCAAAAAATAAATTTGTTTTGAAAAATAAAATTTATAAACGGGGAAAATTTTTGTTTTAAAACTTGTGCGCCATTAAAAGGATGAAAAATTACCTTTGAAAAAATATAGGTTTTTATGCATAAAATTGGGTTTATTCTTATCCGATGTCTATCAAATATATTGAATGTATGTAAAAATATATTTTATTGAATATATAACATATATATATATCATTAATATCATTCTATACAATTAATTAATTTAATTTATTACAATATAACAACTTTTTGGGCATAAAAACATTTCCTTTATATTCAACTGGTTTTTATATTCATTTATAATTAAATGGTAACCAATTAATTCATTTTATATTTTTTAAAACCATATATTTTCATAAGTTATTTAATACTATTCATATTAACTAACTTAATTGCTAGGTTATAACTAATTATTTTAAATAATAATATTTTGATAATATATTGTTATTCAGTAAAACTCAGTATTGTGTGTAACAGGAGATATTGAAAAAACACATTATTACGTAGGAAAAAAATAACATAGTATTGAGTGAATTTAAAGATATATAATAGATTAAATCTATTTAGAATAATTAATATATTTTAAATTCTCAAGATGTTATTTTTCTTTCTCCACTTAGCATTGTGTTTCAGACACGCTGTCGAATAAAAGTTACTCTTTTATAATTTTGTGGTGTTACAAAAGATATCCACACTCAAATGGAACTCAACCAATAAGGTTTAGAGAACAAAGAAATCCAAAATATAGTGTTTTGAATGAATAACTCAACGATATACATACCTGAAAAAAATGGGATCTTACAAACTCCACACCATATTACAGCTCATCCCAGAGCTGATCCAAGCATTACTGTGGGGTCTCGGTTAAAAAGTATGGACATGATGATCCCATATCATATTAACACTCCCATGTATCCTCATGAACATTCCCATGTCTCTTCTGCACTCAAACTAGAGGTAAGGTATTTCCCAATAGATACTTCTTACCACGGTCCACAATTAGTTTTGGATGCTCCTCAAAGGATTCATCTACACCAAGCTCGATGTCATCAACATATATGAAATTAGAAGGGTTAGGATCGTATGTATGAAGTTTTGACAAGTGAAACACATTGTTCATGACACTATAATGTTGTGTAAGTGCTAATAGGTATACAACTGGAGTGTCCCTTTCCACTATATAAAACAACCTAACAAAACCTGGTGCTACCTTTCCATATTTCTTGATATGGAATTTCCCCAAACTAGGCTTAAACTAAGATAAAACATGATGACCAACCTCAAACTTGAAAGTTCATCAATAATTTGTATCATATGATTCTATCCTTATCTATGCATCCCCAACCTCCTATTGATCAACAAAACCTGGTTAGACTTCTCCTGCATGGGACTAGGTCCATCAGGCATGGACTCACCAGCCTCCAACTAATAAAGAGTGGAATGGAATTCTATATAAAGCCTCAAAATGTTTAATTTTGACAAATTCCATGAAGATGTTATTATAGGGGGTCTACATTAGTGATAAATCCTTCTACCATGGACCATTGAAATCCAAAACACGGGATCATATCAAATCCTCCAGAAAGTGAAAAGTCTTATCAGATTTACCATCAGTATATGGATTATAAGATATGATTAGAAAAACCTTAAATCTGAGAGCCTTATGAATACTCTTCCAATATCAAAATGTGAAACATTGATATCTATAAAAAATGATACTCCCATAAACACAATGAAACTAAACAATCTTATACACATAAAGACTGCCCAGATCATCAAGATTGAAGGTCTATCTAATAGGTAAGAAGTGGGATACCTTTATCATTAGATCCAAAATCACCCATACTATTTCATTATTATAGGGATCCTAAGGTAATCTTGTCACAAAAATAAAATGTGGCATTATAACATATTCATTCTCATATGGGAAGAGGATGTAACATTCCAGTAGGGCTAGGATGATCTACTATCAGTTGATGACAGGTGAAACATCTACCCTCAAAGCCGGCTACACCATTCATCATTCTTGACCACCAGTACAGTCGACTAATATCATAATCATTTTTTTTCAAACTTGGATGTACCGCCCATCAAGAAGCATGAAAATTCCTCATTAGCTCCTCATGCAAGACTATAAGAACCCATAATCCTCCAAGGAAAATAATATAACTACCACTTCCAAGGGATCATCTTGATGGCGGCTCCCCACCATATATGATGTCTCTTAGAACTAATCATTGTATAATAGATAACTATTATTTCTTGATCAGGTAAATAATCACTAGTATAAAAAGATGTTGAATTTGAATATACTCATCCCAGGGAATTTTAAACATAATGATTCATATCTGCAAAGTGTTTCATCAACTTCCACTCGTTTCAAAATGCATAAATCACCTTTGTATGTGTATTTAGTATCAAGTCATAAAAAATATGTTTTCCTTTCCTGAGAAGTAAGATTTTTTCAATTCAGAAGAATGTAAATACTCAAACCACCACCTCTATCAAAGGATTATGTCCCAAAAAGAAAATATTTACCTAACGATCTTTTGGTTTATTTACACCAAAAACCTCTTGTCCAGTAGATTTTTTATCTAACATATTAGAGCATATACCACCAAGGATGACTCTATATCATGAGTAGGGTAATTTCTCTCATCTGATTTCAGTTGTCTCGAGCAATATGTAACCACTTGATCCTCTTATATCATAAATTAGCTATTTCCAACTCTGAATGTATATCGAAGATGGTATCTTATTTACCTATCATAGGTAAAGTTATGGGAGGTTATTAGGTAAGCTAGATCTTCAACTCCAAAATATATCTCTTGAAATCATCTGACCAAAAAAACCTCACCTCTTTCTTAGTCATCCAATACTTTAGTTCTTCCAGACAAGAGAAGTCTTGGATGATGCATTGATAATAAACATATAAACTCATAAAACTCTAAATCTCAAAGACATTCTCGGATCAATCCCAAGATACCATGACTACAACCATCTCCAGGTCCACTAAAAAACTACCTTCATAGATGACATAACCCAATCAGTTCACTTTACCAATCCAAATATATCATTTGGTTATCTTGGAATAGACCTTGTTCTCTCTAAATATACTCAAGATGATGTCACAATTTTGGCCACGACCGTCTACAGAATGAGAGTACACAAAGATATAGACGAAAAAAACTACCACATAACAATCTAGAAAAGGAAAAATGATCTGAGGCATCAAGTCCATGATTTATGATAGAGTGTTTGTTAAACCAAATGGAATTACTATGAACTCATAAAAACCATAAATTCTCCTAAAAATAGTTTGAGGTATGTCTTCTGGTACCACCCTCAACTGGTGTTATCCTAATCTCAAATGAATTTTAGATAAGATCTTAGAACATCATATAGTCAAAGAGATCACAGATGTATGGAATGGGATACAAATTCTTGATCGTCATCGGGTTCAATCTCTTGTAATACACAAATAAATTCAATGTCCCATCAGACATATTAGAGAAAAAAATTAGAGAAAACCCCATGATTTCTACTAGACCATATGAAACATTTATCTTCTAGATATTCTAACTGAACCTTCAACTTCTGCACCTTTGATTGTTCCATCCTATAAGGTGGAATAGAAATAGGCTTCGCTCCTAGTACAAACTCAATTGTGAGCTTGAAATATATCATGAGTGGTAATCCATATAACTCATCAAGAAAGACATCCTGAAAATAGTCTTACACTAGAATAATATTATCCTTCTTTATTACAACATCATCTAGAGAAATACCTATTATCTTTTCCATGAGAAAATCAAATATGCACTTAATTGGTCCTCCAAAACCAGCCTGAATATCTGACTCACTATAATAAAAATTGATTCTCCCTTTTGGAGATGAAAAAGGGAACTCTCCTATGGAAATAGACAACAAGATCCTGGTATATAACTATACAATCAATACTATGAATCAAATCGAAACGTATAATTTCAAACATAAAAAATTACAAAAATAAAGAGTAACAACCTATTTCTAGAGAACATGATTTTTAACAATCGATATTCTCATACCACACTCCCAACAGTATATCAATGTTCAAAACACTATCCATTATTTCCACAACTTAGGCCAAACCATTTTTAAAAAAAGTGCATATAAAATGGAATGTGATGCACTTGTATCAAATAACTTGTATTTAATGGTAGATAAAGTATGAATCATACCTCTAATGGTAGAAGGTCTTCTATAAAAAATTCTAGGAGTAGACTACAGAGAATATAGGTGGCATTCCCCTATACCAAGAGCTCTAATATAACTCCCCTATAATATTCCCTATGCCTGGAACTGTAGCTCTTGTACTAAGGTTCCACTTCCCTGCCTCGGCCAGAATGTCTAGTGCACTCCAACAACCTATGTGTGGAGGGGTATTCTACAACATTGACTTCTATTTCTGCTATAGCATTGGAAAAAACTATTATATATATGTTTCTTAACACTAGAAGAATCACTCCTAGTTCGCCTTACTAAAATTTATTTGTTGCTTCTTGGGGACTCTCTCAAATTCCATTTCGTGATGAATGACTGATTTATCACATCCTAAAATCTACTCAAGTGAAATACATTCACCTATGACGTGATATCATAGTGATGCTAATCATGAAAACATCTCATCTTATAGATCTCATTAAGAGGTAAAGTTCGTGAAAAATAATTCAAGTTAGTGATATATCAAACATATTCTATCACTGGCATGCCCTCATATGTCAGGTTCATAAAATCATGAGAATTATCATCCCTCAACATCTCTAGATAAAATTACCTTAGAGACAATACTTCAACATCCTTCGAGGAAAAATTCTCTAGCTTCACAAATTGCTCTAGAATGTCTCAAAAATGTTTGGTAGGTCCATGAATCATGTATGCTGTAAGATTAAACCTCCTATATATGGGAATCTAGAGTTTTTTGAAGATCACCAGGATTTACTCAATCCATCACTTAGTATCCTAAGGTCCTCCCTCTCTAGTTAATGTTAACAAATACTGTTACTGAAACTCTCTCTATTACTCAAGCATCAGAGGAACAGTGTGAACAGTCTCCTTTTCCATGGATCACAAGACCATTATGAATTTTTTGTGATGCTAAAAATTAATCTGATTCTCATGAGCTATAGGAATTTCTATTTTTTCTGTATTAGGAGCATGCTGATTGTCACTCTCTTGATGATCAATTCAATGATGATGTGGCGACAATTTCTCTAAAATACAAACTCACGCCTTAGATCTATTTAAAATAACAAAGTCAACCTAAATAAATAGAAAAAACTTATAACCACTAGCTAATTGTCCCTATATAAATGGTTTAACAAATTATTTAGCATGACATAATCATTCATTTATTCTATATATCAGAATTAAAAGGTATATCATTTCATAGTTCATACATGAAAATATATCGCATGAAATAAACATGTCCCTATCATGAAAAACCAAGGTCATGACATATCCATATGTGCCTATCATAATTCATGAGTGCACATATCGTGTCATACTCGGGAATGAATATAAATTCCAATAAATGATAACATCATAGAACATGAGAATAGTCCAAGTGGAAGTAATGTCAAACTGAAACAATGGAACATCATGAACAACAATTCCATCCCTATGAACATTGATTTTCCCCCAAACATTGGTTAGATAATCCCATGAACAAGGTCATTACCAACTCTTAAGACAAACTATTATCCATTATACCTTTCTCAAATAATAAAGAAATAGAAAAGAAACTTGGTCCTCTGATGGCACTTTGTAACTTCCCCTGATATAGAACTCTATCACATGGCTGAACCGGGTTGGTTAGTGGATCTCAAGAAAACCTTCTTTTACTCCATAGGCTGCCGATTAGTGGTGGTGGTGAAAAGAATATAGTGGGGAGACAATACCCCCTAGTAGAGAGTTATTATACAGTGGATATAAATAAATATCAGAGTAATGGAAATAGTAGAAACATTACATCATACAACCATATGGTAAAGGATGAAAAAAATAAACCAAATAACAATGAACCATGTAATGTATTGATGAAATGTAACCAAATTAATTGTTGTAAGTCAAATAAATAAAAGAACAATCTTACAAAAATAAACTCAAAAGTCAATTGTAATGGACCCCTTATCGGTCCTCTCTCCAACCCACCCAATAAGAAATAACAAGAAACATGGTCTTTTTCTCTTATCCAAAACCTACATCCAGTAATATTCTTAGTTAGAAAATAGTGGATTGAATAGGGAGTGAGAAAAACCAAACAGGTCGACACCACCATGTCTAAACAAAATCTGTTTGATAGTAAGTGCGTGCAAGAAAGTGTTAAATAGGTGTATTAATTAATAAAATTATTATAATATAATAATCAGTATTCTTTGGAACCATTGAATAATATCTTTAAGCATGTATCACAACCATACCAATGATAACTACAGGTCCATGGTATTATCACATAACCAAGAAAATCCATCTGTATAAGAATTTCTACATTACCAAGTCAGTCCCTCTATATAAGTATTTCAGTATCCAATACAATCCTTATATATAAGAATTTATTCCTAATATGGAATAGCCCTCTATATAATCATTTCATCATCCCGACCAATCCCCTTATATAATTATTTCATCATAAAAAGTCCAAGATCTCTATACAAGTATTTCAATTTAACCGATCATATCCCTCTATATCATAATTTTAACATCATACATAATACAAGTCTATATAGAACATCGTGATATCACAATCCATTATGGTTAATTCATACAGTTACCATTTTTATTTCAATAACAAATTCATTCATTAAATTATATCTTAATCCATTTCCATTCCAATTTGCACAACCATTTTTTATCTAATAATCACCCCTTATTTTTATAATCAATTTCACTATTCTCAAAGATGAATCCATCATAGGAAATCACCTAAGGTTTCATTTCATTCTTAACATAATTTAATCCATTATCCAATTCATTATTTTTAATTGGTAGGCTTTCCTAATAGGAATACATAAGTTAGTTATCAATATCATTGCATCCAAAGGGATCCAAAGAGTAATCCAACACATGATTTATCATTACCCATTATTCAATTAATTAATACACATGTTATATAAATGAAATCACAAAATATTTTACATACTTAATTAATTATGAAGAGACCATGTTTTTTGTTTCTAGACCACCTACCTTTAACAAGGTATTTAGAAACACATCCAATATATAACTACGATAAGAATGAAGACAAATAATATTTCTAGAAGAAAACTATATCACAAAAGACTCAGATTAAAACTAAAAACAATATTGTCCTTGAGATTCCATCACAACAATATAAAACAAATGGAAGATAGGTGGAAAATAAATAAAAAAACAAACAACTGGATTATACTCCAGATCGAGACATCATAAGGTAATAAAGAACCCAAAGAATTTCCAAGAGTCACCTAGGGCCTAAGAGAGGAGGGTATCATGTATATAAGAAAAATATTATACGTATAGTGTGTCCTCAAACATATTAATCCCAATAAATACATAGGATATAATCATTTCACATCATATATTTCCCAATTTATGAGTTATACTGAAAAACACATCACCTTGGGTTAAAATAACCCTGATCGAACATTATATGACATGAATGAGTTTCAAAATATATAAACATTTCATATCATAAACCATTTCATGATGTCTTCTAGACACAAATACAAGTCACATAACTTGTTCACAGCATATACCCATTTCACTCACATTACCATTTTACAACATCTACTTGGAAACATTTACTTTGTGTGTATCAATTTCATAGTGTGTAAATGTCTAGAATAGATTAACCATCCCATTTTCTATAGAATAGTATAAACCACCTCTAAATCCTTCCATGAGACTCCCCAAAATTTGTATGGTTTTTTTTTAAATACAATATCTTTTATATCATACATTTTATGCAACATAGAGCTTAAAAAATAACTAAATATTTGTATTTAAATTTTTATCTTAAACCATTGGTTTTAAATTAGTCATTATGAATAATATTAGATAACTAAAGAAAACATATGGTTATAAAAATATAATATGAATTCATTGGCTTCCAATTAATTTGAAATTAAAATATAAATGAATTGAATATAAGGGAAATATTTTTATTTTTATGCTCACAAATGAGTTTTGTATTAATAATATAAATTAATTAAAATTATTAAATGAGATTACTAAAATATATATGTTATATATTCAATTAAATATTTATGATATTCATATAATATATTTAGTAGTCATAAGATATGAAAAATCCCAATTATATGCATAAAAACCAATTCTTCTCTAAAGGCAGTTTTTCTAACTTTTAATGGAGAACATATTTTATATTACGATTTTGAGACTTATATATATTATATTTGAAAAATAATAAATTTTTTAAATTGAATAAAAATATAAAATTCTAATTTATTTACATATATGGGATTTTTCTGAGAAGTTTTACATTCTAATAAATTGTGAAAAATACAAAAAATTAAATGAAATTAAATTTTTTCATCGAAATAATTTATAGTGTTAAATTATATTTTTTATTGGTTTTAAAGTATAATTTGGTTAGTTTTTACCATTAATTATAATTTATTTCATTTTAATTAATTTCACACAGAATATTAATATAAAAACCATTCAATATTTTGAACATTTAAACTTTTAAAACTCATTTTCTCATTCTATCAACATGATTAATTTTGTATTAATTACTACAAAATCTATGTTTTTAATTTAAAAAATAGATTTCATATTTGTAATCAATGGGCCTAAATTATTTAAATATGGTTCTTTTATTTTTGGTCATGTGAATAGTAAATTTAGTGATATTTTTAATATCATGGTTAAGGGTAAATCAAGTAATTAAGGGTAAAAAATAATATTATAAATATTATAAAATTACCCTAACACTTTTCTTGATTTTATTAAAAGAGTAATTTTTTAACAAAATCATCCTTCAGCAAATTTTATGGCCAATTGGGGCCACTTAGATGATTTAAAGGATTTTATAGTATTTAATTCTAAGGAAAATCTAATATGGAACACTCTTGTTTTTAATAAGTATTAAATTTTTTATATATGATAAGATAACACCCTCTATTAATAGTCTTTATAAATATAAAATAATTATATATATCTTGGTAATTTGTTTATAAATTTTAGAAAAAAAATAATTCAATTAAATGGTGACACAATGATGATGTTGTAATTTTTTAATTAATGGAATGATCAAATAAATGATATTAAAAATATTTAAATAAGTATAATTTTATATAATTAATGTAATACAAAAAATTTAGTTGATTACTTTCTCATATTGCAGATTTTTTAAAAAATTGTCTTCAAAGAGATCAGGTTGTTATGATATTTTTGAAGATTCAAGATAGGAATAGTGTCAAAATTGACACTAATGATATTTTGAAATAAGTAAAATTTTATTAAATGTATTAAATTCATAAAAATATAAGTATAGGATAAAATAATTGTGATAAAATTAAATATGTCAGCAATGGTCTATTTATGGATCGTTTTTCACTTTAGAGTAACTATAGTAACCCTTAATGTATAAAAAGACATGTTTTTACGGTAACTGTTAAAGGGTTTCATTATAGGTTAATGCCAAAAGATAAGGGTAATAATGTGACCAAACACTTATCCAAAAATTATTGGAAGAATTTTATTTTTCTCTTATCGGCTTAATAATCTAATCATAACTATTTAATAGACACTTTTCCATGAAAATAATGTATACATTATTTAAATCAAAGATGTTACAAAATGACACTCTCTTTGTATTTAACTTCTTGTATGTGTTCGCATAGGTAAAAATCAAGATATGAATGAACATAAATGAATATTTTGATATTAATAAAATTATTTTACTTATATAAACTTGTTTTTAATTATTATAAATTATATAATTACCTTAAATGCTTCTTCAATACTAAAGCGATATTTATTTAGTTAATAGTAAAATACTATAATTGATTTTAAAAGTAATAATTTTGAAATATTTGGGATGATTAAATGTGTATAATTAATTTTACAGATATATAGGATATATTAGAGATGTGGGAAAGCATTATACTCTAATTTTAACTTTGTCTTGATATATATGAAGTCAAAGTAAATGAGAAGTATCAAATTTGACTTAAATTATATTTCATTAAATTAATATATTGTTAAATTAATTATAAATCACAAAAAATTTAAATAAACACAAAGGGGATAAACTAGGTTAGACCATTTCTTCACATATTCATTTATATTCCATTTTAAAGACTTTTTCTCTATAATGTCCTTATTAAATTTTAATATTTTTTGGATTTCTGAGAGTGTCCCTCACCACAATTATAAAAGGGAACCACATCCCTCACTTCCTCACAGCACTTTGAACCTTCTAGAACGACTAAGTCTCGACCATTTATCCTCCCAACATACTTATCCAAGTTATGAAGGTCCCAGTCTTCTAAAAAAGACTAACTCGAGATCACGTAAGGATAGATCTAAAGGAAGTTTGTCGAACACGAGGTACTCATTTTTACTAACTCAACCAAGTTCATTTATTCTTCTACATACTCTTTATGTGTTGTTTCCAATATAAATTAATCACTCCAATATTATATATATTGTAATAATTTTTTTATTATGGAACATCTATATTCCACATTTTATACGTCCCACAAAAAATGAAATCACCATGCATGTGTATATGCAGCCTATCATCTCCACCCTATTGTGTAATCTGTTTTTCATCACTATTTTATTTGGATGAATATAATTATGGAAATAATAAGAATAAATAATAAATATAACATGATATTGATTCTGTATAATTAATTTATTATCCAATTACTTACCCATTCACCATTGAGGGTATGACACTATCACTCGTGTGTACGTATGACCAACTGTCTCCCTGAAACGATGAGATTCATTTTCTATTTTAACAACTTAAGAATGGTTATAACAATGTATGTAATGAGTAAATATAATATCTATGAACTTAACATCATTTTATAGATAAAATAAATATCTTATTCATTAGAAATAAGACTTACAAAACAAAACATGCATAAGAAAATGAAGAATATAACACCCAAAACAAGGGAAATAACATAATATTGTTATCAAAATGATAATATAAGATCATATTTGATATAATAATATATTGATATGGTATTTTTATAAATTAATAAAATTTTATAAACAATAATATAGTGGGATAATCCATATTCAACTAATGAAAAGTACATCGTAATGGTTAATTTCTAAATCTCATTATTTTTTGATATAGTTTATATATATGTATCTACTAGGGAATATTTATCATCCATGACCTTGTTTTTAAAAAATATTTTGAAAAAAAATATATATTTTTACTACTATCTTACCAATTTTTTAATAATTTTACTCAAGTTCAAATTTTTATTAAATTGTTTTCAAGGAATATTTTTTTCATCTCCCAAATGTGGTACTATATGGATTTTTGGAGAAAAATATAGAAATATTGTTTTCTTTTTTATGTTATAAATCATGAGTTGATTTTACCACCATCATGATGCCTTGATGTTTTGAATCTTATATTATATGTTTATAGTGATTGTTTTAATTAAAATGTTTTCCTTTATAAATTCTTATATTTAAAACAAATAATTTCAAAGTAAACGACTATTTTTATCAAGATATTTCTAAATATTTTATTAGAGTTTTTTCATATATGAAAACATCCTTTGTTGAATCTTATGTATTATTAAGGTTGATCTCTTATGATAAAATATACCTTATTTTATTGAAGGTTTTGTGACCAGTTTGACTGGTTATGTACCATTTTGATACCATATATGGTTTATGGTCATAGTATAATCATCTCATATGATATTTTTTTAATACGAATGTTTATGTTGTTTATATTTTATTATGAGTAATGCATTAGAACTATTAAATTATAGTTGGATTACACAATATTTCCTCGATGCATTGGTAGGTCTCATCAGACAAAGGAGATTGGGAACTGGATTATGTCTTACCTGTTATGTATGGTGTCTTGGATGAAGCCTTAATAGTGTGTTTATAAAGCTGTAAATTATGCATTCCCTCATTATGAGATTAGTTATTTATATTCCATGTGATTATAATACTAGTATAATATACGTGGTTATATTTTCTAGATCATTTTATTACGTTATATAGTATTATTATTTATTTCCATATTATACCCAATCCTATGTTTAAATGTCTTTTATTTTATCTATTCAACTTGCCTTAATTTTTATGATTATTTATTATAGATTCCATTATAAACTTACCCATACTGAGCATTTGAGATCACAAATTTCTTATGTTTCATTTTCCCAGGATTCCAATATGTGTATTATGACTCATATGTTGGGTTAGTCTAAGAGAATATTTATTCTCTCAAAGGATTAACTATATAGTATTTTATAGTTTCAATTGTAATTAAATGTTCGTGTATGAAATTTGGAATTCCAAAATTTAAAAACTTATCGGTCCTTCTTGATTTTTTTCTATTTAATCATGCTAATGTAAAAAAAATAATGTATTGGATTTGAGTTTTTAAGGTTGTGTCTTTAAGTTGGTATCAAATGAAGTTTACCAGTAACCTTGGGAACTAGATTTAGAAATCAATGATTATAGAACATAACCCTAAGATAGGATTTGAGGATAACCATAGAAAAACATCCTATAATTTTGGTAATGTAGATATTATGTTGGTATTTATAGAAATACATCCATGTGTGGACATGACAAGTGGTTGTGGTTCTAGAATAGATGTACCTAGGGGTAACAACTTTAGCAAGGTGCATCAGGCCTCAATTGATATAACTTGGTACACGAAAATGGGCCTTACTATGCAACTGGTTATAAAATCTTGATAGATATGATTAGGATAATTCATATATTCTTTACAAATCAATATAAATGGATTAAAAGTAAATATATCCCCAAATAAACCATGTTAATGAATATGTGGTTAGTTATGAATAAATATTTAATTGATATTAAATGTTTTACCAGTTCAAAAATTATGTATTATGATTCATCACCTAATTTAGGGTACTCCATTATTTAGAAATGGCTCCGAGTGGAAGGAATGGAAACCTTAAAAATCCATCTGATATGAATAATAAAGATGATAATAGATCTTCTGAGCATAAGAAAATATTTGAAAGCGAAAATTATCCCAAATATTCTCATCATATGAGAATATAATATCATTTTCTAATAGGGGAGGGAAATAATTTTCTAAATATTATGACTTTGGAAGAAATAACGAGAAGAAGAAGAGGGGAGAAATAATGTTAGATAAATGTATGAAAGGAAAGAAGTAATTTCCAACATGTCATAATTGTGGAAGGAGACACCATGTTATATTATTAAGATGAAACATATTTTGCTTCAAATGTGGAAAAAAAGGACACCATGTTCATGAATGAAAGGGAAAGAAAGAATTTTCCATTATTTAATTCTTCAACTGTAAGGATATGTGGCACTACAGAATATAATTCCCCAAGCATCAAATAAATATGCCTCAAAATAAGCTAAATGATCATATTCAACCAAATGATCTTATTAATTATGAAGAAAAATGATGTCTGAATTAAAGATTTAAGTCATTTGAGTCTTTTATTCCATTGATATACTAGTTATATAGATTATGGAAATAAGTATGGATTGTACAGAAATACTAATTATTTATGGATTTAGAAGAATGAACAATTTTTTTGAGGTTTTTAAAGTGATAATTTCTTTTGTATGTGATAATAAGTTTTAAATTATGTTATTTGTAGATTTTGATGTTAATATTGATTTTTGTAAATTTAGAGACCTTTTTAGACTGTTAATTTGGATAAATGTATTTTGGATGAGTCACAATGTTGTAATAGATTAAGTTGAACATTGGATATTTTTTGAGTATAAAAAATTTCTTAATTATGAATATATAAATTTTATTTATGGTATGTTATAAAAATATCATTTTAGAAAAAGGACCATCACATTTTAGGTGACAACCTGCCGAATCACACAAGGTTGCGAGACATAAAGTTTCAACCGAAGGGAGATAAGGATGCTTCACCTACCTTTGGCCTATGTTATTTCATGGGTAGTATAAAAAAGTTTTGTTTATTTAAATGATATTATAGATGATGTATAATTTCATTTTGGTAACCCCATATGATTAAAATAAATACATTATTTTTGAATTTTATTATATTGTATTGAGTAAGATGAGTTTTTGGTAGAAATTGATTAAAGGATAAACCTCTACTTTTCCAAAAAGTATGTTTCCTTAGGATATTATTTTATGAGGTAAATTAATTCTTCAACTCTAGGTAAAGGATCCTGAAAAAATATCCTTATACGTTCTTTACTAATGAATCAAATTGTCTAATAGATCCTCATTGATTTATAGCTTTTTGCTTGTTAACTTCCTCCTAATCATGTTCTCTATCACTCTATATCATAACTTGATGGTTAGATTTCTCTTCCATGTCCATGTTTTTCTACATGGAACCCTAGTCTGTGTTATATTCAATTTCCTTAGTACTTTATATTTTTTATTTTAAACTGTAAGTTTAATCAACCCTTGCCAGATGTGAGATTTCAATAAAATTATTTTCAATAGTGAAATCTTCCTTACCAAACCCAAATTCAAATGATTAAAAATAAAAAATTAATTTAAGTATGGGATAATGTAACACCCCAATATTTTTATGGAATTTATTTTTTTAAATTCAATTTCTCTAATAGCTTATGTTACACACAACAGTATGCATAAACAAACAACTAAATATTATTATTTAAATGTTACTATTAAAACACAACCGTTAAGTTAGTAGTTTTGAATTATAATAACTATTTTATAAAAATATAATATGAATTAATTCATTAATTGTTAATTAGAAATGAAATTATAAACCAATTGAATATAAAGAAAATATTTTAATTTTTAGCCTCTCAATGGAATTTTGTATTAATAAATTAAATTAATTACAATTATTAAATGAAATTTATGAAATTTATATTTTATATATACAATAAAATATTATTTATATTAATCCAGTAGATTTTATAGTCATAATATGTGAACAAACCCAATTTTATGCAAAATAACCAATAATTCTCTATTGGCAGTTTTATAGTCTTTTAATGGTAAACAAATTTCAAATCCAGTTTTTTACACCTTTTTATATTTTATTTGAAAAAATAAACTTTATATTTTTAACATGAATATAAAATTTCACTTTGGTGAATTTTTTGATATTTTTATGATAAGTTTCGGGTTTTGATGGATAATAAAAAATATTATATTTTAATTGAAAAAAAAATTATCAAAAAAAATTATATTGTTAAATTATAATATATATTGGTTTTAAAGTATAATTATATTATTTACTTATCATTTAATACAATTTATATCATTGTAATCAATTTCACATTACATTTTGAGGTAAAAACATTTCAATATTTTGAACGTTTTTACTTTTAAAATTAATTTTCTCGTTCCGTCAAAGGGATTAATTTTATATTAATTTCAGCAACTTCAATGTTTTGAATTTTAAAAAATAGGTTTTATATTTTGAATCACTATGTCCAAATTATTTAAATAGTTTTGTTTGTTTTTTTGGCTTATAAATCATATGTTTTGTAATATTTAAATTATTGCGATTAAGTTTAAATAATGTAATGAAGGGTACAAATAATATTATAAGTATTATAAAATTATCCTAAAATTTATCTGAATTTTATTCTATGAGTTATTTTATACTGTATCCTTCCTTGATTTAATTTTAAGGCATCTTGGATCCAGTTTTATGACTTTAAGAATTTTATAGTATTTTATTCTTAGGAAAATCCAATATTTCACACTCTTGTTTTTAATGAGTATTACATTTTTATAAATGGTTATTGAGAATATATATTCAAATATAAATAATATTTTGAAATATAAAATGTTAGTATACATAATGGTAATTTATTTATAATTTTTAGTGATAAAATAAATACTTTAAATGGAGAAATAATTATGATAAAGTAATAGTTTAATTAATTAAAGGATCAAATAAATGATATTAATTTTTTTTAAATAAATATACATTCGTTTAATGAATTCCAGAAATGAATTTTACAGATTACATTGACATACTAGGTATTAGTAAAATGATTTTTATTGAATATATCATGTTGGTATGATATTTTTAAAAATTTAAGTAATGAATAGAGTCCAAACTAAACTATAATGACATTTTGAAATAAATAAAATTTTATTAAATGATAACAAAATTTGGTCAAATTGTTGGGAAAAAGTTTAATATGTAATTAATGGTTCATTTATGTATTTTTGGAATTTTAGAGTAAATATTTTAACCCTTAAATGTAAAAAATTACAAGTTGTCACAGTAGGAGTTAAAGGGTTTAATTAAAGGTTTAAGAAAGAAGGATAAGGGTAGTAATGTGAACTAAAACTTGAATAAAAATTATTGTTTGAATTTTATTCCACATTTATCACATTAATATTTAATAAGAGTTTTTAATGGATAATTTTCTATCAAAATAACTTATATATTATTTATATCAAATATAGTTTGAAAATGCAACTCTCTTTGTATTTAATATATTTCATGTGTTCACAAAGGGACACAAATCAAGATATGACTTCACATAAATGTATATTTAGTATAAATACAATTATTTAAATTATATAATTTTATTTTAAATTTTTAAAAAATATATAATTACCTTAAATGATTATTTAATACTAAAAGAATATTTATTTAATTAACATAAAAATAAAATAATTGATTTTATATGTATTAATATTGATATATCTGGGATATGTTAATGTTTATAATTAATTTTACAGATCTCTATGATATATTAGAGATGTTTGAAATCATTATATTTTAATTTCCACTTTGTCGTTATATATTTTAAGTCGAATTAAATTAATAGAATCAAATTTGAGAATAATTATATTTTATTGAATTAATATATTATTAATTTTTTTAAATAATAAAATTTAAAATAATACCAAAAGGGATAATATATAGTTAAAAATTTATTACCTTATTCTTTTTTAGGTCATTTTAATGCCTTTGTCTCTGGAATATCCTTATTATATTATAATATTTTGAGGATATCCAAAAGTGCCCCTCACCTCAATTATAAAAATGCACCTCCTCCCTCACTTTCTCACAGAACATTCATCATTCTATCTTACCTAATTCCTACCCATTTTACCACCAAACAATAATATCAATGTTATTGAGGTCATGTTATTCAGAAAAATACCAACTCTAGATCCCATAAGAAGAAATCAAAAGGAATTCCAACGAAGAAGAGGTAATAGTTTTTACTAGGGAATATACCACCAAGGATGACTCTATATCAGGAGAATGGTAACATATCTCATGTGATCTTAGTTGTCTGGAGCTATATGCAACCACTTGATCTTCTTATATCGTAAATTATCTGATTCCAACTCTGAATGTATCATAGAACAAGGTATCTTCTTTACCTATCATAAGTAAAGTTATGATAGGTTATTAGGTGAGCTAGCTCTTCAACTCCTAAATATATCTCTTGAAATCATCTGACCAAACAAACATCACCTCTTTCTTAGTCATCCAACACTTCAGTTCTTCCCGAAAAAAGAAGTCTTGGATGATGCATTGATAATAAACTTCTATACTCATAAAACTCTAAATCTCAAAGGCATTTTTGGATTAATCCCAAGATACCACAACTACAACCTTATCTAGGTCCACTAAGACACTGTCTTAATAGATGACACAACCCAATTAGTTCACTTTATCAATCCAAATATTTCATTTTGTTAGCTTGGAATAGACCTTTTTCGCTCTCCACGTACTCAAGATGATGTCAACATGTTGGCCATGATCATCTACAGAATGAGAGTACACAATGATATTGCCGAAAAAAACTACCACATACCAATCTAGAAAAGGAAAAATAATTTGAGGCATCAAGTCCATGATTTATGACAATGTGTTTGTCAAACCAAATGGAATTACTATGAACTCATAAAAACTGTAACTTCTCCTAAAAATAGTTTGAGTTATGTCTTCAAGTACCACCCTCAACTGGTGTTATCCTAATATTAAATGAATTTTAGATAAGTTCTTAGAACATCATCTAGTCAAAGAGATCACATATTTATGGAATGGGATAAAAATTTTTGATCATCATCGAGTTCAATCTCCTGTAATATACAAATAAATTCAACGTCCCATCAGACATATTATATAAAAAAATTAGAGAACCCCCTAGGAGTTCTACTAGGCCATATGAAACCTTTATCTTCTAGATATTACAACTGAACCTTCAACTTCTGCAGCTTTGATTGTGCCATCCTATAAGGTGGAATAGAAACATGCATTGCTCCCAGTACAAAATCAATTGTGAGCTTGAAATATCTCTTGAGTGGTAATCCATAGAACTCATCAATAAAGACATCCTGAAAATGGTATTACACTGTAATAAAATTATCCTTCTTTATTCCAACATCATCTAGAGAAATACCTATTATCTATTCCATGAGAAAATAAAATATGAACTGAATTGGTCCTCCAGAACCAGCCTGAAGATATGACTCACCCTAATAAAAATTGATTCCCCCTTTTGGAGATGAAAATGGAAACTCTCCTCTGGTAAAAGGCAACATGATCTTAGTATAGAGCTATACAATCAATACTAAGAATTAAATTGAAACATATCATTTCAAGCATAAAAAATTCCAAAAATAAATAGTAACAACCTATTTTTAGAGAACTTGCCTTTTAACATTCGATATTCTCATACCACACTCCAAACAATATATTGATGGTCAAAACACTATCAATTATTTCCACAACATGGGCACAACCATTTTTAAAAAAAGAGCATATAAAATGGAATGTGATGCACTTGTATCAAATAACTTGTATTTAATGGTAGATACTATATGAATCATTCCTTTAATGGTAGAAGGTATTCTATAAAAACTAGTAGGAGTAGACTATAGAGAATATAGGTGACATTCCCCTCTACTAAGGGCTCTATTATAACTCCCCTAAAATATTCCTTATGCCTGGCACTACTACTCTTGTACTAGAGTTCCACTTCCCCGCCTCGACTAGAATTTCTAGTGGAACTCCAACGACCTGTGTGCTGAGGGGTATTCTCCAACATCGACTTCTATTCCAACTATATCTTTGGAAAAAAATATTATATAGGTTCTTCATAACACCATACGAATCACTCCTAGTTATCCTACTAAAATTTATTGGTTTCTTCTTAGGGACTCTCTAAAATTCCATTTTGTGGGGTATGAATGATTTATCACATCCTAACATATACTGTAACACCCCAAGAATTCATAGTGTGTTATTTCTTTAAAATAATTCAATAACTTGCACTACACGCAACACCAAGTTCAATTGCACCATGACTTGCCAAAAATCCATTCACAAGAGGTTATGAATAGTATTAACTAAATTTTAAACTTTATATAATCCTTATAATTTTAGAATCCATATTATGAGTATCTTAGACATAATGCAAGTACAAATTCATTTTCAGTATTGCACTTTTATCAACTTTTAATAGTGAACCCTTTTTAAATACAATATTTTAAACTTTTTGACTAAATGGGGACATCAAATATTTAAAATGAAACATCCCAAGCTTCCACGGTATGCTTTATTTGAATAATACAGTAGCGTGTGTTGTACGCAACTTTGAGTTTTAACACACACCACAACCAATCAAACTAGCCGTTATGAATAGTAATACCTACTTTTTGAAATTATATATATTTTATATTTCAAAATGGACTTCATTTTTGGATTCGGAATATCTAATTTAGCCTAAGGTGAAATTTTGGCACTTTTTGAAAAACTTTCATATTTTGATGAATAGTGAAAATTACTAAATTTTAATTAAAAACAACATTTTTATTCAAATAATTAATAGTGATAAATTATGCATTTGAGTGGTTTTAAAGTATATTTAGAATTTATTTTTACCATTTAATATAATTTTGGTCATTGGACATAATTTTAAAATTAAACCGAACATAAACAAGTGTCAATCTTTTGATAGTTATTATCTCTTAAAAACACGCTTTTTTGTTTTGACAGCGGGAATTAATTTTAAATTAATTTCTGCCACTTCTGTGTTTTGAATTTAGAAAAATGGATTCCATATTTTTAATCAGGATGTTCAAATTCTGTAAATAGGTAACTTTTATTTTTAGACATTTTGAATAATTACTGTGGTAAATATTTTATTTACCATGGTTAAGGGTAAATCCGGTAAATAAGGGTTAAACAAATAATATTATAATAATACTAAATTAGCCTAAAACATGTCCTAGCCTTATTGGTTGATACATGTTCGGACATATCCATATTTGGGTCGATTTTGGGACCACATGGTGCCACTTGTAGGTGATAGGGACACTTTATTTTAATTAAGTTAAAATGAATACAAAAATGACACAAGCATATATCTTTTAGAAAAACAATTTTTACATAAGGTTATATATCTTGGATTTTAGATTATAAATATTAATTAGAAAGATAAAACTATTTCCTACATAATGATATTTTATTTATAATTTTTCGACATTAAATAATTTAACTTATTTATGAGACAATGATGATGCAGTAATTACTATAATAGTGAACAATCAAAATAATTGATATTATAAATACCCAAATAAATATAATATGACACTTTTAATGAATTAAACTAATTTTATAGGATAATATGATATATTAGTATTGATTTAATTGACTTTTTTAGAAGTTAGCAATCTTTTATGAGTTTCACAAAAATCAACTATTGAATAGTGTCAAAATTGACATAAAATAGTTCCTAAAACAAATATTATATTATTAATTGATATTAAATTCCTAAAAATCTAAGGTTCGGCCAAGAGACTTATATCATTATATTTGAATCATTAATGGACCACTTGGGGGTCGCTTGGATGTATATAGTAAGTTTAATAACCATATTATATAAAAATACAAAGAGACATTGTAAAAGTGAAACTAATTAACTTAGAGTTAATACTTAAAGATAAGGTTAATATAAGTACCCAAACCTGTCTAAATTCTATTGGTTGAGTTTTTTTCGACCCATACCCACCTTAACATTTAAATAATCAACTTTGGAGCCATTAGAAACCGAATATGAATTTATTATAAACTAATATTTCTAGATTTTCCAAAGGTGCCCCTCACCCCTCCTATAAAAGGGAACTCCTCCTCCTCATTTCTTCACACCTTCAAAACCTTTTGGTTCGGAAAAACTCTGCCCAAATACTCTCCCAACTTCCCTCACTACAACCTAGATGCCTTAGGTTGATCAGAAAGCCAACCTAGGGATCCGTTTTGATCAAATCAAAAGGAAGAACCCGAAGAAGAGGTAATGATTTCACCACCCTTTTCCAAGTTCCTTTCTTCTTCCACTTCTTCTTCCATTGTTATTACCATTCTAAAATAATAACTCCAGTATCATATATATACTGTGATGTTATTATAAATATGGTACAACCATATTCAGTATTCTATCCACCCTTTGAATAACAAGTCACCATACGTGCGTGCGTACGGCTTACCGTCTCCACGTTGTGGTGAAATTGTTATTCAATATATTATTATTTGGATGTGTATAATAATGATGCGTAACTCATGTAAATAATAAATATAACATGTTAATGATTCTTTATATATGATATAACATCCATTTATATATTATTTTTAATATCAAAATAATGATATTGTCGCTCGTGCGTACGTACGGACTACCGTCTCCACGAACGCGATGAGATTCATTCTCCATCGTATCCATTCAAGTATAATTATCATTTTATTATTTAAAAATTATGTTTAAGGAATTGATATAATTTTGGTTATGAATAATATACAACCTATCCATTACAAACATGTCTTACGTAACAAAACATATAAAATAAAACAAGTAAGTTAACACCCGAAACAACGATAATACTAAGATATTATTATTAAATCAATATTAAAAGATCATATATGATATCATATTAATATATATGATTCTTGTATAATTTAATAACAATTATTTCACCATTATACTTGAGGTTAACCTACCCCAACCAAGGAAAAGTACAAGGTAAGGGGTTTTCATCTCACTCCTTATTCCCGTGAGATTCATGCCATATTGCCACCATTACCTTTTGTGTGGTGTATGTAATGCCCATAATTATATTCTTTGTGTAATAAACTCTAATTTATGTGTATTTACATATTCATTGTATGATAACTCTTTCATGGGTTGTATGTTTCATAAGTTACCAAATTGGTAAGGTTTATTTCACAATCTCTTCATTATCCGAGGTTGTTTATACGTAATAATCTACTGGGATCTCTTTATCATCCACATCCATGTTTCTTAAAAAATGTTTTTCAAAACATTTTTACTATTCACAAGAATATGGGTTAAAGTTATTTATACCCTTGTTTGACTTTTTATAAGAGGTTTATAAAGGAATCTTTCCGTCGTTTTCCAAACAAGGTGCTTTTTAACCTTTTCGACAAAATTAACGTAAGAATGTTTTTTTAAACTTATACGGCGGGTGCGGCTATTTACCGCTGTTATAAAATCGTCAAAGCTTCCCTTACAAGCTTATAATAATATTTTCAAATTTAATTTATTATTTTATAATTATGTTACTTTTAAAATGATTTCAAAGAAAAGAGATATTTCTCTAAAATAGTCTTGATTTCATCTATGTCAACATCCTTTTATGGATTTTAAGCTTATTTGAAGTTGATTTATTATGATACAAAACATCCATATTTAATTGAAGGTTTTGTGATATTTTTGACTATAGATAAGCTATTCTTATGTCACTCATGGTTTTTTTAAAATATTGGCATTTCATAAGTTATTTATTTTATCCGAATGTTTATGTTATATTTCAACCTTTCATTCAGATGAATGTGTTAGACAAGTATGTTCCGGGTTGGGGACCGGTAAAAGTAAGCCCTCCGGTTTGGTCTCCTGTTATTAGAGGAACTCCGGTTTGGTCTCCGGTTGTTAGAGGAACTCTGGGTTGGTGTCCGGTTATTAGAGGCACTCCGGGTTGGTGTCCGGTTATTAGAGGCACTCCGGGTTGGGTTCCGGTTACAGTTAGCCCCTATGTCTTGGGATGAGGCCTTGACAAAGAAATTAAAGTTCATAATTATGCATTCCGACATTATGAAAGTGGTTATTTATATTGCATGTGATTATTCGATTAGTAGAATAACCATGTAAATAAGTAAATGACATTATTTTATTTTACTTTATCCATATTATGTTGAAGTTCAAGTTTAAAAGGCTTTTGTTTTAGTAATGCATTGCCTTAAATGTTTATGATTATTTTTGAATGTTCCGCTATATTGTTATCCTTACTGGGCATTTGAGCTCACGCCTTTTCTATGTTTTATTTTTCCCAGGATGTGAAGAAGTAAGTTAGGAATGACCTGCAGGGATGTTATGAGGGGATAATAGTGTGGACTATGGAGACATTATGTGGTCATAGTAGTTTTTCACTTTATGATGTAATGTAAAACTTATGAATATATCTAGTGTTTCCAAGGCTACTAAACCAATCGGTCTTTAGAGATTTGATCTTTCCTGTGATCATGCCAATGTTATGTAATAAATCACCGACTGTGGGTAACTAGGGTTGGGGCATTACAGTTGGTATGAGAGGAAGTTTAGTAAAAACCTTGGAATCTAGATTTAGATAAACTCTGATTAGAGCACATAGATTTAAGATGGATTTTGAGGATTTGTATAGAAGAACTTCCTAGAATTTTGGTATTGTAGAGATTTTGTGAGTTTTCCGAGAAATACATCCCTGTCTGGATACGAGCAGGTAAAGGCAGCTCTGGCACAGATGTACCTAGGGGTAAAACCCGAAAACACCGCTTTGATCTAGACTCGAACTGGAAATGGTGCACGACAACGGGCCTTGTTGCACTCTTGGTTATGACGCTCCCGGTGGATATGGTTAGGATAAATCTCATTTTCTTTACAAATCATTATGAAGGGTTTATGAGTATATACTTCCTCAAAGGAGACATTTTTATGATTATGGATTATATCCATAAACTATTTAATTTATGTTATGTGTTTTACAAGTTTGGGATTAGGTATTGTTATTCATAAACTAATTTAATGTATGCCATTGTTTAGAAATGGCGCCCAGTAGAAGGAATGAGAACTCTAGAAATTCACATGATACAAAGAGAAAGAAGGATTATATATTTTATTGTCTTAAGCCAGAATTTACAAGAGAAATAGTCTCGCATGTATTATCATCATATGAAGAAATAATATCATGTGTTGATAAGATAAGTAAAGAGTTTACTGAGTCCTATGGCTTTGAAGGGAAGCAAGAGAAGAAAAGGATGGAAGAGAGAAAGATGGATAAAGGGAAGAGGGAAAAGAAGAATTTTCCCATATGTGATAACTGTGGAAAGAAACACCCTGTAACTTTCCTGAAAGGAATGGGAGTTTGTTATAAGTGTGGAGGAAAAGGGCACAAAGTACGTGACTGCAAGGGTAAGAAAATGGTTTCAAATGTACAATGCTTCATTTGCAAGGAGTTTGGACACTGCGCGGACCTATGCCCCAATCATCAGACTATGCCGCAAATGATGCTATTGGATAATAATCAAGTTATGATACTACCATAGATGAAGAGGAATGATTAGAGTTCTTATGTTGATTATGTCAATTGAGTGTTGTATCAACAATGTACTTGTTATAATAATTATGGAGTATATAAGGATTGTACTGCAGTACTATTTCATTAAGGACTTGAGATTGTGTGGAACAAAGAAAAGTGACTCAATAGCAGGATAAATTTTTGGAAAATATATGGTTGAGCGAATTATAAACCATAATATAGTTCTGATACCAAGGTAGTGATTTGGGAATAATACATGATTGTTTTGGATAAATTATATTGGATATTCTTGACTACCTTGGAACTGATTAATGATTTGTATATTCCATCATTGTTGGGGTTTAAAACATTTTTGGATTGATGAAGTATATCCAGCATTCTATATGGAATAAGGGAGTATGAATGTAATCAATAAGGAATATGGTAATTCAGGATGTTTCAGTGTATTAAAAGAATACATGATGAAGGTATTCATATGCTATTACGGGGTAAAAAATATCTACATTATGCTTACCTTCCTTATAAATGTTGGACTGTGAGTTTGGACAGAAGTATTTTGGATAGTTCTAGTTTGGATTATTTTGGATTTCCATAAAAGGACAACCCGGAAGTCGGGCGGCAACCCGTCGCGTCCGGCATGGCTGCAAGACTTGAACCCGCAACCGAAGGGCGACAAGGGTGTATCACCTACCACTAGCCCACGAGATGTCCTGGATTAAATAATGTAGTTTTTTTAAAAGATCTGGTAGATGAATTATAAATTTATTTATTTTGGAACCCTGTACGAATAGTATAAATAGAATTTTTTTACGTTCTATTATATTTTAGAGTGAAAGATGACTTTGTGGTAGAAATTTATTAATGGATAAAACTTTAATTATAAAGTAAGTATATCTCCTTATGATCTTATCCAATCTCATAAATAAATTCCTCAACATTAATAAAAGGAACTTAGAACAAAAATGTTGTCCTAGATGGTACCTTAAATCATCACTAATTTATGGCTTTGGGATTGTTGGCATTTTCATAGCCATGTTCTCTACCACTCTCCATCAGATAATTGATGGTTATATTTTTCTTCCATATCCATATTTTCTTACATGGAACCCTAGTATGTGTTATTTTCGGTAATCTTCATACTTTCCACTCTTTATTTTAAATAGAGGCCTCATTAATTCATTTTTTCGATGTGGGATTTCAACTAAGATATTTTGAAACGTCAAAAATGTGTTATCCTAATACCCTATGTTTTGTTGAATCGATGGTATTTCAAATCATCATAGATTGATGAATTTAAGGACATCAATTTTACACTTGTTTGTGATTGATGAACTCAATCACAACCTATAAATATTTACGTTTTTCTTCCAATTATATGTCTCTAATTGCCACCAATGTTCTCCTAATAGAGATCATAATTTGGTGGTGACCCTTTGATTTCTCTTTTCCTCATATTAAGACTAAATTTTAGTAACCCAATTTCTGATGTAGGTTTTCCCACAAATATATTTTCTATTTTCAACCTTTTATTTTCGAAGAACAATTTCAAAATGCAAGGACGCAATTTATTGAAGGAGGGGAGAATGTAACACCCCAAGAATTCATAGTGTGTTATTTCTTCAATGTAATTCAATAACTTTCACTACACGCAACACCGAGTTAAATTGTACCATGACTTACCAAAAATCCATTCAAAAGAGGTTATGAATAGTATTAACTAAATTTTAAACTTTATATAATCCTTATAATTTTAGAATCCATATTATGAGTATCTTAGACATAATGCAAGAAAAAATTCATTTTCAGTATTGCACTTTTATCAACTTTTAATAGTGAACCCTTTTTAAATAAAATATTTTAAACTTTTTGAATAAATGGGGACATAAAATATTTAAAATGAAACATCCCAAGCTTCCACGGTACACTTTCTTTGAATAATACAGTAGCGTGTGTTGTACGCAACTTTGGGTTTTAACACACACCACAACCAATCAAACAAGCCGTTATGAATAGTAATACCTACTTTTTGAAATTATATATATTTTATATTTCAAAATGGACTTCATTTTTGGATTCGGAATATCGAATTTAGCCTAAGGTGAAATTTTGGTACTTTTTGAATAACTTTCATATTTTGATGAATAGTGAAAATTACTAAATTTTAATTAAAAACAACTTTTTTAATCAAATAATTAATAGTGATAAATTATGAATTTGAGTGGTTTTAAAGTATATTTAGAATTTATTTTTACCATTTAATATAATTTTGGTCATTGGACATAATTTTACATTTAAACCGAACATAAACAAGTGTCAATCTTTTGATAGTTATTATCTCTTAAAAACACGCTTTTTGTTTTGACAGCGGGAATTAATTTTAAATTAATTTCTGCCACTTCTGTGTTTTGAATTTAGAAAAATGGATTAAATATTTGGAATCAGGATGTTCAAATTGTGTAAATATGTAACTTTTTTTTAGACATTTTGAATAATTACTGTGGTAAATATTTTATTTACCATGGTTAAGGGTAAATCCGGTAAATAAGGGTTAAACAAATAATATTATAATAATAATAAATTACCCTAAAACGTGTCCTAGCCTTATTGGTTGATACATGTTCGGAAATAGCCATATTTGGGTCGATTTTGGGACCCCATGGTGCCACTTGTAGGTGATAGGGACACTTTATTTTAATTAAGTTAAAATGAAGACAAAAATGACACAAGCATATATCTTTTAGAAAAACAATTTTTACATAACGTTATATATGTTGTATTTTAGATTATAAATATTAATTAAAAAGATATAAATATTTCATACATAATGATATTTTATTTATAATTTTTAGAAATTAAATAATTTAAGTTATTTATGACACAATGATGATGCAGTAATTACTATAATAGTGAAAAATCAAAATAATTGATATTATAAATACCCAAATAAATATAATATGACACTTTTAATGAATTAAAAAAATTTTATAGGATAATATGATATATTAGGATTGATTTAATTTACTTTTTTAGAAGTAATCAATCAGTTATGAGTTTCACAAAAATCAACTATTGAATAGTGTCAAAATTGACATAAAAGAGTTCTTAAAACAAATATTATATTATTAATTGATATTAAATTCCTAAAAATCTAAGTTTCAGCCAAGAGACTTATATAATGATAGTTTCATCATTAATGGACCACTTGGGGGGTCTCATGGATGTATATAGTAAGTTTATTAACCATATTATATAAAAATACAAAGAGACATTGTAAAAGTGAAACTAATTAACTTAGAGTTAATACTTAAAGATAAGGTTAATATAAGTACCCAAACCTTTCTAAATTCTATTGGTTGAGTTTTTTTCGACCCATACCCACCTTAAAATTTAAATAATAAACTTTGGAGCCATTAGAAACCGAATATGAATTTATTATAAACTAATATTTCTAGCTTTTCCAAAGGTGCCCCTCACCCCTCTTATAAAAGGGCACTCCTCCTCCTCATTTCATCACACCTTCAAAACCTTTTGGTTCGGAAAAACTCTACCCAAATACTCTCCCAACTTCCCTCGCTACAACCTAGATGCATTAGGTTGATCAGAAATCCAACCTAGGGATCCCTTTTGATCAAATCAAAAGGAAGAACCCGAAGAAGAGGTAATGATTTCACCACCCTTTTCCAAGTTCCTTTCTTCTTCCACTTCTTCTTCCTTTGTTATTACCATTCTAAAATAATAACTCCAGTATCATATATATACTATGATGTTATTATAAATATGGTACAACCATATTCAGTATTATATCCACCCTTTGAATAACATTTCACCATACGTGCGTACGTACGGCTTACCGTCTCCACGTCGTGGTGAAATTGTTATTCAATATATTATTATTTGGATGGGTATAATAATGATGCGTAACACATGTAAATAATAAATATAACATGTTAATGATTCTGTATATATGATATAACATCCATTTATATATTGTTTTATTATCAAAAGAATGATATTGTCGCTCGTGCGTACGTACGGACTACCGTCTCCACGAACGCGATGAGATTCATTCTCCATCGTATCCATTCAAGTATAATTATCATTTGATTGTTTAAAAATGATGTTTATGGACTTGATAGCATTTTGTATATGAATAATATACAACATATCCATTACAAACATGGCTTATGTAACAAAACATATAAAATAAAACAATTAAGTTAACACCCGAAACAACGATAATACTAAGATATTATTATCAAATCAATATTGAAAGATCATATATGATATCATCTTAATATATATGATTCTTGTATAATTTAATAACAATTATTTCACCATTATATAGGAGGTTAACCTATCCCAACCAAGGAAAAGTACAAGGTAAGGGGTTTTCATCACACTCCTTATTCTCGTGAGATTCATGCCATATTTCCACCATTATCTTTTGTGTGGTGTATGTACTGCCCATAATTATATTCTTTGTGTAATACACTCTAATTTATGTGTATTTACATATTAATTGTATGATACCTCTTTCATGGGTTGTATGTTTCATAATTTACCAAATTGGTAAGGGTTATTTCACAATCTTTTCATTATCCGAGGTTGTTTATACGTAATAATCTACTGGGATCTCTTTATCATCCACATCCATGTTTCTTAAAAAATGTATTTCAAAACATTTTTACTATTCACAAGAATATGGGTTAAAGTCATTTATACCCTAGTTTTACTTTTTATAAGAGGTTTATAAAGGAATCTTTCCATCTTTTTCAAACAAGGTGCTTTTTAACCTTTTCGACAAAATTAAGGTAAGAATGTTTTTTTAACTTATACGGCGGGTGCGGCTATTTACCGCCGTTATAAAATCGCCAAAGCTTCCCTTACATGCTTATAAGAATATTTTCAAATGGAATGTATTATTTTATAATTATGTTACTTTTAAAATGATTTCAAAAAAATATATATTTCTATAAAATAGTTTTGATTTCATCTATGTCAATATCCTTTGATGGCTTTTAAGCTTATTTGAAGTTGATTTATTATGATACAAAACATCCATATTTTATTGAAGGTTTTGTGATATTTTTGACTATGGATAAGCTATTCTTATGTCACTCATGGTTTTTTTTAAAATATTGACATTTCATAAGTTATTTTTTTTATCCGAATGTTTATGTTATATTTTAACCTTTCATTCAGATGAATGTGTTAGACAAGTATGTTCTGGGTTGGGGACCGGTAAAAGTAAGCCCTCCGATTTGGTCTCCAGTTATTAGTGGAACTCCTCTTTGGTCTCCGGTTATTAGAGGAACTCCGGGTTGGTGTCCGATTATTAGAGGCACTCCGGGTTGGTGTCCGGTTATTAGAGGCACTCCGGGTTGGGTTCCGGTTATAGTTAGCCCCTAGGTCTTGGGACGAGGCCTTGACAAAGAAATTAAAGTTCAGCATTATGCATTCCGACATTATGAAAGTGGTTATTGATATTACATGTGATTATTCGATTAGTAGAATATCCATGTGAATATGTAAATGACATTATTTCATTTTACTTTTGCCATACTATGTTGAAGTTCAAGTTTAAAAGGCTTTTTTTTAGTAATGCATTGCCATAAATGTTTATGCTTATTTTTGAATGTTCCGCTATATTGTTATCCTTACTGGGCATTTGAGCTCACCCCTTTTCTATGTTTTATTTTTCCCAGGATGTGAAGAAGTAAGTTATGAATGACCTGCAGGGATATTATGAGGGGATAATAGTGTGGACTATGGAGACATTATGTGGTCATAGTAGTTTTTCACTTTATGATGTAATGTAAAACTTATGAATATATCTAGTGTTTCCAAGGCTACTAAACCAATCGGTCTTTCAAGATTTGATCTTTCTTGTGATCATGCCAATGTTATGTAATAAAGCACCGAACCTGGGTAACTAGGGTCGGGGCGTTACATATACTCAAGTGAAATACATTCACCTATGACCCGATCTCATAGTGATTCCAATCATGAAGACGTCTCATCTTATAGATCACATTAATAGCTAAAGTTCATGAAAAATAATTCAAGTTAGTGAAATCTAAAACATATTCTATCATTGGCGTTCCCTCCTATGTCAGGTTCATAAAATCATTATAATTATCATCCCTCAACATCTCTAGATAAAATTATCTAGAAGACATTACCTCAACATCCTTCTAGGAAAAATCCTCAAACATCCCAAATTGCTTTAGAATGTATCAAAAATGATGGGTAGGTCCATGAATCATGTATGCAGTAAGATTAACCATCATATATATGGGTATCTTGAGTTTTTCTAAGATCACCAGGATTTAATCAATCCATCACTTAGTATCCAAGGGGCCTCCCTTTCTAGTGAATGTTAGCGAATACTGTAACTGAAACTCTCTCTATTACTCAAGCATTAGAGGCACAGTGTGAACAGTCTCCCTTTACATGGATCACATGACCATTATGAATTTTTCGTGATGTTAAAAATTATTCTGATTTGCATGAGCAATAGGAATTTCTAGTTTTTTTGTATTAGGATCATGCTATTTGTCACTCTCCTGATGCTCAATTCAATGATGGTCTGGCGAAATTCTCTAAAAGACAAAATCATGCCTTAGAGCACTTTATAATAAAAAGTCAACCTAAATAAATAGAAAAAACATATAAACACTAGTTAATGGTCCCTATAATATGGTTTAACAAATTATTTAGCATGACATAATCATTCATTTATTCTATATATCATAATTAAATGGTACATCATTTCATAGTTCATACAAGAAAATATATCACATGCAATAAACATGTCCCTATCATGAAAAAACAATGTCAAGACATATCCCAACGTGCCTATCATAATTCATGAGTGAACATATCATGTCATACTAGGGCATGATTATAAATTCCAATAAATTATAACATCATTGAACATGAGAATAGTATCTGTAGAAATAATGTCAAACTGAAACAAGAGAACATCATGAACAACAATCACATCCCTATGAACATTAATTTTTTCCCATACATGGGTTAGCTAATCCCATGACCAAGATCATTACCAACTCTTAACTCAAACTATTATCCATTATGCCTTTCTCAAATAATAAAGTAATAAAAAAGAAACTCGATCCTCTGATGGCACTTTGTAACATCCCCTGATATGTAACTCTATCACATGGACAAACCGGGTTAGTTAGTGGATCTCAAGAAAACCTTCTTTTACTCCATAGGCTGCCGATTAGTGGTGGTGGTGAAAATAATATAGTGGGGAGACTATACCCCCTAGTACATAGTTATCATACAGTGGACATAAATAAATATCAGAGTAATAGAAATAGTGGAAACATTACATCATACAACCATATGGTGAAGGATGAAAAAAATAAACCAAATAACAATGAACCATGTAATGTATTGATGAAATCTAATTAATTACATGTTGTAAGTCAAATAAATAAAAGAACAATCTTACCAAAATAAAATCAAAAGAAAATTGTAATGGACCCCATGTCAGTCCTCTCTCCAACCCACCCAATAAGAAATAACAATCAACAGGGTCTTTTTCTCTTATCCAAATCTAAATCCAGTAATATTCTTAGTTAGAAAATAGTGGATTTAATAGGGAGTGAGAAAAACCAACGATAGCTACAGGTCTATGCTATTATCACATAACCAAGAAAATCCATCTGTATAAGAATTTATACATAACCAAGTCAGGACCTCTATATAAGCATTTCAGTATCCAATCCAAGCCTTATATATAAGAATTTACTCCTAACCGGGAATAGCCCTCTATATAATCATTTCATCATCCCGACCAATCCACTTATATAATTATTTCATCATAAAAAGTCCAAGATCTCTATACAAGTATTTCAGTTTAACCGATCATAGCCCTCTATATCATACTTTTAACATCATATATAATACAAGTCTATAAAGCACATCATGATATCACAATCCATTGTGGTTATTTCATACTGCTACCATTTTTCATTGAATTACAAATTCATTCACTAAATTATATCTTAATCCATTTCCATTCCAATTTGCACAACGATTTTTATCTAATAATCACCCCTTATTTTTATAATCAATTTCACTATTCTCAAAGATGAATCCATCACAAGAAATCACCTATGGTTTCATTTCATTCTAAACATACATTAATCCATTAGCCAATTCATTATTATTAAATGGTGGGCTTGCCAAATGGGAATACACAAGTTAGTTATCAACATCATTACATCCAAAGGGATCCAAAGAGTAATCCAACACATGATTTATCATTACCCATTATTCAATTAATTAATACACATATTATATAAATAAAATCACAAAATATTTTACATACTTATTTAATTATGAAGAGACCATTTTTACCTTTAACTAGGTATTTAGAAACACATCAAATATATAACTCTAATAAGAATGAAGAAAAATAATATTTATAGAAGAAAACTATATCACATAAGACTCAGATTAAAACTAAAAACAATATTGTCCTTGATATTTCATCACTACAATATAAAACAAATGGGAGAGTGGGGAAAATAAATAAATAAACAAACCACTGGATTTTACTCCAGATCGAGACATCCATAAGGTAATGAAGAACCCAAAACATTTCCTAGAGTCACCTAGGGCCCAAGAGATAAGGGTAGCATGTATATAAGAAAAATATTATACAAATATTGTGTCCTTAAAATTTTAATCCCAATAAATACATATACTATAATCATTTCATGTCATATATTTCCCAATTTATGAGTTATACCAAAAAAAACACATCATCTTGGGTTAAAATAACCAAAATCGAACATTATATGACATGAATGAGTTTCACAATATATAAACATTTCATATCATCAACCATCTCATGATTTCTTCGAGACACAACTACAAGTCACATAACTTGCTCACATCATATACCCATTTCACTCGCATAACCATTTCACAACATCCACATAGAAACATTTACTTGGTGTGTATCAATTTCATAGTGTGTAAATTTCTAGTAGAGATTAATCATCCCATTTTCTATAGAACAGTCTAAACCACATCTGAAGCCTTCCATGTGACTCCCCAACATTTTTATTGTTTTAATTTTTTTTTAAATTCAATATCTTTTATATCGTACATTTCTTGCAACATAGAGCTTAAAAATAACTAAATATTAGTATTTAAATTTTTCTGTTAAACCATAGGTTTTAAATTATCTGTTATGAATAATATTAGATAACATAATAAAACATATGGTTATAAAAATATAAGATGAATTCATTTGTTTCCAATTAATTAGAAATTAAAATATAAATGAATTGAATATAAGGGATATATTTTTATTTATATGCTCATAAATGAGTTTTGTATTAATAAATTAAATTAATTAAAATTATTAAGTGAGATTACTAAAATATATATGTTATATATTAAATTAAATATTTATGATATTCATCCAATATATTTTGTAGTCATAATATATGAAAAATCCCAATTATATGCATAAAAACAAATTCTTCTCAAAAGGCAGTTTTTCTACCTTTTAATGGAGAACATATTTTATATTAATATTTTTAGACTTATATATATTATATTTGAAAAAAATAAAATTCTTAAGTTTAATAAAAATATAAAATTTTTATTTATTTACATATTTGGTATTTTTCTAACAAGTTTTGCATTCTCATAAATAGTTAAAAATACAAAATTTTAAATGAAATTAAATTTTTTCATCAAAATAATTTGTAGTGTTAGTTTATATTTTTTGTTGGTTTTAAAGTATAATTATAATATTTTTTACCATTAATTTTAATTTATTTCATTTCAATCAATTTCACATAGAATATTAATATAAAAACCTTTCGATATTTTGAATGTTTACACTTTTAAAACTCATTTTCTCATTCTATCAACATGATTAATTTTATATTAATTAGTACAAAATATATTTTTCTAATTTAAAAAATATATTCCATATTTGGAATCAATGGGTATAAATTAATTAAATATGCTTCTTTTATTTTTGGTCATGTGAATAATAAATTTAGTAATATTTTATATATCATGGTTAAGGGTAAATCAAGTAATTAAAGGTAAAAAATAATATTATAAATATAATAAAATTACCCTAACACTTGTCCTAATTCTATTTAATGAGTAATTTTTTAACAAAATCATCCTTTAGTTGATTTTATGGCCTATTGGGGCCACTTGGATGATTTAAATAATTTTATAGTATTTTATTCTAAGGAAAATCTAATTTGGAACACTCTTCTTTTTAATAAGTATTAAATTTTTTATATATGGTTATTAATAAGATAGCACCCTCTATTAATATTCTTTATAAATATAAAATAATTATATAAGTCTTGGTAATTTGTTTATAAATTTTAGCAAAAAATAATAACATTAAACTGTGACATAATGATGATGTTGTAATTGTTTAATTAATGGAATGATAAAATAAATGATATTAAAAATAATAAAATAAATAAAATTTAATATTATTAATGTAATACAAAAACATTCAGTTGATTACTTTCTCATATTGCAGATTTTTGAAAAAATTGTTTGCAAAGATATCAGGTTGTTATGATATTTTTGAAGAATCAAGATATGAATAGTGTCAAAATTGACATTAATGTTATTTCGAAATAAATAAAATTTTATTAAATGTATTAAATTCATAATAATATAAGCACAGGAAAAAATAATTGTGATAAAATTAAATATGTCATCGACTGTCTATTTATGGATCGTTTTTCACTTTAGAGTAACTATAGTAACCCTTAATGTGTAAAACGACATGTTTTACGGTAACTATTAAAGGGTTTCATTATAGGTTAATTCCAAAAGATAAGCATAAGAATGTGACCAAAAACTTATAAAAAAATTATTGGAAGAATTTAATTTGGCCTTTATCGGCTTAATAACCTAATCATAACTATTTAATAGACACTTTTCCATGAAAATAACTTATCCATTATTTAGATCAAAGATGTTACAAAATGTCACTCTTTGTATTTAACTTCTTGTATGTGTTCACATAGAGAAAAAATCAAGATATGAATGAACATAAATGAATATTTTGATATTAATAAAATTATTTTACTTATATAAACTTATTTTGAATTATTATAAATTATATAATTTCCTTAAATGCTTCTTCAATACTAAAATGGTATTTATTTAATTAATCGAAAAATAAAATAAATGATTTTAAAATTAATAATTTTGTTATATTTGGGATGAGTAAATGTGTATAATTAATTTTACAGATCTATAGGATATATTAGAGATGTAGAAAAGAATTATACTCTAATTTTAACTTCATGTTAATATATATGAAGTCAAATTAAATAAGAAGTATCAAATTTGACCAAAATTATATTTTATTAAATTAATATATTGTTAAATTAATTATAAATCACAAAAAATTTAAATAAAAACAAAGGGGATAAACTAGGTTAGACCATTTCTTCATATATTCATTTATGGTCCATTTTAATGACTTTTTCTCTATAATGGTTTTATTATATTTTAATATTTTTAGGATTTCTGAGTGTGTCCCTTGCCTCAAATATAAAAGGGAATCACATTCCTCACTTACTCACACCACTTTGAACCTTCTAGATTGACTAAGTCCTAACCATTTATCCTCCCAACATACTTATCCAAGTTCTGAAGGTCTCGGTCTTCTAAAAAGACTAACTCGAGATCACGTAAAGATAAATCTAAAGGAAGTTTGTCGAACAGGAGGTACTCATGTTTACTAACTCTACCAAGTTCATTTCTTCTTCTACATACTCATTATGTGTTGTTTCCATTATAAATTAATCTCTCCAATATAGTATATGTTATAATAATTTTTTATTATGGTACGTCCATATTACACATTTTATACATCCCACAAAAAATGAAATCACCATGCGTGTGTATATACAGCCTACCATCTCCACCCTATTGTGTAATCTATTTTTCATCACTATTTTATTTAGATGAATATAATTATTGAAATAATATGAATAAATAATAAATATAACATGATATTGATTCTTTATAATTAATTTATTATCCAATTATTACCCTTTCACCATTGAGGGGATGACACTATCACTCATGCGTACATACGACCTACCGTCTCCCTTAAACCATGATATTCATTTTCTATTTTAACAATTTAAGAATGGTTATAATAATGTATGTAATGAGTAAATATAATATCTATGAACTTAACATCATTTTATAGATAAAATATATATCTTATTCATTATAAATAAGACTTACAAAACCAAACATGCATAAGAAAATGAAGAATATAACACCCAAAACAAAGGTAATAACATAATATTATTAATTAAATGATATAATAAGATCGTATTTGATATAATAAAATATTGATATGCTATTTTTATAAGTTAATAAAATGTTCTAAACAATAATATAGTGGGATAAACCACATTCAACTAATGAAAAGTACATCTCAATGGTTAATTTCACAATCTCATTATTTTTTGAGATAGTTTATAAATAAGTATCTACTAAGGAATATTTATCATCCATGTCCTTGTTTTAAAAATAAAATTGAAAAAAAATTACTACTATCTTACAAATTTTTTAATTATTTTACTCAAGTTCTAATTTTTATTAAATTGTTTTCGATGAATATTATTTTCATCTCCCAATTGTGGTATTATATGACTTTTTGGACAAAAATATGGAAAGATTGTTTTTTTAGTTGTAAATCATTACCCGATTTTACCACCATCATGATGCCTTGATGTTTTGAATCTTATATTATATGTTTATAATAATTGTTTTAATTAAAATGGTTTCTTTCATAAATTCCCATATTTAAAATAAATAATTTCAAAGTAAATGACTATTTTTATCATGATATTTCTAAATATTTTATTCGAGTATTTTCATCTATGAAAACATCCTTTGTTGACTCTTATGTATTATTAATGTTGATTTATTATAATACAATCTACCTTATTTTATTGAAGGGTTTGTAACCAGTTTGACTGGTTATGTACTATTTTGATACCATACATGGTTTATGGTCAAAGTATTATCATTTCATATGCTATTTTATTAATACAAATATTTATGTTGTTTTTATTTTCTTATGAGGAATGCATTAGAACAATTAAATTATAGTTGGATTACATAATATTTCCTCGATGCATTGGTAGGTCTCATCAGACAAACGAGTTTGGGAATTGGATTATGTCTTAACTATTATGTATGGTGTCTTGGATGAAGCCTTAATAGTGTGTTTAAGATGACAGAAATTATGCATTCCCTCATTATAATATTAGTTATTTATATTCCATGTGATTATCAGACTAGCATAATATACATGGTTATATTTTCTGGATCATTTGATTACGTTATATAGTATTATTATTTGTTTCAATATTATGCCCAAGCCAATGTTTAAATGTATTTTATTTTATCTATTAAACTTTCCTTAATTTTTATGATTATTTATGATAGATTCCATTATGCACTTACCGATATTGAGCATCTGAGATCACCAATTTCTTATGTTTCATTTCCCCAGGATTCCAAGATGTGTCTTATGACTCATATGTTGGTTTATTCTAAGAGAATATTTAATCTATCTAAGGATTAACTATACTGTATTTTATAGTTTCAATTGTAATTCAATGTTCTTGTATGAAATTTGGCTTTCCAAAATTGAAAAAATGATCGGTCCTTCAAGATTTGTTTCCATTTAATCATGCTAATGTAAAAAATAATAATGTATTGGATACGAGTTTCTAAGGTCTTGTCTTTAAGTTAGTATCAAATGAAGTTTATCAGTAACCTTGGAAACTAGATTTATAAATCAATGATTATAGAACAGAACGCTAATATAGGATTTGAGAATAATCATAGAAAAACATCCTATAATTTTGGTAAAGTATATATTATGTTGGTATTTATGGAAATACATCCATGTGTTGACACGACAAGTGGTCATGGTTCTAGAATAGATGTACCTAGGGGTAACAACTTTAACAAGGTGCATCAGGCCTCAATAAACATAACCTGGGACACGACAATGGGCATTACTATGCAACTAGTTAGAAACTCTTGATAGACATGATTAGGATAATTCATATATTCTTTAAAAATCCATATAATTGGTTTAAAAGTAAATATATCCCCAAACAAACCATGTTAATTAATATGAGTTTAGTTATGCATAAATATTCAATTTATATTAAATGTTTTACCAGTTGAAAATTATTTATTATGATTTATAACCTAATTTAGGGTACTCCATTGTTTAGAAATGGCTCCAAGTGGATGGAATGGAAACCTTAAAAATCCATGTGATATGAAGAATAAAGATGATTATAGATCTTCTGAGCATAAGAAAATATTTCAAAGAGAACCTTATCCCAAAAATTCTCATCATATGAGGATATAATATCATTTTCTAATAGGGTAGATAAATAATTTTCTAAAAATTATGACTTTGGAAGAAAGCACGAGAAGAAGAAGAGGGAAGGAAGAATGTTAGATAAATGGATGAAAGGAAAGAAGTAATTTCCAACATGTGATAATTTTGGAAGGAGACATCATGTTATATTCTTAAGATGAAACATATTTTTCTTCAAATATGGAGAAAAAGGACACCATGTTCATGATTGAAAGGGAAAGAAAGAGTTTTCCATTATTTAATTCTTCAACTAAAAGGATATATGGAAATAGAGAATATAATTCCCCAAGAATCAAATAAATATGCCTCAAAATAAGCTAAATGATCAAATTCAACCAAATGATCTTATGAAATATAAATAAAAATGATGCCTGAATTAAAGATTTACATCATTTTTTTATTTTATTTCATTGATATACTGGTTATATGGATTATGGAAATAAGTATGGATTGTACAGAAATACTAATTATTTATGGATTTAGAAGAATGAACAATTTTTTTGAGGTTTCTAAGGTGATAAATATTTTTGTTATATGTGACAATAAGTGCTAAATTACGTTATTTTGAGATTTTGATGTTAATATTGATTTTTGTAAATTTAGAGACTTTTTAGACTGTTAATTTGGATAAATGTATTTTGGATGAGTCACAATGTTGTAATAGATTAAGTTGAACATTGGATATTTTTTTTAGGATGAAACATTTATTTAATTGTGAATATATAAATTTAATTTATGGTATGTTATAAAAATATCATTTTAAAAAAAGGACCACCACATTTTAGGTGACAACCTATCGAATCAAGTAGGGTTGCGAGACGTAAAGTTTCAACCGAAGGGAGACAAGGATGCATCACCTACCTTTGTCCTATGTGATTTCATCGTTAGTATAACATTGTTTTATTTGTTTAAATGATATTATAGATGATGTATAAGTTCATTTTGGGAACCCAATATGATTAAAATAAATACATTATTTTTGAATTTTATTATCTTTTATTGAGTAATATGAGTTTGTGGTAGAAATTGATTAAAGGATAAACCTCTACTTTTCCAGAAAGTATGTTTCCTTAGGTTATTATTCTATGAAGTAAATTAATTATTCAACTCTAGGTAAAGGATCTTGAAAAACAATTTATCCCTATACCTTCTTTACTAATGAATCAAATTTTCTAATAGATCATCATAGATTTATAGCTTTGTGATTGTTAACTTCCACCTAATCATATTCTCTATCACTCTCTATCATAACTTGATGATTAGATTTCTCTTCCATATCCATGTTTTTCTACATGGAACCCTAGTCTGTGTTATATTCAATGTCCTTGGTACTTCCCATTCTTTATTTTAAACTGTAATTTTAATCAACCCTTGTCAGATGTGAGATTTCAATAAAATTATTTTAAATATTGAAACCTTCCTTACCGAACCCAAATTCAAATTATTAAAAAGAAAAAATTAATTTAAGTATGGGAAAATGTAACACCCCAATATTTTTATGGAATTTATTTTTTAAAATTCAATTTCTCTAATAGATTATGTTACACACAACAGTAAGCATAAATAAACAGCTAAATATTATTATTTAAATGTTACTATTAAAACATAACTATTAAGTTAGTAGTTACGAATTGTATTAACTATCCTATAAAAATATACTATTTATAAAAATATGATATGAATTAATTCGTTAATAGTTAATTTGAAATGAAAATATAAACCAATTGAATATAACGAAAATATTTTAATTTTTATTCTCCCAAAGGAATTTTGTATAAATAAAATAAATAAATTAAAATTATTAAATGATATTAATTAAATTTATATGTTATATATAAAATAAAATATTTTTATATTCATCCAATGGATTTTATAGTCATAATATGTGAACAAACCCAATTTTATGCAAAATAACCAATATTTCTCTATTGGCATTTTTACAGTCTTTTAATGGTAAACAAATTCTAAATCCAGTTTTTTACACCTTTTTATATTTTATTTGAAAAAATAAACTTCGTCTTTTTAATATGAATATAAAATTTTACTTTGGTAAATTTTTTTATATTTTTATGATAAGTTTTAGGTTTGATGGATAATGAAAAATATTAGATTTTAATTGAAAACAACTTTTTTTATCAAAATAATTTATAGTGTTAAATTATAATTTATATCAGTTTTAAAGTATAATTAAATTATTTATTTATCATTTAATACAATTTATGTTATTGGAATCAATTTTAAATTAAATTTTGAGGTAAAAACATTTCAATCTTTTGAACATTTTTTACTTTTAAAATTTATTTTCCCGTTCCTTCAAAGGGATTAATTTTATATTAATTTCTGCAACTTCAATGTTTTGAATTTTAAAAAATAGATTTTATATTTTGAATCACTGGGTCCAAATTATTTAAAGAGTTTTTTTTTTGTTTTTTTGGCATATAAATCATAAGTTTTGTAATATTTAAATTACCACGATTAAGTTTAAATAATGTAATAAAGGGTACAAATAATATTATAAGTATTATAAAATTATCCTTTAATTTGTCTGAATTTTATTCATTGAGTTATTTTAGAGTGTAACCTTCCCTTATTTAATTTTAAGGCATCTTGAATCTATTTTTATGAATTTAATAATTTTATAGTATTTTATTCTTAGGAAAATCCAATGTGTCACACTCTTGTTTTTAATAAGCCTTACAACTTTATACATGGTTATTGAGAATATATATTAAAAAAAATATTCTTAAAAATAAAAATTTAGTATACATGATGGTAATTTATTTATAATTTTTAGTGATAAAATAAATACATTAAATGGAGACACAATTATGATAGAGTAATAGCTTAATTAATTGGAGGATCAAATAAATGATATTAAAAATATTACAATAAATAAAATTTCATTTAATGAATTTCGGCAATGAATTTTCTAGATTACATTGACATATTAGGTATTAGATAAAATATATTTATTGAATACATCATGTTGGTATGATATTTTTCATAATTCAAGTAATGAATAGAGTCCAAACTAAACTATAATGACATTTTAAAATAAATGTCATTTTATTAAATGATAACAAAATTTGTACAAGGTGTTGGGAAAAAGTTTAATATGTCATAAATGGTCCATTTATGTATTTGTGGCATTTTAGATGATATATTATAACCCTTAAATGTAAAAAATTACAAGTTGTCACAGTAAGAGTTTAAGGGTTTAATTAAAGGTTTAATGAAAAAGGATAAGATTAATAATGTGACCTAAAACATGAATAAAAATTATTGTATGAATTTTATTCCACATTTATCACATTAATATTTAATAAGAGTTTTTAATGGATAATTTTCTATGAAAATAACTTATATATTATTTAGATCAAGGATAGTTTGAAAATGAAACTCTCTTTGTATTTAATATATTTCATGTGTTCCCAAAGGGACACAAATCAAGATATGAATGAACTTAAATGTATATTTTGTATAAATACAATTATTTCAATTATGTAGTTTTATTTTAAATTTTTAAAAAATATAAAATTACCTTAAATTCTTTTTTAATACAATAATAATATTTATTTAATAAATATAAAAATAAAATAATTGATTTTATAAGTATTAATATTGATTTCTTCGGAATGTGTTAAAGTTTATAATTAATTTTATAGATATATATGTCATATTAGAGATTTTTGAAATCATTATATTCTAATTTCCACTTTCTCTTTATATATTTTAAGTCAAATTAAATAAATAGAATAAAATTTGGGAATAATGATATTTTATTGAATTAATATATTATTAATTTTTTTAAATAATAAAATGTAAAATAATACCAAAGGGGACAAGATATGGTCAAAATTTTATTACCTTATTCTTTTTAGGTCATTTTAATGCCTTTGGCTCTAGAATATCCTTATTATATTATAATATTTTTAGGATATCCAAAAGTTCCCCTCACCTCAATTTTAAAAATGCACCTCCTCCCTCACTTTCTCACAGAACATTCATCCTTACGACTTACCTAATTCCTGCCCATTTCACCTCCAAAAAACCATATCAATGTTATTGAGGTCATTTTATTTAGAAAAATACCAACTCTAGATCCCATAAGAATAAATCAAAAGGAATTCCACCGAAGAAGAGGTAATAGTTTTTACTAAATCATTAAAATACATTTCTTCTTAAACTTTCTATTTATGTGTTTTTTCCATTATAAAGTAATACATCCAGTATTATCTATATTATGAGATGTTTATATGATTATTGGAAAACCATGTTCCACTTTTCTTCCATCCTATGAAAAATGAAATCACCACACGTTCATATGTATGACCTACTATCTCAACGTCATGGTGTAAATTTTTTTTTCATCAATACTTTATTTAAAGCGGTATAATGATGTAAAAAATGGATATAAATTGTAAATATGACATGATATTGATTCTTTATAATTAATATACTATTCACTTTCACAAACTTTCTCCATTAATGGATTGATATCGTTGCTCGTATGTACGTGCGACCTGTCGTCTCCATGACGCGGTGAGATTCATTTTCCACATTGACCATTTATGAATGGTTATAATAATGTATATAATGATTAATTAAAATTTCTATGAACTTAATATATTTTTTTACATAAAATTTATATATACTATGAATACGAAACCAGACTTATACAACAAAAAACGCATTGGAAAATGAAGTATTTAAATCTGTAAAAAAGGTTAGTCATAGAATATTATTAAAAAATGATATAAGAAGATAGAACAATAGAAGAACCTCTATACCCATTGTTTTGGGTAACCCGTGGGTATGGGTCCCCCAATACCCACGGTTTTCTCAAAACTATGGGTATAGAGGTGTGTTTAAACATATACCCATAGTTTTGTGAAAATCATGGGTATAGAGGTCTGTTCTGAACCTATACCCATGGTTTTGAGAAACCTTTGGATATAGGTCTCGGTTCATGTACTATACAGATGGTTCTCTAGGAAACCTGTGGGTATAGGTATGGGGGAAAACCCATATACCAATAGTTTGAGAGAACTGTAGGTATATGTTTCCCATCTAAATGTGGGAACAATTAGGGCGAGAAAACTCTATAATGATTGTTTTCCCTCTATATGCACTATTTAGATTAATATATTTAGGTAAATATAGATTTATATACATGTAATTCAAGAAGGTGGAGTGGTGAGGTGTTGTGTGTTAGTAGAGGATGTTGTGGGATCAAAACTCACATTTTTCATCTTTTAATACAAATGGTTTATATTAATATATTTTAAAAAATGTAGATATATCTTAATGTAAGTTCAGTAGCTGTAGTGGTGAGGTGTTGTCTGTTTGAAGCGTAGGTCATAAGAGTGAAACTCACAGCTGGTTTTTTTCTAGATAGACTATTAGGGTGAAAATATTTAAGTAGATATAAATTTATACAAATATAATTTAACATGCTAGGTTAGTGAGATGATGCGTGGTGGAAGTGTAGGTCTGGGGTTTGAAACCCGCTACGTGCTTTTTTCTAATATTTATACCCATAATTTTAAAATCGTGGGTATAATGATATAAAAAGATTGAAAGTGGGTATAATTCTATGACTTAGTGGAAAAAATATATGCCTACTATTTAGAAAACTGTGGGTATAGGTTATGGATCTATACCGATGCCTCAGTTTCCCACGTTTCCCAAAACTATGGGTATAGGCTATACCCACAGTTTCACAGGCTACACACATAGTTTTGAACCATGAAAATAATTCATTTGTTCAGTAGTGATCATATATGATGTAATAAATATTGATATGTTTCTAGTATAAATTAGTAACATGATTTAGACAATTATACAGGAGGATAAATCACATTCAAATAATGGAAAGTGTAAAGTAAGGGTTAATTTCACAATCTCATTATTATTTGGGATTGTTTATACATTAGTATCTATCGAGAAATAAGTATCATCCTTATCCATGTTTCTTAAAAATATTTTCGAATATATTTTTACTATTATCCTCCCAATTTTTTATGTATTTATCCCATGTTCAAATTATTATAAAATGTTTTGAACAAAATATTTTTGTCATTTTCCAAACTATGCTATGACTTTTTCAACAAAAATAGAGAGAGAATGCTTATTTTTAGATTATATAGATGAGTTTTTTCTGTCATCATGATGACTTCATGTTTTGAAGCATAATATATAAGTTTAAAAAAAATTTAAAATAGAATTTTTTCTACTATAAAGGTGTGGATTTTAAATAAATAAGTTCAATGTAAAAGATTATTTTTATCATGATATTTCTAGAGATTTTATTAGAGTATTTTCATATATGTGAACATCCTTTATCAAATATTATGTTTTATTAAGATTAATCTATTATGATACAAATTACCATATTTTATTGAAGGGTTTATGATCGGTTTCATCATGGAAGTGCTAATTTGATTCCATTCATGGTTTATGGTAAAATTATTAACATTTCATACACTAGTTTTTCAATAGGAATTTTTATATTGTTTATGTTTTCAGATAAGGAATGCATTGGAATTATTAAAATATGGGGGTGCCCCATGATATACCCTCAAGGAATTGGTAGGTATCATAAGACAAAATAGAATGGGTATTGGTCTATGTCTTACCCATTTATGTATGGTGTATTGGTCGAAGCCTTGACAGCATGTTTATGATGTTTGACAATATGCATTCCCCCATTATAGGATTAGTTATTGATATTCCATCTGATTACTAAACAAGTGGAATATCCCTGGTTATTTTTTCTAGCTAATGTGACTATTTTTATGGTATTATTAGTTCTTTCAGTATTATTCTCAATACTATGTTTAAATACAATGTGCTTCAGATATTCACCTTGCCTTAATTTTTATGCTTATTTATGATAGATTTTATTATATATTAAACCTTAATGGTAATTTGATCTCACCCCTTTCTTATGTTTAGTTGTACAAAGATTTCATGATGTGTATTATGATTGAAATGCAGGTTTAAGTAAAGAGAATAATAAATCTCTCAACTGATTGACTATGATGTATTTTATAGTTTCAATTGTAATGTAAGGTTCATGTTTATAATCTACATTTCCAATACTATTAAAATGGTCATTCCTTTGGGATTTGATTCTTTATAATCATTCTAATGTAATAAAATAAATTAACAGCTCCGAGCTTATAGGTTAGGGAGTTACATTCCAAACAAATAGACAACCCTCATAATCCCTTGACATGCTTATACACTGACTCTATTAATTCAAAAAAATTATAGACCCTGAAACATTATTTCATTTTACCTATAAAAATATCTTTATCCAAAAAAAGAACTCAACCATAAAGGTTTGTAGATGAATCAATACCCAAAAAATAGGTTCAATGAAAAACTCAAAGATGGATGTACCTAGAAAAATACAATATCTTACAGGAACCTTTGGAGGCCTTAAATAAAAATTCACACCAGGCTTATTTTTGGGTTGATTTTGGCGAAAGAATGTTTTTGGGACCATAATTTGTTAATGGAATGGTAGATAATGTGAAGATGATTCAACACTATGTGAGGAATATATAGAGTTGATAGAAATTTTATATAGATAACTTGAGTAAATATATTTCCATCGAGGTAGGCAAACATGCTATTATTAAAGTATCTCCATAGAAAAGTGTTTTTCATTTTTGTAAAAAAATGGAAAGTTAATATTTTGGTTCATTGGACCATATAAAATCCTAGAGAAAGTTATACCCTTTTTATATCAATTATATTTTCCTTAAATTTTATCTCAAGAATATTATGTGTCTCTCAATTCAATCTTAAGAAAATATGTGATGGTTGCATCTCATTTTTTTATCCATATAGTAGTTTAGTTGGAAGAAAACCCTTATTATGAGAAACAGATAATACAGATTCTTGACCATAGAGATCATTTGTTTCAAATTAAAGTGATTCAATAAGTTATGGGTTTATGTAAAACACTGTGATTGAAGAAGAAACAAGGGACTTATAAATTTCTATGATGAAAAAATGTCCCCACTTGATTAAGTAACGAAAAAAATAATAAGGGCATAAATTTAAAAATGAGGAAACAATGTTACAACTTAATGTTAATATAAATAATTTTTATGTTCTATTAATATAAATTAGTTATATTTTATATATTTTTATATTAATTATAATAATATTAGGTAGTTTTTTAGTCAAAAGGGAAAAAACTTATTTTTAACTACATAGGGGTTTCATGAATTTTATGATTTTATTTGGATTATTAATTTTAAAATTATATAACATTAATTTAAAAAAAAATAACTTAATTTTTGAATTTATCATTTCATAATTATCTTATGATTATGTAAGTACCTAAATCTTTATTTCATTTATGGATCTTTATTTTGATTTGTTTTCTAGGAAAAAGGAAGAAATGTGGATTCTTCTAAGTAAACGCGAAGTACTTATGAGTACATTTTGTATACCTAGGTACCACGTACAACTGCATACTGATCGTGTAATGGACAAGTACAAGGACATGTAGGTTACCAAGAAGACCACTTAAGGAGGGGTGTCAGTTAAGGCTACTACACGACATGTACCTTTAATGAACACACCATATAGTTTTCATTTTATTTGATATATCAGAGCAGGGTTGCATTTTATGTCTAGAAACCACTTCTTCTTCCCATGTTTTGAACAAGAGTTCTCAAGAACGAAGAATGAATATCGATCACTTTTTTCTCCATCTAACATACGATTGAGACGTCTTCAGGTGCGTTGGAATCCCATCGGTGAGTTCTCAATTTCCCTAGATCATTTCCTTCAGATTCTTCCTCTCTCATATGTTATCAAGGGATGATCGTTTTTACACTTTTGTAGATCTACATCATTCTAGGTCGATTCAAGGGAAGATTTTTTAGAGTATTGATCATGAGACATCGAGGACAATGGTTTGTGCCTTTCGTTGTTCATCTTCAGATTATATACGCTAAAAGTTCGGCATAAACAAATTTGAGATATTTCTTGATTGGAAATTTATCCCTATTTAATACCTTTTGTGGTTGATTTATTGGAAATGGGTTTTTGCTTATGTGTAAGGTTTGGTACCTTGTTTCCATACATTGTATGATTAGGATGGAGTTGGATTGACTATATGAAATTCTTTTATTATGAGTTGTGGATGTTTTTCCAAGTGGAATATGACTGTGAGAGTTTCCTAAGGTAGGTCATTTCTGTATGTTGTACTATTATGGGACCCAGGGTTATTGACTGTGAGAGCTACTAGGTGGTCTTTGACCCTGGGGTTTAGACTGTTATAACATGCCCAAGTGGTTGTTTATAACTGTTTTATAGTATATTAGACCAAGGGGTTTAGTCCATGAGAGATTTCCTAGGTGGTCATTTGTAAATTCGTATTATAATGTTAGACCATAGGGGTTAGACAGATAAAGATACCCTGAGGGTCATTATTAAATGAATTCTTATTGCGTTAGACCATAGGGGATTATGACTGGGAGAACCTTCCCAAAGTGTTGTTATTGAATAATTTAATATTTTTTAATAGTCTTCCAAGCCAAAGAATAGGCTTGCACTCAGTCTTAATTTATTGTATAGATGGTCTTATGAGACGTTTGTTGATACTATTACGTAGGGGATACATAGCTTAGGATGGATCCCAAGGTTCACATTATTCAATGGATGACTAATGAATTTTTAAATGCAAGTAATTAAAAATTGTAGGATTTTTTACTTTTAAGTAATTATTAGTTTATTACATCATTTATGTATATTACCTCCTATATATATTCACTAACAGTTAGGCCCAAATATTCTGGTGGTTTCCTACTTTGATTCGTGGCAAACCCTATTTGGGTCCTCTTTTTTACCCAAACTGATTTTATAGTTGCTGGTATAGATAATGGAAACCTCCCTTCTTTATCAGGTACATGATTTTTGTTGGAGCTGGAGAGCATGGGACCAAGCTCGAGCTTGTGATGTTGTTAGAGTTAAATGCATTTTTATTTTGGTTATAGTATTGTATTTCCATCATTGTGACTTGTTTGGCTACTTTCCTATACACATGTGACATGAATCATTTATAAATATCCTCATGTTTTTATATTTCTATTAGTCTTACACTATTTACATTTTTTGTATGGTATTACTACTTCTACTATAGTTTATTATTTTCATTCAACTATGTATACTCTTCCAATGAGGGAATAATTTTCCGATTATCCCACTTTGGCCCTCATAGCTAGTTAGAAGCCTCTAGAGTTTGGGAAAATTCTCTTGAGGTCATGTGACCAACCAGGTTCGGTGCACCTTTGGGCGGCACCTGGAACTAGGGCGTTACAAAGTGGTATTAGAGGAGGTTTTCATTTCCTCTTTTCCTTTTAATATAGACCCTATAGACCAGGATAGGAAGTAACATGTTGTTGGTAATAAGTTGTGCCTGGGGGTATCTAACCAGTGTATAGGGAAAACCCAAGTCACCTCAAATACTACAATTTTTCTAGTTTTTCAATTGTTACATTGGATTTGATTTCACATTTGGGTGATTCATTTGTTTTTTCTATTATTATTGAATTCATTGTGGTTCTATTACTATTGCAACTTGATGAAAGGAGGGTATTCTATATCATAAATCATATAGAAACTTGCTAGGGGTCACATGTCATACATTATTTTCATGGCATTTAGGGTGAATCATTGATTGCATGATGTTGCAATAGATGTGGTGTTATACATGCATGTTGTTATGATAGATTTCTTGATAGATATAAAAGCAATATTGATGGGGTATTGGTATATATAAATTATCATTTGGATGGAAGCTGAGGTTTTGTTCCTAAGGTGTTATGGGCCCTCTTAGATCGGAATTTGGGGGATCATGTTGGAACTTTAATTCAATTATGTTACGATATGACATGAATAAGGATTATAAACTTTTATTCACTGGGAGTATGGGCTCTCATGGATCAGATCATGGAATTCAATGGTCAAATTTTAAATTTTTAAGGGTTTTGGAGAATTTAGAGGTTTATTGTCTGGAAACCTAGACAACACGGCGTGTGATGTTATGAATTCACACCATGTGATCTTCTGTTCTAGAAGAAACAACTTCTCTTATGTACACACCGTGTACAGTATGTACACATCGTGTAGTTGACACAGTGTGACTGACTGTGTGTGTAGAGAAACGGGGTTGATAAAATCTTGGTAGAACACACTGTGTACTAGGAGTACATGTCATGATGTATGATACTATGTGTCTGGTCATGTGACTAATGACATGGGTGGATGAAATTTGAGTGGTACACACTGTGTCTAGCTTGTACACGCCATATAGAAATCGATGGTATATCTGGTCATGTTACTAACGACATGAGTGGATAAGTAGTACATGTCATGTCAAGGGTGAAAATTCCGTGTAATATTATACTAGGAGAAAATAGTGTTGTTCAAACCATATAGATGAACCTGGTTAGGAGGAAAACATCAAGGACATTCCATGTCTCGTGATGAATATGCCATGTGTATGAGGTACCACACGAACAGGGTGGAAGAGGTTACACACCCATGATAATGCTTAAGGGAACACACCATGTAGTGTTTCTACACATTGTTCATCTATCTTTTAGAAAATATGAATATTTTTCTTATCATGTTCCATTTATGAACCATTAATTTATTGGCCTTTATAATCTTGTACTGAGGTGTATGCTTTACCTTGTATAGTTATTCCACCAAGACATCATCTGGTAGTATGCCAGGTACAGGCTGATGATCAGACACCGGAAATGGTAGATCAGGGACTACTAGTAGATCCTCCCGTCATTCCCATCATAGCACCAGTTGTTATACTGGACACAGGATCTGATGAACAGTTCTGTGAAAGCTTTTTCAGGATGACACATACTTTTTAGGGATCACCACATCCTGCCCCATTATGGAAGAGTTGATGTGGTTGTCCTATTTGCAGCATCCTCCCACTTATTCAAGGGATGGAGGGCCAAAGTCTATAGATTCAATGTTAGAGGTCATTCTTTCTATCATTGAGAACTTTGAGACGCCTCCATAGAGGAGGGTAAAGATTGCAACATACATGATACATGATTCTACTAAGATATGGTGGTAAGTTATCTCATAGGCGGTACTTCAACGAGATATGGCTTGGGAATATTTTTAAAGGACCTTCTATAATTACTTCTACCTAGAGATGTTGAGGACCGACCAAGCCCAAGAGTTCCTTCACTTGGAGCAGGTCACTCTTTTAGTTATGGATTAGTCTTTTCACTTTATAGAGCTTCTGCACTTTTCACCTGTTTTAAGAAGTGATTAGTTGTCTTTGGTAAGGCGATTTGAGGATGGTATTAGGTATGATATCCGATCGTATGTGAATGTTTTTAGGATAAATTTGGTAAAATATATAGTAAACGAGGTTCTGATTACTGAATGCAATCTAAAGGAGTTAGGAGCTGTGAGATATGACATTTCAGCATCTAGGGTTGGTAATCTTTTGACTGATAGCAGGAAGGGCCCCGTGGATATTTCACACATTGTTTCTTCTAGTAGCCAAGAGTTATTCTACTAGTATTGGAAGAGTGGGAATATGAGACCACATTACCTGAAGGACCCAGTAGAGTGCTTATCTTGTGACAAGATGTGCCACATTCATTTCCTTTGTAGGATGATCTCAATAGCAGTAAGTGAGTGGGCATCTACTATGACTCCCCATTTAGGATTAGGATCACCAGTTTTTCCTCAATCATAGAACTGGAGTTCATCATGACATTCATGCTTAGGAGGATGTCATGGTCGGGTTTCCATATGATAGGTTTTCAGTGACAGTAGGTAGGACCAGCTCAGGGTAGTTAGACAGGGTCACAGGGCCATTTTACAGGTCATCCATTTGTGATGGAATAGACCTAGAAGGAGTAGGATTCCAAAACCTCTAATGTTTGAGGTATAATTTTAGTTACCTATGTTTCCGATTATGCTCTTTTTGATGCAGTGTATTCCCATAGTTTTATATCTACTGTCATTGTGGAGAGACTTTGGATCTGTATCTTTACTTCTGAGGAAGTCATGATTCTTGACACTTTATTGGGGATTAGGACGGCTATTGTACGTCAGTTTAAGAAGTTCACTCTTAAGTTTGGTGGGTGTCACTTCTGATGGTACCTCTGTGTATTGGAGATGACAAGCTACGATGTCATTCTCAAAATGGAATGGCTAGTCTCTTTCCAGGCCTTTTTTGACTGCTATTGTCGCAGGGTTAGTTTCATGTCACTAAAGTGCCGGTATTTGATACAAAAGAGAAAATAGAATGTCCTGGTGAGCAGAGCTGGACTTGAGAATTAGGGGTTTGGAGTAATTATAGCCAATATTGAAAGTTTATATCTGGATGACCAAGGAACATCATAGATGGAATTTCCACCAATAGTGGATCATTTTAGTGATTTCTTTCCAGAGAAATTTCTGGGTTTACCACCAGAGAGATAGGTAGATTTCTCTTTTGATCTTATACCAAAAGTGGGGCCAGTGTTCATTCCTCCTTATAGGATGGTTCCACCAGACTTACATAAGCTCAAGAAGCAGTTAGTGGAGTTGTAGTAAAAGGGTTTCATCTGAACCAGTACTTCTCCTTAAGGTTCTCATAACCTTTTTTGAAATAAGGCGGATGGTTTCCTTATAATTTGTATTGATTATTAGAAGTTGAACCAGTTGATGGTCAAGAACTGATATCCCATACTGAGGAGTTATGATATCATTGATCATCCTCTAGGAGCCCGAGTGTTCCCGAAGATTATATTGAGATTTGGTTATCATTAGTTGCATGGTATACCATCAAATATACCTCTTACAACCTTTTGGAGTATGTATGGCCTATACGAGTATTTGGTTATTCCATTCAATCTCACAAACACGCTGGCAGTTTTAATGGAACTGCTGAATTGAGAGTTTCATCCTTAATTAGATTCTTTGGTGGTTGTCTTTGTGGACTATATATTTCTGTACTCACAAAATCGACGTGACTATTCCAAATATCTTGAGATCATATTGATAAAAATTAGAGAGCATCAATTATATGTTAATCTCTCAAAATGTAACTTTTGGATAGATCATATTCACTACATGGGTCATATTACCTCATACATAGAAGTATAAATCTCCCCAGAGAAATTTAGAGTAGTAGTTTCCTACGAACAGCCGAAGAGAATCTTTGACTTAAGGAGTTTTTTGGTATTTGATGGTTACTACAGACGCATTATATAGAACATTACCCACATAGAAATTCCACTAATGATCTTGACTAAGAAGGGTGTGAAGTACATGTGGAGAGATTCCTATGATTTATCCTTTTAGGAGATGAAAATGAGATTTACATCAACACCGATACTAATTTTACCTGATCCACGCAATAGTTACACCATTTACTAAAATTCATTAGGTATCGGGATTGGAGCAATGCCTATGCAGGGGGAAGTCTATCACGACCCATCCCACGGTGCCCGAACGTGACTACTCCAAGCCCGACTACCATAGGCCATGAGTTGGTGACCAGCACCTAAAAGATTTTTCCGAATAGGGAAGCCATTGCCTTAGAGATCTGTACTCACTCAAAAAGGGAAACCGAAGTAAACAACCAACATAATTAAGGTATAACCACAATAGAAAAGTACAACCATAAGTAAAACTGTTAACTGAAAACAGTGGGCTAGAAAAAAATCCCAAGAAACTGAATAGAATTTAAACAGTTGTGGCATCTTCCCTAGAGATCTACATGGATGGTAGTAGATGTAAGTCTGAAGTTGAGGAGGAGGATCTTGACTGCTCCCATCACACCAAGCTCTACTAAGTCAGGAACATCCAAATCCTACCTCAGAGTGTCAGTATTCTGCACTAGACAAACTTGTGCAAGAGGAGCCCATGGAGGGTGAGTATAACAACTCAGTAGGGGACCCCAAGACCCCTAAAGTCCCCTCAATAATATACAAAGAAAACATCACAAAAAATACCACAAAGTTAATATCACAAGCATGATCTAAATCATGAATCACAAAGAAAAATATAAAGCTCACTCTAACGATATAACTTCATGGTTACTGGGATAGGGATGACTAGTTGTAAATCCAGATCATCCTATTTGTAGAAACTCTACTGCTGACCCATATAGCTCACTATATGTTGACCTGTATTGGTTGCAAGATGCTGAGCCATATTGGTTGATGGTGTTGACCCGTATTGGTCGCTGGTGCTGACCCGTATTGGTCTCTAGTGATGAACTATATTGGTCGTGGGTGTTGACTCATATTGGTCTCCGATACAGAGGTGGGGATGATTAGTTGTACAGTTAGATCATCCCACTCTAGAGTTTCTGATGTTAGCCCATATTGGTCTCTCTTCTTCTTCATGTCAAAGCCAACCACTAGATTCCTTCACGAAGCAAGCCTGATCTCTGGAAGATTTTTCTACTCAAGCCACCGGTCATATTTAAACTAGTAAGAAGTCCCCCAAAAACAATACCCATGTGATCCCTCGGTCATAGGGGGTCCCAACGTGATAGATAGCGCGCTGATCAGATGCCCAGTATGTGAGACATAGGCACTTTTGTAAAAAGATCCTGGTAGGATTCAAGTCTAATCCAACCCAGGTCACACATAAAACTCTGTAAAAACTCACTTTGAGTATCTACAAAGGAATTCCTTTTCATAAGGGACCTTATTCCATAGACGGTGCATTGATTGGACGCTCGGTCTGTTAGTTATTGGCATTTTCGTGCTGAGGGCCTGGTTGCATTCGAAATCAATCCAACCCAACTGTACTCCAAAAATCTCTAAAACACTTGTGGAGTATCTCAAAAGGACCGTCTCACATAAATGTTCCAATAGCCATAGAAGGTTCATAAAACAGATGTCTGGTTTGCAAGATAAAGTCACATATGCGTTTCTAGGCCTGAGAGGGGTCTGGGTTTAGCCCGACCCGGTCGGTTAACCCAGCCTGACCTGACCTGTGTTTGACCTAGCCTAGTATGAACCGACCTAGTCCATCCCAGTTGGGCTGGGCGAAAAACTGTCTGGGGCCACCCTGGAAGGGCTGGGACACGGCGGGCCTGGTCCGCTGGGTCACGGACCGGCCTGGTCCGTCGGCTGGGTGCAGCCCGTCGGGCAATGTAGTCGGGCCTGCTGGCATGCCCCACGTGGGGTGCATGGACTTCTACACCTGAATGGCTCAATGGATCCCTTCTACTCCATTAATGGCGGCACTTGGTGGCACCTCCATGTCACCCTTGGGACCCAAAAGAGGAGGGTCCCTACCAGCTTGTCGCGGCTTCAAGTCGCAGCTCCCCTTCAACGCGACACGTGTTGGCGTGCCACCTCCACCTCTGTGACATGCCCACTGCCAGACACCGTGGTGCTGAGCAGCATTGTGATCCTCCATGGTCGGCGAGTGTTAGTCACCATCTCTGTCGCCACCGCTGGTCGCTGGTGTCGTTGTGCCAGTGTCTGGCAGACAGACCTTCCACGGGCCACCGGGTGATCTCTGGTGGTCCATTCTTCTTTCTAGATGCATATACGGTCTTCTCGAGATGTCACCATCACTTCATGCCTCCCGTTTTCAATGTTCTGTCAAGTTGGAAAACCCACATGCAAATAATGTAAAAGAACAAGGTGGTGGAGGGTATGTGACTTGATTATTTAGCATACTCCCTCTGCATTAGCTTCATAACAAGTGGGAAAAATATATACTTCACAATAAAATAAAGATTAATCACATTCAAATCCACTACAACAACCTCCCGAAAACTCAAGAAAGATGAATAGAATCGTGGGAATTTCATGAATTAAAAGACAACCCCTACCTAAAGATTCACTGGTGGTGTTACAGTCGTGGTATGTGGAGTGTCCACATTGGATAGAGTTTTTGGCGTTCGTTGATCCCATATCATTGACGCATGGGTTTCTGTCCTCCATCAGTGGATGTTGCCGCAGAACTTTGCTAGAGTTTCCTCGCATGAAGAAGTTATTCCAAAACCCAACCCCGAGCTCCATTCAAATAAGACGGGGAAATATGAGTAACACATTGTGGAATTAATGAGGTTCATTAAATGAATTAATGAACCTCTTTTAATTCACAATGGTGGAGTTCCATAGTTGATGAGTCAATCAATGAAATGGATTGGCAAGTCATCAGTCCCGCCACCGTCACTGTTTTGTTGGAGAAAAATAAAATAAAATAACAATTACATGTTATTTTACTTTTATTTAAAAATTAAAAAATATAACTTTTTCTCCCGACCTACTATGAATGAAGTGAAGCTTCCCCTAAGAGAGTCCTGAGGGTTCGGATTCAAAGGTGCCCCTAAATTTTCAATCTGAACATCAGTTAAAAAGATAGAAAACTGCACCTGCACGTTTACTAATCGTATCATAAAAAGTTTTAGAAAACTGTTCCTGGCACACCAGGCCTCGAAATCATGTGTCCTCAATTTTCACAAACTCGTAATAATCCCAAATAATTAAAAAAGTCATGGGATTTTCCATGTATTTAAATTATCCCCATCTTGGGGCTCTACGTCCCCAAAATCCTAATAAGGCTACACAAACAATGATAGGTATTTTGAATGCATAGGAGCCTCTCACTCCCATGTTTTCTCTTGGAAATTCCCGTGCTATAAAAAAGTGCACCAGAGGAATTGACTACCCATGAAGGATCCACTCTTGTTGATACTCTACCTCCATCGGTTACTCTTCAAAAGTCTCCCCATCATCAATCTCCAGCTCTCCATGGTTGATGACGTGATATGGGTCATGCATGTATCTTCTCAACTGGGATATGTGGTAGATGTCATGCACCTTCTCCAACTGCGGTGGCAGTGTCAAGTAGTCTTCCACATTACCCATCCTCCAAAGTATCAGGAATGTTTTGATAAACCTCATTGAGAGTTTTCCACCTCGACCAAATCTATGTAGTCCCTGTAGATAGTAGACTCTCAAGATTTCATGGTCCCCCTCCTGGAACTTTAGTGGTCTCCTTCGCCTATCAGCATAGGACTTCAGTTAGCTCTGTGCAGTCTTCATCCACTCTCGGATGACCTTCACCTTCTCAATGGTAGCCTATACCATCTTTGGTCCCATGAGTGATGGCTCTCGTGTATCCATCCAGCATAAAGTTGATCTTCTCGGCCGTCCATACAATGCCTCTAAAGGGGTCATTCCAATGGTGTAGTGGTAGCTATTTTTGAAAGAGAACTTCACCAAGGGTAGGTAGACCTCCCAAATATGACCAAAATCTTGCACACATGCACAAAGCATATCCTCCATAGTCTGTTTGGTCTCCACAAACTGACCATCTATCTTTGGGTGAAAAATGTGATCAAGAAAATCTAAGTCCTGAAAGCCTCATGCAATCTTTTCCACAACTAGGATGTGAAGCGTGTATCACAGTCTGAGACTATCGTCGAAGGAACCCCGTGAAGTCTCACAATCTCCAGAATGTAGAGACGTCCCAAGATCTCTACTGAACCCTTCTCTCGAATAGCAAGGAAGTGGGCCGACTTGGTGAGTCGGTCAACGATCACCCAGTTCGTATTTTTACCTCTGGATATATGTGGTAACCTAGTCACTAATTCCATCGATATCCCATCCCACTTCCACTCTGGTATCTTGAGGTTTTGGGTCAAGCCTGCTGGTACCGGGTGCTCGACCTTTACTTGTAGGAAAGTGAGGCATCTAGAAACAAACTCTGCCACAAATTTCTTCATCCCTGACCACCATTAGTGATGTCAGAGGTCCTAATACATCTTCATCATGCCTGAATGTACCGCCAAGGGGCATATATGCAACTCCCACAACACCTCCTCTCGTAGTGCCACTGGTATAACACTACGTCCTCTAAAAAGGATTATATGATCCCCACCTTCAGAATATCCATCATGTGCATGGCCTAAGGATATATGATCACCTGTAATATCATAGTTACTATCTCCAAGTTGCTCCTCCTTGACACACTAAAGTAGTGGAAGGGAAAGTACCATTTAATAGAGGGGCATTGTCTCATCCTTATCCATATAGGATATATGAAGCAAGCCTATCTGCTCTGAAGCCTCGTTCAGTATCTGCGAACTCGATCTCCAACAAAGTGCATCGGCCACTACATTACCCTTCTCAGGAGTATAGAATATCTCAATGTCATATTATTAGAGGAACTCTAGAAAACGTCATAGTCTTATATTCAGATCTTTCTCTATGATGATATATCTGAGACTGTTGTGATCTGAGTAAATAATGAACTACTAACCCATCATGTTGTGTCACCGCATCTTTAGTGCGAAGACTAATACTTCCAAATCCATGTCATGATTTGAAAAATTCTTCTCATGAGGCCTCAGTTTTCATGATCCATAACCAATCACTGCATCATCCTATAACAGGATGCAACTATGTCTGGTCCCTGATGCATCACAGTAAAATAGGTATCCAGTTCCCTTCTTCAGTAACCTTGGGATGGGAGCGTTGTTCAGGCTCTACCTCAACTATTGAAATCTCTTCTGGCATGTCTGTGACCAATGGAAGGGTTTCCCCTTCTACATAAAAGAATTTATAGGCACTGATACTCTGGATAAATCGGGTAAAAACTTCTTATAGTAGCTTGCTAATCCAAGAAATCTCTACACCTCAGTAACACTCATGGGTGGCTCCTAAGAAAGTACTACCTCAATCTTCACTGGATCCACTGCAACTACAAACTCTAAGATGATGTGTCCCAAGATGTAGACCTTCCGTATCTATATCTCACACTTTGAGAGATTCCCATATAACAAGTGCTCCAAGAGTTTGTCCAGATCAATCCTCAATTTTACAATGTGCTCTTCCTCAGATGCTGAGTACACCTAGATTTTTTCAATGAAGACCTCCACAATGTGATCAAGTTATGGCTGAAAGATCATGTTAACGATCCCCATGAACACGGATGGAGTGTTGGTCATGCTAAAAGGCCTCACCAAGAACTCGTAATGTCAATGCTGACATCTGAAGGCTATCTTTGGTACGTCCTTATCCCATACCCTGAGCTGATGATATCCTGGTCTGAGATCTATCTTTTAGAAACACTTCACTCATTTCAACTGATCAAATAGATCATCAATCCTCGATAGAGGATACTTGTTCTTCATGGTCACCTCGTTTAGGTGCCGGAATTCCACATATAGCCTCAAACTTCTATCTTCCTTCTTGGAAAACAACCCCGGGGATGCCCATGGAGAAACATTAGGCCATACAGATCCCTTCATATGTAAGTCCTCCAACTATACCCTCATCTCCTAGAGCTCTGTAGGGGCCATCTGATATACTGGTGTACATATTGGTGTTGTTCCTAGTTACAAGTCAATGTGGATGTCTACCTCACTATGAAGAGGTAGTCCTAGGACATCTTCTATAAATACTTACTCATAATCATCCACCACCACTAGGAATTGTGGACTCACCTTATCCAATGCGTCAAAGGTCAGGCAAGCCAGCTGATATTTAATCAGATTCACCCTCCTAAGCGCAATTCCATCTCATTCTTCTCTATTTACTTCTCATTAAAATTCAACAACTGGCCTCCATATCTACTTGTACATTCCACTATACTTATCTAGCAGTCAATTTGTGCGTGAAATACTAATAGCAAGTCCATGCCTAGAATGATGTCGTAGGGCTTCAATGCCGCTACTAGAAGATCCCATCTGAAACACTCTCCTCCAAGATTGAGATCACACTGTCGACACCAGTGTGTGACCATTGAATCTCCTCTCGTAGAAGTATCCAAATGAAAAGTTTGAGCTAAAAGATCATTTGTAATCTCAGAGTCCCAAACAAATTCTATGGAAAGTAAAGAAGATATATCATGTCGGTCAATAAGCACTGCTACTAAAGTAGAGAAGATACAGATCGTACATCATATCATCTTAGGGAAATCATGATCGTGAGACTATATTGCCTGTATCTAGGACTCTATCCATCCACCTACTCCTTGAGCTCATGGTGGACCACCTGGGGGTGGTGGTTGTAGTGTCTGGTGACCCTGACCACCTCCCGCAGCATGTCCTACTACCATGCCTCATCTGCCAACTGGGAGACGCTCATGCTCCTACCACTGCCGAAACCACTGTGGCCCCTCCACCATCTTTTGACCATATTCATGGTAATTAATATAGTCATGAGTTATGTGACCCCATCCCCCATGGGAAAAATATATCATGCTTCTCTAGTGGATTTCTCATCCTCTCGAGCCACGCACCTTTGACCCTACTTCCTGGGGTTTCCATCCTTAATGCCTAGCCTGCTTGGGCTTATGTGTCATCTCTCTAATGCCAACAGTAGATGAATATACTTCCTTTCATCTGGTAGGGGCTCTCACTATTGGTGTCTTCTCAGCAATAATTCTCTCCATCACCAAAGCCTGATCTATCACCCCAGCCTGTGTCGGGATACTGAGAGAAACGGTCGCAGCTCTGATCTTTCATTGGAGACCCTACTCAAAGGTTTGGGCCCTAAAGTAAAGATATTATACCATGTAAGTGGAGTATCAGGAGAGTATATTAAATCTCTCTGAGTACTGAGCTGTAGTCTACCTTCCCTACTGCAGATGAAGCATCACCTGAATACGCACAGAGCGTAGTGCCGCATGCACAAACACTGTCTGAAAAGGCTCTCAAAGTCCAGCTAGGTGAGGGTCATCTCCTCACACACATGGACCGTCGAGCTCCACCACCATCCTACTGATCCATGAAGAAGGATAGCATCAAGGATCTCCATCTGCTTTGTGGGTGTCACTACTAAGCGGAAGTCTTGAAAAACCACCTCATGCTAGTCCTATGCTGCCTGGGGGTCCATCTCGCCTCAAAACCTCTGAGGCCTCTATCTCTCGAACTCATGGAATGCCTTTATTTTGAGTGCATTATCCATTGGTAGTATTTTCTTCAAAACGGGTGGTGGTGCTTCTGGTACATCACTCAAATGTTCCATCACTGTGATTGTTCTATGTACCAATTTCTCGTCGCTCAGTGGGCCACTGTCACAATCTATAACTGGAATCCCATCTGGTTGTCTCCGTGAAGGCATCCAACAATAAACAGATGTTCCATGGTCAATAAGTTATACCTGGTGAGCTGACTCAAGAAAGACCATGAAAACTTTTCAAAACACTATCAACCGGAATTTTCTTGTACCAAGTCGGAAAATAGAATTCAGGGTCCTATTATATAGATACATTGGCCACCGCATCAACAATAAAATCCCTATACTGAAAATCAAAATGAAGACTCTATACACCATTACCTCATTAAAATTATACTCTCAGTTCTACTGGTAGAACAGACCACCCACTGATACCACTTTGTCACGACCCGTCCCATGGGGCCTGGACATGACTACCCTAATCCCACCTTCTATAATATAGGGGTTGGTGACTTTCACCTGAAATATTTTCCCAAATAGGGGAGGACTTACCTTAGAGATCTGTACACACTCAATAAGGGAAACTGAAGTAAACAAACAACAAAAGTAAGGTATAACCATGAGAGTAAATTAAAACCACAAGTACAACAGAAAACTGAAATCCCTGGGCTGGAATACATGCCCTTGAAACTGAAAATAATGTAAAAAACAATTGCATCTGCTCTAGAGCTCTTCCTGGAGGGTAGTAGTTGCAGGTATGAAGTTGAAGAAGAGGATCTTGAATGCTCCCATACCACTAAGATCCACCAAGTACCGAACCTCCCAAGTCTGCCTCAGAGCGTCAGTAGTCTACACCATACACACACGTGCGGGCGGAGCCCATTTAGGGTTGAGTATTACAACTAAGTAGGGGATGCCGAGACCCCCGAAAGTCCTTCAGTAATCCCCAAATAAAATATCACAAGAAATACTAGAAAGTTAATATCACATTCATGATCTAAATCATGAATTAAAAAAGAAAAGATAAATCTCACTCTAATGGTATAACTTCAAGGTTATTGGGATATGGATGACTAGTCATAGAGCTATAACATTTTATCTATAGTAACTCTACTGCAGACCTGTATTGGTCACTAGATGCTAACCCGTATTGGTCACTGGTGCTGACCCGTTTTGGTCACTAGTGTTGATCTGTATTGGTCGTTGGTGCTAACCCCTATTGGTCATTGGTACTAACCTTTATCAGTCACTGATACAAAGGTAGGTATGATTATTCATGAATCTAGAGCATCCCACTCTGGAGTTTCTGATGCAGACCCGTATTGGTATTTCTTCTTCTTCATGTCACAACCAGCCACTAGATTCTCACACGAAGCACTCATGATCATCGTAAGATTCTACTTCTCAAGCCATTGGTTATCTATCAACTGGTATTATGTCCCAAAAAAATCATACCCAAGGGATCTCCCTATCAAAGGGGTCCCAACGAGACAGAAAATGAGTCGAACGAACGCTTGGTATGTGAGATATGGGCACTTTTGTAAAAAGGTCCTACTTGGATTCAAGTCTGATCAAACCTAGGTCATACGTCAAACTCCATAAAAACCCACTTAGAGTATCTCCAATGGGATTCCTTATCACAAGGGTCATTATTCAACAGAGGGCGCATCTATCAGATGCTCGTTCTATTAGTTATTGGTATTTTAGGGTTGTGGACCCAGTTGGATTCAGAGTCGATCCTACCATGCCGCACTCCAACATTCTCTAAACCTTTCGTGGAGTATCTGAAAAGGACCATATCACTCCAAGGATCCCAGTGCTGCACACGGTTTGTAAAATGGATGTCTGGTTTAAAATGTATAGTCACTTATGTGTTTTTGGGCCCGAGAGGGGTCCGGGTCTCGTTCGACCCGGTCATCCTGACCCCGCCGGACCTGAATCAGTCCGAGTCTTACTCAGCCCGGCCCAAACTAGCCTGGCTTAGAAAGGTCATGATGAGATTGGCCCCTACACCCAAAAATCTCAATGGAGCCGTTTGACTCCAATAAGGGCGGCTCTAGGAGTCGCCGCCATGTCACCCGCGGGACCCACAGGAGGCGGGTCCTTGCTAACTCGACGAGGCTTCGAGCTGCGGCTCCACTTTAATGCGGCGCGCACTATCCCGCTGCCTCCACCTCTATGATCTGCCTACTTATAGCTACCTATCCAGCCTCCGTAGTGCTGAAGGATCTTTCATGGGCCACTGGGTGAGCTCTGATGGTCCGTTCTTCTTTACGGACACATCAATAGTCCTCTCGGGATGTCGATGTTGCTGCACGCCTCATGTTTTTAATGTTCAGTCAAGTTGGAAAACCCACCTTCGAAGAACTCAATAAGAATGATGTGGGGGAGGGTCTGATCCTAGTTAATTTGGCCCTCACCCTCTACATTATCTTTATATACTTCATAATAAAATAAAGATGAATCCCATTCAATTCGCCTGCAATAACCTCACGCAAATTCAAGAACAAAGAATAGAATTATTGGAATTTCATTAATTAAAAGACAACCCCTACCTCGAGATTTGTTGGAGGTGTCACGGTCATGGTGGGAGGAGCGTCCAAATTGGATGGAGTCATTGGTGTTCGTTGATCCCATATCGTTTCCACCCAAACTTCCGTCCTCTGTCGGTGGATGTTTCCGGAAAAATTCTTCATAATTTCTTCGCTTGAATATGTTGTGCCAAAACCCCACCCCGATCTCCATTTAAATAGGAGGGAGAAAGGTGAGTAACACGTTGAGTAATTAATGAGATTCAATAAATGAATTAATGAACCTCTTTTAACTCACAATGGCGGAGTTATGCAATTGATGAGTCAAGCCATTAAATGTCTAGACAAGTCACTAGTCCAACCACCACCGCTATTCCATTGGAGAAGAAAAATAAAATATCAATTACATATTATTATACATTTCTTTAGAAAGTCCAAAATATTATTTTTCTCCCGAACTTCTACTGTTTAAGTGAAGCTTCTCCTAAAATAATCCTGATGATGTGGATTCAACGGTGCCCTTGGATTTTCAATCTGAAAACCACTTAAAAATATAGAAAACGTTGCCCATGTGTTCACTAAACATACCTTAGAAAAAGTTCAAAAATCCATTCCGGGCTCCCCGGGCCTTGAAATCATGTGCTGTCAATTTTTGCAGACTCATAATAATACCAAATAATTTAAAAAAAATCATGGAATTTTTTAAGTCTTTATAATGGAGGCATTGCGTATGAGTGTCGGTAGTTGAGGCCACATGAGAGGAATTACCATACACACGATATGGAGTTGGTTGCAATTGTTCATGCATTTCACTGTTGGATACATTATATTTTGGGAGACCATTTTGTGGTATACACTGACCAAGAGATACAAAAGTATATATTTACCCGACATGATCTAAATTTCAGATAGTGAAGGTGGGTTGAGTACCTTCAGTCCCTTGATTTTGAGATTTCCTACATGCCTAGAATAGGCAATGTGGTGGCTAATGTATTGAGAAGGAGGACTCAGATACAATAATTTCAGGAGTCCAATAGTGAGTGGAAGCTTATGGATCTGTTCTTTGAGATAAATTTGGAGGTGCACAACTAATAGGGGTAGATGTTACTTTCATCTGCAGTTGTAACTTCTAATCTACTAGATTTAGTTGGAATTAGGCAGCTATCATATTTTGAAGGCCTGATCCTATGGGAGAGTGTTTTAGTTGATGATCCTGATTCAGGATGGACCATAAGTGGGAATTAGGTAGTTCATTTTCATGGATTCATTTGGGTCTCAGCAGACAGATGCAAGGAAATGTTGCAAGATTTTCATGCCTTAGCATGGGCAGTTCATCCTAGTGTCACCAAGATGTTTCAAGATCGACATTGTGAGTATTGGTGGCCATGTCTGAAGAGGGATGTTGCTTGTTTTTAATGAGGTGTTACTCCTATCAGTAGGTGAAGGCAGAACATCAGCAACCAATAAGTCTATTACAACAGTTACCCATTCCCAGGTGGAAATGGACTGATGTCTTGATGGATTTTTTGATAGGTTTACCAAGGCCACGTCAAGGGAATGATGTAGTTTGGGTTGTTATAGAAAATCTCACAAAGGTTTCACACTTCCTATATATTAAGTAAACCATCAGTGTTGATGGTATTTTAAGGTTGTACATCTGAGATGTTGTATGTTTTCATGGGGTTCCACACTCTATCATTTCAGACCGAGATTCTCGGTTTACTTCTCGTGACGGGAAATCAATACATAGGGCTTTGGGTACATAGGTACTTTTGAGTACATATTACCATCCCTAGATAGATGGTCAGTCTGAGCACACGATTTAGGTTTTGGAGGATATTATTCGAGGATTAATCCAAGATTTCAGGCGCTGTTGGGAGAGAAACATACCCCTAGTGGAGTTTTCCTACAACAATAGTTTTTTGGTGATGATTTAAATGAAACCTTATAAAGTTTTATATAGTTGTCCATGCTAATAAACCCTATGTTGGCTGGAGGTAGGAGAGGAAAATATGATGGATCTCATATTGTCTTGGAAACCACCAAGAAGGTGGAGTTGATCTGGAAGATGTTGGCTACTACACAATCTCACCAGAAATATTATACTGATCGACGGAGATGACCTCTGGAGTTCAATGTCTGAGATCAAGTTTTCTTATATGGAAAACCAAGGGTGGGAAAAAAGAGGAATATTAGATAGTGTAATCTTTCACTGAGATACGTCAGGCCTTTTGATGTTTTGGAGAGAGCCGGTCTAGTTTCCTATCAGTTGCAGTTACCTCAGAGGTACCGTTCTATGCACGATGCCTTTCTTGTTTCTAATCTACGGTGTTAGTTTTCAGACCTATCTCATTTTTTTATGCCCAAGGACGTTGAGTTGGAGGTGGATGAATCCTTTGAGGAGAACCTTATTCAGATTTTGGATCACAGTATGAAGGTTCTATATGGTTGGTATGTTCATATGGTATGGGTGTTATGGCAGCACTGGCGTGTACAAGATGAAACTTTGTAGAGGGAGGCATACGTACGATCATAGTGGACAAATGTTTTTGAAGTTTCTTCTTCACAACCCTCGGAAGGAAAATTCGGGGACAAATTTATTTAAAGGGGTATGTTTTTAAGAACCCAGATCTTCAATTTAGGTATGGATCTAGATTTCCGGTAGTTTTTTAGGAAAAGGAAGAAATGAGATTTTTTCCAAGTATGCACCTAGTACTTATGGGTACACTCTCTGTACTTATGAGTACACACCGTGTACCAGGGTACCACATACTTCCACATATATTCTATGTAATGGAAGAGTACATGGCTATATAGGTGACCTGGAAGACTGCTTAAGGCGGGGTCTGGTTAAGGCTACTACAATGTGTGTACATTTAATGAACACGTTGTGTAGTTTTCTTTTTATTTAATATATCATATTGGGGTCACATATTATGTCCAGAAACCACTTCTTCCTGTGTTTTTGTACATGAGTTCTTGGGAACGATGAATAAAGATCAAGTCGTTGTTTCTCCATCCAACCTCCAATTGAGACATCGTCGGGTGCATTGGAATCCCATCGGTGGGTTCTTAGTTTCCCTAGATCCATTATTCTTGATTCTTCCTCTCTCATGAGTTATTTAGGGATGATTGTTTTTTAACTTTTTTGTAGATCTATGTCTTTCTAGATTGATTCAAGTGTCAACATTCTAGTGTATTGATCGTGAGATAATGAGGTAGGTGGTTTTTTCATTTTGTTGTATATATTTGAATTATATATGCTAGAAGTGGCATATACGCACGTTTGGGGTATTGCCTGATTGTAAATTTGACATGATTTAATACCCACTATAGTTGATTGATTGAAAAGAGGTTGTTTCTTATGTGTAAGGTTAGGTACCTTATTTCCATGCCTTGTTTGATTAGGATGAAGTTGGATCAATTATATGAAATTATTGTATTATGCCTTGTGGATGTTTGACCAAGGGGAATATGATAGTGAGAGCTTCTTGATGTAGGTCCATTTTTGTATGTTGTACTGTAATGGGAGCCAGGGGTATTGACTATGACAGTTTTCAAGTGGTCGTCGACCTAGAGGTTTAGACAATGAGAGTATCACAATGTAATTTTTTATAATTGATTGATAATATATTGGATCAAGGGGTTTAGACCATGAGAGCTTGATCATGTGGTCATTTTTAAATTATTAGTGTTATGTTAGACCAGAGGGGTTAGACCCTGAGAGATACCCAGAGGGTCATTATTAAATGAATTTGTGTTGCATTGTGCTGTGGGGGATTAGACTATGATAACTTTCCCAAAGGGTCATTATTGTATAATTGAATGTTTGTGATGCGTCTACCAAGCCCAAGCACATACTTGGACTCGTTCTTACTTGAATTTTTAGATGTTCTTCTAAGATATATGTTTCTACTATTACATAGGGAATACAACTCTTAGGCAAGATACCAAGGTCCAAATGATTCAACGGATGAATAATGAATTATTAAATGAATGTAATTGAAAACTATAGGATTTTTTAATTTTGAATACTTCCTAGTTTATTTCTTCATTTCTGTATATTACATATTATATATACTCACTTACATTTAGTCACAAATCTTATAGTGGTTTCCTACTGGGATTCGTCTCACACCCTATTTGGGTTATGTTTTTGGACCCAAACTGATTATATAGTTGCAGGTATAGATAACGGAAATTTTCATTCATTTTTAGGTACTTAATTGTGGTTGGAGCAGGAGAGCATGTGACCTAGTAGAGTCTTGGTATGTTGTTGGAGTTTACTGCTTTTCAGTACATTGGTTGCATTATTGTATTTCCATCATTGTGACTTGTTTGGTTCATTTCTTTAACACATCTGACATGCAGGATTTATAAATTTTCTCACGTTGTTATATTTCTATTAGTATTCTTTTGATTGCTTTTTTTTATTGTATTATTGATTCCATTTATGTTTTTTATATTCTTTCTGTTGTGTGTACTCTACAAATGGGGGCATAGTTTCCCCACTATCACATTGCGGCGCTCACTGCTAGTCGGAAGCTTCTGGAGTTAGGGGAAATCTGCCTGAGGTCATGTGACCAACTGGGTTTAAGGAAACATTGGGCATCACCCAAACCCTTTACATTAAATATGAATTTTTATAATTGTATGAAATGTTTGATTTTATGATGAATAGTGAAAAATATTGACTTTTATTGAAAATTGTATATTCTTTTCATGTATTTACAATGTGGAATTCTATTTTGGATTAGTTTTAAAATTTCGTTAGTTCCATTAGATTTAAAATAATCCAAAAAAGGGTAGTAGATTCAAAATTATATAATATTTTGGTATAAAACATATTTATACTTAAAAGGAATTTTTTTAAATACCTCTTTTTCATCACAATTTGAGTTAAATATTAACTTAAATAATTTAAATTCGTTGAATTTAATTTTACAGAATTTATTTCATATTTATTGTAATCATAATTATTATTATCTAATAATATCAACTTAATTTTTTTTCATAATTAATAAAAAAATTAAAAAATCTATTACAACGGTTAAAGAAAAAATAGGAATATTGGGGGGTTAAACTAAAGAGAAAAGGATTAATTTGACCTAAAACATATCTTTATCCTATTTTTTCTATATTTAAACCCTATATCATCTCATCATAGAAAACACTCAATTTTTGATCCATTTTTCATGAGTGATACACTAATTTATTTTAATCTTTTTAAAAAATTATAAATAATTTATCCCCTACTTATAATGAGGCACCCACTCTCTTATTCCATCCACACTTCAAGAAAAAAAACTCATTCAATAAATAACAAAATTAATTAATTATATCCCTCTATATGTCATATAGTTTGTTTATCAAAAAACAACTTAGGGTGGCTATGGGTGTAAACCTAACGGGGTAGTCTGAATAAGAGGTATAGTTCTTAACCAAGTGTTTTTTTATATCTTTTTATACCTCTTTAAAATAATCTTCAACAATTATAAAATAATAATACCATTATTAAAAATATACTGATATGTTTTTATATTAATTTCATAACCTATATCCTTCTTCTTCTTCCATTAAATTGGAAATGAAACCATCGTTCGTGTGTATGAAAAAGTATCGCCTCACAAACTGGTGTAATTATTTTTCCATCACCGCTGCTCACAACTGGATATAAAGATGTATTTATTGTATATATATATATATGATATTCATGAAATATTATTTATTCTATAAATATAATATATAATATTATTTCTTGAAATTCCATCCATTAAAAATGATAACGTCGTTCATGTGTACCTATGGATCACTGCCTTAACGAAGAAACGTGATCATTTTTCTTGACCACATAACATGGAATCTATATATAAATGTATTTAAAAAAATTTAATATTTAAGATATAATAATAATTTTGGAAAGAAAAAATAATACTTACCTTTTTTTCATCATGTTCACTAAAAAATGGAAACATTACTAATTCATCTGTATTCCCTATAGTCTCCATGATTAAAACATAATTAATTTTTCATAATCATCTTTCCTGGTAAGATTTAAAATTATAATTTATGTATAAAAATGATAAATATTTCAAGGCTATTATTTTTTAAATAATGAAATAATTACCTCCTTGACCATATTCAACTTATGAAATTTATTTTAGACATATGATCTAAATATCATCAAAACAAATGACTTGATGTTAATCGATTAAGTAATTTCTTACAACATGGTAAAAAATAAAACAAATTGAATAGTAAAATTTAAAATTGATCTTTAAAATTCAATAATTAACATAATTTTATTATTCCAAATGATAAATATTGTACATAAAGATTTATAATCGAGGTAAGGGGGACTATCCCTTAAAAACTCATTTAAAATGTTTTCATGATTTATTTTATAAATATTTTTCTTTGATGTCCATATTCCTAAAATTATTTCAGGAATATATTTATATAGAAATAAATTAATTATAAAAAAAACTTTTTTCCACTTCTGATCTTATTTCAGATAACTTTAAAATAAATTTTTTTACATATTTTATACGAAATGTTATGATAGAAAGGAAAAAAAAGAACAGTTCATTTTTAACATATATGGTGTCAATTAATTTTATCCTCCACTAGTGCCATTATTTTTCTCTTTAAATTAATTTAAATTCTTTTTTTTGTACAAATATAATCCCATTCCCTTTTCATTCCATTATTTTAAAAAATCTTTATTGGACATTTTTATATCTAGAATGGTTTTTCTAATGTTTTCAAGGAATATTTTTATAATATTAGTGATTGAAATGATATATTTCATGTCTTCTTATTATGTTATGGTTATTAGGAATTATTTATTATTATTGGTGAGATCAATATATCTCATGATGATGGATGAATCTGATATATCTCATAATCATGGGTGATCCGGATATATCACTCCAATGCATTGGGTGAATGGACGGAGTTAACTGACATTGTTTCTTCAAAAGATTATTTAAAATTACAAATTAGGTTATTCAACATGAAATACTGACTATAAGAGTGGTATGAAAATTATTTCCCTACGTAACTAAATTATTTATCATTGAATTCTATACTTTTTCAATGAAATCATATTATTTCATAATATAATATATCAATATAATGTTTAAAGGGAAGTTTATGATATTTATTAAGGGTGAATTGTATAACTTTATGATAAAAATTTCCTGAGTTTTTCATCATTAAAAAGACTTAAAGAATTTTATTTTACCATTAATATTTCTTATAAATGTTTTATGGAAACCTTTGGGTATTAAAAATAATTTTGTGTGTAATAATAGTTTTATATTATGCCCAATGTTTGTTTTAAAAGGGGGAAATTTTTATATTTATTCATAGACTAATGAGTTTAATTCATTCTTTTTATTTTTCACTTACTAAAAAGTTTGCGATCTTCCCATTTTCTAAAAAAAGTTCATATTTTTTTTTGTGGATGAGTAGGGATAACGATTTTATCCATTTGAAATTTAGGAAGATATGTCATGAAAATAAAACATGTTATATCTTAAATGTTTTTTATTATAGTACAAATGGATATTGAGTAGAAGTGTCCACATTTTGATATAATATTTATTCATATATGGGTGATGAAATGATTTTATAAAAATATAAACAATATATATCATTAAAATGAAAGAGAGTGAATTATAGACAAAAAAACTCATGATTGTGTAATGTTTAAAGTCAAGTCCTTGTAGATCCTGCATCCACTTTTAGAATCCATATAGGGATTTTATTTCACAAAGAAGTACAAAATCCATATTTTATTAAAATTTCAGGATGTCATCCAGTACATAGGCTTATTCCAAGTATTTTAACTAAAATTATATTATTTTGAAACCCAAATTATATGTACATTAATTAAAAATCATAAAATCATATATTATCTTAAAGGTTTACTTATTCCATTAAAATTGTGATAGTCCTTAGATTATCAACCCTTATATTATCCTCAATAAACATCCTAATATATTTATTTCCTTTTAATTATGCTCGGATACTATCATTGATGACAGGAACATGTACTCCTAGATTGGTTTCTATTAATGTGTACTTTACATACTAGTTTCAATACCAATTATAGATTCATAGACATAACTATACAATATTTACATGATAAAAAAACATTTCATTATATAAAATACCAATATATTTTAGTTTTATATATTCTAATAACTTGGAAAAAACATAAACTACACAACCCATGTCTTTCTCAACTAAAAGAAATTTTTTACTACATTAGATGTACTTTATCGTTAATAAGCCATCAAAATATCCTAAAAATTCTCCAACAATATATCAGGTTAGATATATCATTGTAATGATTTTCTTCATGGACTATATAAATATAACTATAAGAAGTCATGAGAATATATAATTTGTAATGGAAAACATAAAACAGAGGTAATCATGGAAGAAACATGGAATAAATATTATGGGAGGAGTCAGTAATCATCCAAATTCTATAATAAAATAAAACTGGTAACAGTATATATATGTGAAAATAAATAAAATAATGTATAACAATAATTACTTATAACATACAGATGGAATAAAAAAGTCAAGACATTAAAACATGTTTTTATGGACATTTTCAATGACTCTATAATGATATGGGGTGAGGTATACACCAAAACCCAAGATATGTTGTCACAAGATACCTGTTTATGCATCGAGAGGATATATATTTCCAAGACCTACCCATCACTATTTTGAGACTAATACATTCATTTTAAGAGAAAATACATAAATAATTCATTGTTAATTAGGGAGATAATCATCCATATTAGAATAATAACCTACAAAACACCAATAGTTTTCCCCAAGTTAATAAAATGGATAAAAAGATCATAACCCTTTCAGATAAAGAAGGCGGATGGTTAAAAATTCATAGTCAACACACTAATAATCATTTATATTAGAATAAAAAAATATATAACTCTAATAACTTTAACCATTTCAATAAGAGGGATAAAATTATAATAACCCATCCTAAGAAATTGGTTTGATAGTTAGTCAATGTAGTCAACTTTCTAAAAACCACCTAAATTCAAATAAAAATATAAAAAATTTGAATACTTTTCCACAATTCAATAAAATAGATAACCTGATCATAAGATAACAAAAGGTAGAAGTTGGATAGCTTCAAAGGAACATAACCCTAGTGTAACAAAATAAACTCATACTAATGTTGACATAGACAAAAAATGACCTTGAAAAATAATTCTTTATAGAGTATCACACAAGAGGGAATCAACAATTATATTTTTTGATATCATGAGTTAAATCCCCCATATATTAATATATATATATATATATAATAGTGAATAAATAATTTAAAAAAGTAACATTAATTTAAATGATTTTGAATATGAAAAATTATAATTTATGTGTAAAAATAAAAGAACATATAGAAAATATTTTTAACGTTGATGTAAAATATAGAGTTACATTTTTCCATAAAAATTAACTTTTAAAAATTTGAAGTGGATTTTTTTTAGAAAATTTGAATTTGAAAGTATTCTCTATTAATGGATCCTTGAAAATAACATGTTTTTTTCTTTAATAAATTTTGATCCAAAGAAAAAACATTTGATTAAGAAAGAAACCTTTTTAAAACATTAAAATTACGTTTATTGAAAACCCATTTAATAATAATTTCATTCGTATTAGTGCATAATTTTCCAAAATAGTATTAAAAGAATTATATATAATAAACTTTAAGAGTGGGAGAGCCCAATATTGTAAGAATAAATTTCATTATGAAATAATATAACTCAATGAAATTATTCCTATTTTATCAATATCGCTTATAGGAAAAAAACTCCTATAAGATTGAAATATTTCAAAAGGGGAGTTTATATAGTAGATATATAGAAAAGTAAAATACAATATAATACAATAAATTTTTATAATATACTTGAAATATCTGAAATATTAATAAAATAAAAACCATAACTCATTGAATTAAAATTGAGTTACCAAAAAGTTGTACGATCTGGGTAATGACTTAGTGAAAATATATTTGTGGAAAATTAACTGATTCAGAATAATATTTCCCTGAGTAAAAAATCATATGATAAAGATAGATCCATGGTAAATTAATACACTATTAAATTGAAAATATATTGCATTACATAAACATGTCTAAAGGGATTAATGTTTGAGAAAAATATACCATATAGATTGAGTAAACTTTAAATCAAAAACCCTTGAAATATAAGTATTTTTATTTAACTTCGAATATCATTATTGAATGAAAATTAATGATATTATATATCAAATAGGTAGTATACACACCAAAAAATGAAATTGGGTTCATAGTAAAAAACATGTCCTAAAGATAGGAATTTGAAACTAAAATCTTAACACCATCTTCATTTTTTTTGCACTTGTACCAAACATCAATTATAATTAAATTAGATTAATTAAATGAACTAAATAAGAAATTTATTCACAACTAAATCCATTTATAATCTATATAACACATGTTATTAGTTATGATTTACACATAATCTACTTGTTTTTATAATGTTTTGGTTGAGGCATGTCTTTGATTGTTTCAGGAGGAAAGTTGAATTTTATTTGGAAATGCTTGGGATGTTCACAGTTTGAGAAGGATTTTCCCAAACAATGGGCCCACCTAGTGAAAACTATGAAACCCTGAGTAGTGGTGGTTTCATGATTGTTGAATGGTTCTAAAAACCATAAAACCACCTAGTAGGAACTGTGCACCCAAATATAGTGGCACACAGTTATGGCTCACAATTTTTCTAACACTGGGGCCTTTCCTAGATAACCATGCAGATGATAATTTTAATTCTAGAAACATATATATTCTAAATTTCCCAAAATCCCCATTTATACTCCTATATGACACAAAACTGAGATATTGAAAATTCATAGGTCTTTTAGGCTCTCATGAACCGCTTTCGGTTCTTATAAACACATTCCTATTCAGATTGAAACATGGAGCACTATGTTTTATCCCTCTCTAGTAAGTGATTATCTATAATTTATTTCTCCCCTTCTCTCTCTTTCTGTCCTCCATAGGGTTTTTTATATCATCAAGTTATTTATAGTTATAAAATCCATGGATTTGGATCTTGAATCATGTTTTTATTTCTTGATCACAATTCCCAACGTTCATCATTTGAAAATCCCACTACTGGCACTGAGTTTTGATACTATGAATAAAGGTAGGTGGTTCTATTGAGATTTTTAATTTAGAAAACCCTATATTTTATTGATTTGATTTCAATTACATTCAATTGAAATTTTTAAATCCATTTTGATCTGAATTGTAATGGTGTTTAAATTTGCATGGAATTTTGGGAACACCCCCCCAGACACACAATTCCAATAGAATTGGAATTTGGGGTGAATTTTGGAAATTGATGGAAATTGTTAATTGATTTTAGAATATGGATAAAATTGAATAGATAAAAAACATATGATTTTTTTGTTTCAAAAGTCATGAATTGATTAAAACCCATGTTTTTGTATTGAAGGATAGTTCAAATTTCAAAATGGAATATTCAGTAATTGAATTTTGAAGGATGATTGTGAATTTGAAATGAAATGAATTTTGAATTTCTACTAGTTGTTTCAGGACATGTGGTATTTTGTAGTTAGTTGATTATTTAAGAAAACCATTATAGGATGTTAATTATGTATCCATGGATTGATGGTGAAAGATAGAAAAAAAATCGAAGTTAGTAAAATATTATCCCAATGGGATTTTGAGGAGTCTTATTTGGCTTGATCCTTTGGGATGTGTGTACACATATGCCATGGTAACTGATATTATAGTTTGTTGATCCTATAAATGAGAACCATCATACCAAATATAGATGGCCTTATTTCATTTTTGTATTACTTATATGTATATATATTATTTATTATGAAACTGTTTTATTCAATTAATTTTATTTATATAAACTATTTTTAATAAAAAACAAATTTACCCACTATTTGAAATGATTTCCATCATTTGAAATAAAAATAATGTTTTGATTAAAATTTGAAATTATATCACGATTCCATATTTTATCTAAAATTTAAATCATTATTTGTTTAACTTTTATAGAATTTTATTATGGAACAGTTGGTGAGACCACACTAGGTGTTTAGATCACACCCAACCTTTTCCTGTTGGAGTTCCTATATTTTCTTCTGCTAGGTCTAAGAAAAGTTAAAGTTTCTCTTGGGGGAGGTGAATGTCCTTAATTCTTTAGGCTTTTAGTGTTGATTCATTTGGGATGCTTCAATAAATATTCTCAGATTCTACGTTCTTTGATGATGTTCGATATTGAGTTTTTGATATAATAATTTGTTTCCTTGTACTATCCCCCTTTGGAGTTTTTGGAATACTGATATGTATTTGTTTTCTTCAGTAGTTTTTTGGAACATTTGTTCCCTATTTTTTCTTGCATGATGTCAAGTGATAGTTTCCAAACCATGGGTATGAGAATTCCCAACAAGCCATGTCAGTTTTGGATTGTGAATCAGGGTACCATGGTATCCGGGAAAGTTCATGAAAGATTGGTATCAATGTTGTAGTTTGAGCATCATTCCTTAATGTTAATATGCAGTTGAGAGATCTTTTTATGACATGGGAGGTATTTCCAAGTGATTTCGTATAAATATCTGATCATAACGAGTCATAAGTTACTATAGGTTATTTGGGAAAGGCATTTTGTGAAATGATTTTAGTATTTACCCTACTTTTTATTTGGATATATTTAAATCTTAAACAACCTTCTTTAAATGATGTGATTAATTTCTGCATTGCTCTTTTTAATGTTTTTGTTGACTTGAGTAGTATTCTGATATCTTTAATATTGTTTTCTAGTATTGAATAGAATCATTACTTTGAGAGGATGTGTGAATAGTGAAAGTGGAAGCTGGTGATGAACCCAAATGAGTGAATCCTCTAGTGGAAAAAAATATTCTTGTGATTATTGCTTATTGTTTCCCAGACCTTGAATAATAACCTGAAACCTTTCATTTTTAGGCTCTAGATGTGGAACCTCAGAATGATGAATTCTGGAATCATTCTCATATTTTCCTTCCCCATGATCCACCAGGGTTCCAAGTCTCTAATATCCCTTAAGTTTATAAGGGTTTGATGAGAAATACAGTGCTTATTTTTGAGTTCTTAGAAACACCTGATTTGATCAAGGTAAAATGTTCTAGAATCAATATAGAGGGACCTATTAGGGGACATTAGGACTCAATTGTGATAGCATTGAAACAAAAGGGTTTAGAGTGTAAGGAGTTTAAATCAATTTTCATTAACATGTTTAATCCAGTCTCTATGGTTCTGGATAAGTCTATGTATTTTTTCAAACTCAATCAGGATGATAAGACTGTAACTGAGCTTGTGAATAACTTTACCGATTTTGTGTAGTTTTCACATGAGATTGTATCAAATGAAAAGATATCGACTCAACTGTTTTATATGGTACATCAATATGATATTATTTCTTATTTTTTCTTCTTGAAGATCGCTTGTTATACAGATGTGTTAGATAGGGAGTTGATGGTTTATCTTGATTTGGCTGGTAAGCCAGGGTTGATAGGACTTCCTTTTTCTCCAAGTGGTAGTTCTATGATATCCTTTAAAGGAAAGAGGATACATGAGGAGTATCATGGAGGTTCCTGATAGTAGTGGTCTTCTAGACCTCATCTCATTCCAATCAATGCCTTTTTTACTTGATTTTATTGTTATAATCTTGGTCATTCGAAATGAATTTTCACTGAGGCACCCAAGATATATGGTTCTTATAGAAGTTCATGTCACTTCTATAAGTTATTTTATATCTTCGCAGCTCCATGTACTATCGTGAGATTATCAACACCAAAAATTTCTATGGTGAAATCATATTCTTCAATAACAAAGGGGTTCTATCCACCAGAATCCAGAATGAATCTTATTCATTTAGTGGAAGAGTATCCAAAGGAAACTGATATCGGTCCAATGGATTAGAGATTAACCATCACTATAGCTTCAACTTTATTTTCCTTTTTATTTGATCCTAGATCATCTCATTTGTTTATATCAACCCATACTATGAACCTACTAAATCATACTTTGGATATTTTTTCTTATGTGATTGATATTACCACACCCCTTATAATGATGAGAGAGTAGAGTCTCCATTTTCTTTTTTCTTTTTTCTCTTTATTGGATATTGGTCTTTCATGGTATTTTTTGGTTATCCAAATAAAACATCTTAATCTAATTATTTTCATTGGTTTTATTATTTCTACGAAATCCCTAATTGACTGATATCTTTGATGGTTCTCATTTACTACACCTAAAGGAATGATCTGGGTCTTTTATGGAGAATTGGGCTTGAGGTCAAGTTGAGAAAACCTACTTATCTAGAGTTGGTGAATGTAATATTAGTGTTTTATTTTTATCTGGAGGGGGAATATTTTATTAATGATCTCCATCATGTTTTTATCGAGTTTCCTAATGTTTTTCATTCTCACTTCTCTAGTATTCCACTGATAATATAGGTAGATTTCTATGTTTGTCACTTTGGGAGGTTCAAAATCTATTGGCCAATAAAGGTGATGGATCATTTCACCTATGTGTTGATTATCAAAAACTCAACTGAGTTATGGTAAAGAAAAAGTATATGTTTCCAGTGTTTTATGATATATTTTACTAGTTAAAAGGGTGAATTGGTTCTCAAAGATTTATATTTGATCTAGTTACCACCAGTTGATAATAAAAGAATAAAACATTCATAAAACAACCATACAATGATGGTATGGACATTACAAGTACCTTTTCATTCCATTTGGTCTGACCAAAGATCTTTTAGTCATTGTGGATTTTACTGATGACAGCTACAAAAAACACCATGTTACGAATATCTTATCTTGATGGGATTATGATAATTCCAAGTTATCTTGAGTCTACGGGATGTTTGGACACATATTTCTAATTCAATGATATGATAGTGTGTGGATCTAATAATCGGGAACTATCGTACCACATGGCAGATGACCATGCTTCGTGTTTTGATTACTTTCATATATATGCCATTTTTTTGAAACTTTTTATTAATTCTATTTTATTTATTTAAATTATTTTGAATATAATTTTTGTTTATACCTTGTTTAAAAAATATCCATTCATTGAAATAAAAATCATTTTTGTTTTAAATATGGAATTTTTTATCCATTCTGTGCTTTATTTAAAATTAAATTCATGATTTGGTATACTTTTATGGAATATTATTTGGGAATACTTGGTGATACGCTAGTGGGATTTTATCTCACACCCTACTATCCCTTCGGGTATTTTTAGATTTTCTTCTACCAGCTCTGACCAAAGAGAATTCTCCCCTCGGGGGAGGTGTATGTCCTTCATAATTTAGAAATAGAGTATTGATTCCTTTGTGATGTTTGAGATTATCTTTTCATATTATGATTACTTTGATGATGTTTTATTTTTTTGATATACTTTTTTTTGTTTTTTGTAATATCTCCATTTAGTGTTTTGAGCATAGTAATCTGTATTTATTTTCTTCCACAGTTTTTTGGAAAATTTGTTCCCTATTTTATATTGTATGATATTAGGTGCATGTAACCAACCAATAGGGATTGGGATCTCCCTCAAAGATGTGTTAGTTCTATATCAGGTACATGAGTATTAAATTTGGTTTATAACACTCCCCATTTATATTCAATCTATATATATGTATATATATATTTGTTATTTTTTACATATTTTCAACACCAATTGTATGTAATCTTCATCCCTTTAAACTAGTTTCATAAAAGTAGTATTCACATATATAATTTCCCAAAAGTAAACAATTACTAGATCATAACAGATACTAAAATATAGTTTATAAGATTTATTATAAATATAAAATTTCAATTCCTCATAGTTTTTTTTCTCATGAATGATGATAAAATAGATGGTAGACATATATCTGAGATTTTTAGTAAACAAAGGTTGATTTATTAATTAATGAGATGATTTTATAAAATAATATTACTAAAACCAAAAACAAAACATTATTTAATTATTTATTTCATATTATACTGTTAAAATAGTTCCCATAGTTATCCATGATATAAATACATAGTATTGTTCAAGTAGGTGGTTAATCTAACCCAAACGTGAACCTTCCAGGATTACTGGATGATTATGAGGTTGTTTAATTATAATATCATTATTCAAGAATAATAATTATAATATTTTTTTATTATTAGTGTGATATATCATAATTTTAATTAATTATAATGATCTTATAATTTATATAATTTCATTAAATAGAAAGAAGATATCATTTTCCTCTTATTAAATTTGTTTTAAATGATTGAATTGACCACGATCATTTATTGATAATACAATTAATAAGGTATCCAATTTTTCATACTAGAAACTTAATAACATCATAATCATATATTTATCCATTAAACCCATTCTCATGACCATCCATTTTAAGAGATAATAAAAATGGTATATGCCATTCTATGGAGGCGGTAGTCTGCATATACACATGGATGAAGATTTCATATTAATAAAATAGGAGGAAAAAGTAATATAGTTTATTATATAAAAATAATAAAATTACCAAAATTATTTATTAAATTCACCTTTTAATCAATCTCTTAAGGCTTTGAAGAAAAACTAAACGTCTTTTGTCATGGAGGCGGTCATTTGTACAAAAAATGAATGACTATTTCATTTTTCTTAATAAAAAAGAAAAATTAGGCAATTAATGATTATTGACATATCATGATAAAATTAACTATATTAACATTAATTATTTCATTACTTAATTATTTCAAAATCTGAGATTGGAAATAAAAATAGTCATGAAAATAAATTAAGTAAAAATGGAATACTCAAATTGATCGTTTGGAGATTTCCTTGGAAGATTCCCTGTAAATGGATAGAATTGTCTAATATCCTATGACCGTAAGATAAAAAGATAGAATATTATTATAGGGGAATTAAAATTTGTAGGGTTTTCAAAGGAAACATATTTTTTAGACTATTATTAAGGGGTTGGTGAGAGGCCCCTTTTATATGTGGCGAGAATGACATTTCTTATATATTTACACTTAATATAATGGGAGAACATGTTATACATGTCAAGTGGATCACAAAAAGATAATAAATGATTGGATGGTGATATAAGGATGATCATATCTCATGAAATCAATTAAAACATGTTTATTATATGTTTCAATCCCATTACCCCTTGAATTATTACTTTTGTTATTAATGTTTTTATTATGAGAACTAATTTTTACCTAACATAGCATAACCATTGTGTAAATATATAATTTGGTTCTTATTATATAATTGATAAACATTTATTGTAAATTTAAAATTAAATTAATCTAATTCAATTTTAAAAATTGATAAATATTGATTTTAAAATAAAAAATATATATTGTGTTGTAACATATATAGAGAATATATTAATTATGTTCTAAAAATTTAAATATAGGTTTTTAATTCAATAATTATATTTTAAAATATATAATTCTACAAATAAAAAATTATTTATTTTCAACAAAAAAGTTATCACATGTTTTATTTTATTCTTATATCAATGTGAGGTTATAAAAATCAAGGTATTTTTTAAAACGATATTTTCACTATTTACATAAAAAAGAATTATTTTAGAAAAAAAAAATTTCCCATCCCAAGTGCCACGTAATGGTGCCCCAAGCCGGTTGATCACATGATATAAAGAGTTCCACCCTATACGCTAGAGAATTTTGACTAGCATTGAGTGTTTGGTAAGTCGTGATGAGGAGACTATACCCTATTTTTCCATAGTAAAACACCTTCAGAAGTAAATAAAAAATATAGAAGCATATATAATCACAAAATATACCAGGGTAACAAGATAAGAAATATAAAATACAATACTCAACTAAAAGGTAAAACATTCCATGCCAAAATAAGTGTCGAAGTGTCTAAAATGAAACTAAAATTAAAGACAAGAACAACTCCTAAGCGGGTCCCGAAACCACGTTCGGTTCCCTCATCTAAGGTCCAACCCTAATCAGCAATCCAACCAAGAACCTTTTCCCTTAAATATTCCTACAATAATAAATTCTATTCGGGTAACAATTACTCAACCTGAATAGGGTATGTGTAAGACTCAGTGGGCCACAACCAATGGTGTCTAAAACAAATCCAGTCAACAAAAGGTGTATGCAATTTTATAAAGAATATGATTACATTGAAAAATTGAAAAATAATCACATTATTAATTAATATTTATTAACCACATCAACTATCAAGTTTTAGTCGTGTTACACATTCAATTTAAAATGTTTATAAAAGCTTATTCTTTGTGTAGAATGCCATATCTAAAACTCAAAATCCAATCAATGTTTAACGTCATGTCTTGTAACATCCCAGGTATTTACAAAATAATACATTTTCATATATATTAATATCTATGAATAAGATATTTATTTTATGTCAAATGGGACAACTTTTCTGATAGCATACTCGACATGTAATAATGGGTTTCTATAAAATCTTTCATTGCACACAACATTGAGTTACATAAAAAAATAATATAATATTATTATTATTATTATTTGAAATGGTAGTTAACACCTTGATGTGGTATTGGTAGGAATGAACATAAATAACTACAATATTAGAACACATGTTTGTTGATTTTTTTTCATTTACCTAATAAATTTTAGAGGATTAAATGAGAATGAATCCAATTTTAAGCATACAATACTTTAATATTTTTAAATTATTTTTTATCACCTTTGGATAGAGAACCATTTTCAAATATAATTTTGGTCACATATATATATTATATTTTAAAAAATACACTTTTTCATTATGATTGGGACATAAAATTTTATTTTGGTTGAAATTTTGGTATTTTTCTGACAAAATACATATTTTAATGAATAGTGAGAAATACTATATTTTAATTCCAAACTGCCTTTTCAGCTAAATCATATATATAGTTATATTTTACTATTAATTGTTTTTAAAGTGTAATTGGGATAATTTCTTATTATTTAATCCAATTTTGGTCATTTGAAGTAATTTCACATTTAAATTGGACATAAATACATGTCAATCTTTTGATAGTTTTTACTTCTTAAAAACCTGTTTTATGGTTTTAACAGTGGGAATTAATTTTAAATTAATTACTAAAATTTATTTGTTATTAATTTGAACAAATGGTTCCATATTTGGAATCATAAGTTCCAAAATGTGTAAATATGTACCTTTTAATTTTTAAAATTATGAATACTAACTTTTGTAATTATTTTTAATTACCATAGTAAAAAAGGTAAATCGGGTAAATAAAGTTAAAAAGTAATATTATAATAATATTAAACTACACTAAAACATATCCTAATCTATTTGTATGATACATTTCTCACCATTTTCATCAATATGATGAACCTTTGGCATTTGGGAGCCACTTGGGTGTGAAAATGACATGTTATAATAATTAATTTAAAGTAAAGAGAAATATAACACAAACATGTACCTTTTTACTAAAAAAATTAATATACGGTTATATAATATATATTGGAATATAAATAGTAATTAGAATGCTAAAAATATTTTCATAGATCATCGTATTTTATTTATAATTTGTAGACATTAAATAAATAAATTTATTTGGGACACAATGATGATGCAGTGATAACATTATTAATGAAATATTGAAATAAATAATATTATAAATATTAAATTAAATGTAATTTTTTGCATTTTTTTCCATATAATAATTTTTTGGATGAAATTAATGTGTCAGGGATGTATTATTTACTTTTTTTTCAGGTAATCAAGTTTTTATGACTTTAACAAAAATCAATTACTAAATAGTTTCAAAATTGACATAAATGGGTTTTTAAAACAAATACTATTTTATCAAATAATATAATAGTCCTAAAAATCTATGATTCTTCAAAATTACTTATATAATGTTAAAAATGACATTAATGATACAATTTTTTTTTATTTTCATTTTATAGAAACTATAGTAACCATATATTATAAAAATACAAGAAGATGTGGTAAGAGTTAATGTTTTTAGCTAAGGGTTAAAGCTAAAAGATAAGGTTAATTTTGTGACCTAAACATTTCTAGAACATATTTTTTGAGAGGATCTAGAACCATACTCATATTATCCTCTAAATATATAACTTTTTCACTATTGTAAATCTAAAATCATTTTATAACAAAATATTTTTTCAAGACTTTATAAAAGTGCCAACCCTCCTTCTTATGAAAGGTCACAACCTCAACCCACTTACTCACACCTCTCAAGACCCTTGGATTGTCCAACTTATGAAGAAATAATATCCCTACATCCCTAAATTTATAATAAAGGCCAAAATAAGATCATAAATTCATCCTATGGTGACCTTATGTTAAAATCAAAAGGAGATACTTGAAATAGAGGTATTTGTTTTATTACCTCTTTCAAAATTATTTTCTTTTTCTATTTCCCCTTCTTATGTCATTTCTATAATATATTAATAAATCCTGAATATCCTACATTATTATTTTTTATTATAATTATTTGAAAACATTATACCACTTTTATCCATCCCACTAATAACAATATCACCATATGTGCGTATGTACGGCTTACCATCTCCACACCGTGCTGTAATTTGTTATTCAATAAGAATTAATTTTTATTGGTATAATGATGAGTATAATAGATTTAAATAATTAATATAACATTATAATTATTATTTATAATTAATATAACATTATAATTGTAATTTATAATTAATATACCATTCAATTCTATATCTTTTTACCATTAAGTGATTGATATCATCACTCTTGCGTAGGTATGGCCTACTGTATCCACGATGCGATGTAATCCATTCTACATGATCTTAATTAAACCAAAATTATATACATGAATGGAAAGAATAAATATTATATGTATTATATTTATATTTACTCTATTCTTCTGTAATTTTAATTTACAACAAACATTTATTCTTTTCAAAACGTGTAAATACGATATTTTCATTTGGCGAAGTGTGGAATACTGCCCCCTCAAAGTTATACGAGACATTCATTCCATACATAGAACGTATAAAGTATATAGTTAATTAACTTATGTAACATATATAACATATATATTATACTGAATTATAATATAGGTATGTATCATTTAGTTTTCATTCCATTAATATGATAAAGAAATTAAAGTTATGTTCATGCATACGTATGGCCTACCATCTCCATGAACGGTGCATTTCATTTAGTATCTCAAAATGTTATAGACTACTATAAATAAATGTATACTAGATATATATTATATTTAAATCATGAATAATTATTCGGATATGATGGAATTATCACCACATTGCCAATTTTCATCAAACAAGTTCCTTTTTGACTCAAGTATTGAATATCGACAAAACAACCTATATAGACTTAAATAATTAATTAATTTTTATAACATGGTAATAAGTGATATAAAATGAATAATGAAATTGAAAAAGGTTCTAATGTATGTATAAACTAATCAAATTTTATTATTCAGGAATATATAGCATGAAAGAGACAAGTCAGATTTGAGGTGAGGGAAATCTTAACTCAATCTCCATTTATTGAGTTAAATATCCATGTCATTGGTTTTTATTTCTAAAAGAATACGTGTGAATGAATTTTTATTTTTTACACCAAATATCAACTATAATTGGTTGTACTTATATTTTTCAGACATATTAACGTCATTTATTTATCCTAAATCTAATGACATGATCTTTGTTAGGGACTACGTCTCAATCTCCTTTTATTCAGGCATATTTTGGTTTATATATGAACTTATTTTATATGGTGTATAGTTATACCCTTTTTCATTTAATATAATTATATTTTTTCAAAATGAATCTTTTTTCTACCAAGTGTTTTACTTAATGATAAAAGGAATGTTTCTTTTTAACTTACGCGACGATAATGACCTTTCTATCACCACGAGATTTTTTTGATATATGGCTTCCTCTACAAGTCTTAATGTTTTTAAAAATAAAAGTAAATATCATATTTCATTTTTAGGTATTTTTGTATTTAAATTTTTTTTGAGAATGGATTGATTATATCAGTACCTTGAAATGAAATTTTATGATTTCAACGTGAAAATGTTATTTTTCATTTATGCTTGTTCATTTTTTATGATTTTGTTATTGTTATTGGGAACTACTTATGTATACACATGGTTTCATGATAAGATGAGGTTGGTTAGGCCCATGACAGATCTCTAATTCATTTGGTAACATGATGGAGGTAAATGTTAAGGTTTCTCTTAAGATATTTAGTGAATATGATGTGATGGGTATTACAAACATAACCATGAAGGTTACTCTATATGTAGATGTGAACGATACAATTGAAGTACTTTATGGATGCAATAGGATGACTTTATGATAAATGTATCTATGATTTATTCATAAATCTTATGATTTCATGAGGTATGTTTGGGAGCTTAGGTTTTATGAGTAAAAATTGTAATTTTATTGATTTTTATGTATTCATTGACTAATTTTTTGTTTCCTTATTTTATATCCCTTACTCGGAATTTTACGCTCATCCCAAGTTTTTGATATGTTTTTTCACATGGCATAAGGAAGGGTAAGAGAAATGAATAATTCAAAATTACATTCATCAAGAAAATAATTCTTTTTAGGGAGTTTTTTTTGTGAAAAAACTGGATTGAGTAAAAGTGTCTACTTTATAATATTTGCGATGTAATGTAATGGTTATGGCCTAATTATCTTAAACTCTAAACCTAAAAAGGTCATCAATGTGAAAGAAAGTAAATTCTTTATAAAAAATCAAGATTTTGTAATGTATAGGGTTGGGTTCGTATATTTCTAACACCGAAAATCAAATCAATTTATTTATATTATTGGTGCAGAACATCATGTCTAACACCTAAAATCCCATTAGTGCATAACGCCATGTCTAACACCTAAAATCCCATTGGTGTAGAACTATATGTCTTACAGTTAAAATCCCATTTGTTTATAATTCCATGTTTCTCTCCTAAAATCCCATTCCTTGTTTAATTCATAAATTAATTAATCAAGTTTATTAATTAATTTCAAAAACTAATTAAAAACATAAATTTCATTTTTATTAATTCTACAATCAATTAACCACTCAAAATATATAAATTCAAAAATTAATTAACCCGTTAATTATTCTCAATCTAGAAAAATACAAATTGATAATTAACTTAACATTTATTTATCCTAATCTATTAATGATTTATATTGATAATTACTTTACCAAATAATTATCTTTATTTCTCCTTTAAATACACAACTCGGCCTTCTCAATCCAATTATAATTAATTCTCACAATTAATTATCTTATCAAAAAATCCCTAAATCCCACAATTTCACAAGTTTCACAATTAATTTACTATATAAATTAATTAAATTAGGGTTCTCAATTGATAAAAAATCTATAAATCCTATAACTTGCGTATATAAGAAAAAATTACAGCTTAGGTATTTTGAAATTAAACAACCCACCTCAATTCGTTAACAGATGTTCCCTCAATGGAAATCCCCAAAATCTGAGTAGTACAACAATGTTTATCTCAGTTCAGGATCTAGATACCAAAACCAATATCAATGATATCACGATCTAATGAACCAATATGTAGATCTATAATCCAAGATCAATATCTCACAAAAATGGATTTATATCTGAAGAACCAGTGGATAAACTCCACAAAATGATTTAGAGAATAATCAAGAATAGATGGAATAAGGATTGGGACAAGATCCACAAACCAGGAGAAAGAATGATGTTCTATTTGAGCTTTGAATCTAGAATAATGGAGGCCATAAGACCTTGGAACCCCTTTGAAAAGCTATGGAATTAGGCAAAAACATTATGTCCTGAGCCAAGGTCTAAATGAGGGTGTCTCGAGGGTTCAAGGGATTTTAGAATAAATTTTCAGGTGAAATAAACCTATGCACATGGTTTCGTAATGTAGGGTCACACGGTTTAACAAACCATGTACCAAATATGTATCCCTCACATCCTGGGACGACATGGTTAGTTTGGTTGGGTGCATGGTTCACTCTAACCATGCACTAACCATGAATAGACCCCTTTTATGAAAGTCTTCATAAAACTCCACCCAAATCCACACAAATTACTAACTCTAACAAAAGGTACTTAGATAAAAAAAAAGTACCTAAATTTTCACCCAATATAACTCCAGGAAAGATCGGGGTCTTATAATCTCCCAACCTTATAATAGCTCATCCTCGAGCTGGACATCCAAACCTCAAAAAGATTTATATCTAGAATGATCAGGACACCGATCCAGTATATATGATTCCCCTTCCCGTGTATCCTCTTGTAAACGTCCTTGTTTCCATAAAACATGAATTGTCGGCATTGTCTTTCCCTAAAATACATTATCACTACAATCCAATTAATGTATCAGATGCTTCTCAAAGGATTCATCTATCTCAAGCTTAGCGTCATCCAAATCGTTCAGATGAGATGGGTCAGGGTGACACTGATGTAGTTTTGATTCCTGGAAAACAACATGAAAAACATTGTATTTCTGTGAAAGATCCAATTGTTATGCCACCAGATCAATTCTCTCCACAATCCCAAAAGGTCCATCAAACATTGGTTCCAACATTCTTTATCTCTGTTCTTGCGGTGGCCCAACATAGGTGAGACTAGAAGGAATACATGATCACCCTCTGTAAAATCTTGTGGTTATCTTTATATAGCAACATATTACATATGTTGACTCTTATAAAAATCCATATGTTTTCAAATAAACTTCACTTGATCTGATGTCTCCTACATGAGACATGGCCCAGACAAATCTGATTCACCAGCCTCTATCTAGCATAGCGGTGACCAACATATCCTACATAAAAGAGCCTCATATTGTTCCATCTTTATTATTTCTTAATAAATTTTGTTATAGGATAACATGACTAAAGACAAGTTCTTCTCCCAAGACCCACCAAAGTCATTAACACATTCCCACAACATATACTCAAGCAAATATATAGTACACTTAGATTTCCAATTTGTTTGTGGGTGTAAATTTGTACTCAATAATATCTCTTTACTAAGAACTTTTTATAATCCTCGTCAAACACATGAATTAAAGCATGAATCACAATATATTACAATAGTATGTGGCACCCCATGCAGATGAACTATCACCCAATCTTAAAGTTCACCAAACAACTCTACTGTAAAGGATTCATATATTTGATGGAAATGTGATTCTTTGGTTCATCAATCCCCAAAAACCCATATTTCATTATGCTTCATACGAGTCTTTAGAAAAATTACAATAAAGTCCATAGTCACGTCATCCCACTTCCACTCTGGTTTTGGTTAGGGTTGTAGAAAACCCCAAGGTTGTTATGCTCCACTTTCACCTGTTGATGGGGTAGCATCGTGTCACAAACACGGCTACCTCATTTCTCATGCAAGGCCACTGAAATGGTCTTCATAGGTCATGGTACGTTTTGGTCACACTTGGATGTACTTCCTACTTCGAGGTATGAAATTACTACATGAGATCCTCCCACATGCTTATAGGTACAATAAATATATCATTTAAATAGATGATCTCATCCCCATCTATAAACTAATCTAAATGTGTCTCCCCACCTTCAAATATTTCAATCAAGGCTAAGTACTATGGATCCTCATATTTTATGTCCCTGATCCATCTCAAGAGTGTAGGCTCCAGTGAAACTGAAACTAGATTCATATACTTCTGATTCTCCTTAACCACCAGAATCATTTTAGCTAGTAAATCCCTCATCCTCTACTCATAACTTGACTATAGAACCATCAACGTCTGAGTTTTCCTACTCCATCAGTTAGCCACACTATTTCTCTTCTTGGGCATATATGCCAGTTCAAAGTAGAAATACTGCATATATTCAATCCATCTCCACTGTTAATGATTAAACTCTCTTTCTGTAAATATATAATTTAATCTATTATGGTCATTGTAAACTATAATCTTCTCATCTAAGAGATAGTTTCACCAAAACATGAAAGCATATAACACTGCTTCCAACTGAAGGTTGTGCATAGGGTAATTCTTTCCTAAGGCCTCAACTACCGAGACCCATACACCCCAAATCAATATCACTAAATCGTCACTGCTCCCAGTCCAATCCTATAAGTATCAAAATGAACTATGTACTCCTTAGTTGACTCAAGAAAATTCAAAAATGTTGTCGACATTAGACACTTCTTTTTCTCCTGGAAATCATTCCCACATTCTTTTGTCCACTCAAATGGTATACCCTTCATGGTCAAGACTAAAAGCATCACTGCCAATCAAGAAAATTCCTAGATGTACCTCCTGTAACATCTAGATAATCTCAAAATTCTTAGGATATCAAAAACATTATAGGGTTGATCCAAATAAACCAATGTCTAAACCTTCTTCGGGTCCACTGACAGAGCTTCCTCCAAGGTTATGTTCCCCAAGAGTTGTACCTGGTCAATCCAAAACAGACACTTATATAACTTGGAATATAATTAATTCCCTCTTACTATAATCAGGGTGATGTCAAGCTATTGGGAATGATCATCACGGGTCTTTGAGTACACAAAGATGTCATCCACAAACACAACTACAAACTGATCCAAATATGTATGGATGATTTTTTTTCATCTAGTCCATAAACACTTATGGTTTGTTTATCAACCCAAAATACATTACAAAAAACTCACAAAGTTCATATCTACTTTTTTAAATCTATCCTAGGTATATAAAAAGTCTGAACTCTCAACTAATGATACCCCGATCTCTAATCGATCTTTGAGAACACACAATCCCCCATTAACTAGTCAAAAATATCAGGGCTATGAGGACAAGGATATCAGTTCATTATATTATTTTTATTCAACTTTTGGTAAATGACACAAAAAATAAAAATCTCATCATCCTTATTTGAAAACAACATAGGTGATCCCCAAGGTGACATACTCAGTTGGATAAATCCTTTATCCTTCAATTCCTCTAGCTAAGAAATTGTCCATGGAAGCTCGGTCAGTGCCATTCTACAAGGTGGAATAGATACTTTCTCATCCAATGCATGTGATCAATAGTAGAGTACACATCTCCCTCAGGTGGAATCCCTGATAAATCGTCATGAAATACAACCTAAAATAGTTCTACCAATGGATGAGGTAAATTATTCCTAACACCTTTTTCATCCAGTAGAAGACTAGAAACCTGGGATGTGAGGTCTCCTAGATGCTGGGTAGCCATCCCTACATTTCTTAGATTGAAAACCCACTCTCCCCTGTGAATTTATAGGTCACCCTTAGGAGATGTAAACGTAACTATACTAACATAACAGTCTATGTGGGCTTATTATACGACTAGCCAAAAAAACCTATAATGATGTCAAAGCCAGTCATGTTGAGGATATAGATATCCCCTAGAAAATTGTCCTTCCCAATCGCAAGGGAACATACCTTACACACACATATGTCTCTATATCGTACTCCCAAAGGTGTATTTATAATCATAACCCTACTCACAAACTCCACCTACATGATCAAACCATTAACATGTATGGAAGATACAATGGAATGTGAGGCACCAAAATCAAATAAGGAACTAGATATTGTAGAAGATACAATAATATTACCTCTCACTATAGATGTCCTAGCCTCATTATCCACAAGTGTAGGCTTCAACACATGCAATTGTCATGCCCCTTTTCTTTATTATGTTTTCAAGCTTCTCTAACTTCCACTACTCAATAGATATCGAGTCTCTTTCCAAGAAGTACTATGTCTAATGCCTCTACTACCTTGGCTAGTATAACTCCAGCTTCCAGAATGGTATGGTGGACAAGATCCCCTCCTCAAACACTATTTTTTTCTAGCTCCTCTATCACCACCTTACTACCTCGGGTTCCATTAGAACCTATGTAGTTGCCCCATCTTACCACAGGCTCAACACACTAGTGGAGGTAAGGAACAATGTTTCTAAAAGTGTCCCATCCAAACACATAGGCTAAAAAGCATATAGAAAAGATCATGTGTAATTAATCCCCATAACTAGATACTCTACTTTCTAGTGATCTGGAAGACATTCTCACAACATCTCTTCATACTATTGAAATTCATGCTACCTAACCGTCAAAGATTAATCAGTTGTTCGTCAATGAAAAACTCCTTTTTCCCTCAAAAATGAGAGCTTCATGTACCACTTATATAAACTTATTCATCCTAAAAATAATCACCAGAGACTTAATATAACCTTAATGTCCAATCTGAAATCATCTTACTAAAGTAATCTCATCTACTGTCAATGCTAGAGGAAAACACAGTAAGTGTGTAAAGCATCTAGCATAGTATATCAAATAAATATTTTCCTAATTCTACCTCATGAACTTAGATATTATTTACTAACTCTATGTCTCTAGTTAAAAGTTTTTAAATAACTTCTCCTAAAAATCCTTCCATGATATACCATCAATCTAACTAGTCCACGCTTGGACATCCCAACAACATTTTTATTGACCACGGAACATTTAAGCGGCCATCTTGACTCTCTTCTCAATATGAGTATCCAAATGGTCAAGTATATTCTTGATAGACTCTATCCAAAACATATATCTCTTAGGTCCACCATCTCCAATGAATGTTGGAGGGTTCTATAACTAAACCTCCCTCATCAGATTAGACATAATTTTCACAACCCACCCTAGGTCTCTTTCCATCAATTGGATAAAATGAGTGAAGTTCTCTCAGAACATCTGTATTCCTCCGTCCCCTGCACTATTTGTGCCTTAGGTTCCACCACTGGAGGATCATCTGAATTCATTTCCTTTTCTCATCCTCTCAGAAAGTCCCTTCATGGAGGCATTTCACTACAAATCCAAACACACATCTTATTACTCGTAAGACTATTTTTCACATTTAAATTAGATTAAAAACAACCAAAAACCACATCATTTATTTTCTCCAACCCTCACCACATGGTGAAAACTGAGGCATTATTACTACCCTAAACCACCCAACACCTAGGTTTGGTTAAAGGGGGTAACCACATTCTTATGAATTAGGATTCTCATTTAAAAAGTAACTTATTCTTATTTTCATCATTTTATCATTCTCTAATACACATTAGGATGTACTTTCAATTAAATATCAAATGAAAATAAAAATAATCTAAGATCAAAATTTTACATAAAACTCATTTTCTTGGGCATGCCTAAAATTATGTATGCCACAAAATATTCTACAGTGCCTACACTGATGCATGAAGACTCCACTCTCATTCCATTCCAGACCATGAATCAATACTCAATAATTATCAAAAACTATAATAACAGAACACCACAAGTGTGTCACCCAATATGAAATAATAACCAACTGTAACATAAAATAGAAATAATAACAATTCCTCCCTGAGTACTCAGGTTTTTACCCCATACATGGGTTTGTAACTCCCATATATGAGCTCATTACCAAGATCCAACTCTTCCTAGTCTCTTGTCTACCCTTCCATAAATATTAATAAATAAGTACAAGAAATAAAACTTCCTCTGACACCACTTTGTAATATCCTAGATTGGGTGCCACGCAATAGTGCTTTGATATAGTCGGTTAAATTCCCTCAAGAGCACCTCCCTTTATGCTAGAGGTTGTTGACTAGCAGTGAGGATCTCGTATGTTATGATGGGGGACTATACCCACTTTAATCCAAATAAAACACCAATAGAAATAATTAAACAATTGTGGAATCATATATAATCATAAACAACAGTATGGTCACAAGATAACCGAAATAGAAAATTCCACACTCAAATGAAAAGGGAAAACATGCCATTCAAAAATTAGTGAAAAAGGGTCTAAAATGAAACTAAAAGAGAATAAATGAATGAATCCCAAGTATATCTCAAACCACGTTTGGTTCCCTCATCCCAGCTCCAACCCCAATCAGTAATCCATCCTGGGGCATTTTCCCTTAACCTGTCATAAAACAATAAAGTCTATTCAGGTACTAATTTGGCATCCCAAATAGAGTGTGAGTACAAATCAGTGGTCCACCACAAATTTTGTCTAAAACAACTCCATTCAATAATAAGTTTATGCAGTTATATAAAAAAATGATTACATTGAAAATATGAGTATTTGTGACATTATCAATTAATCTTTATTAACCACATAGACTATCAAGTTTGAATCATGTCACACATTCAATTGTCAATTTTTATACATGTTTATCCTTAGCGTTGAACACCATGTCTGACACTCAAAATCCCATTATTGTAGAACTCCATGTCTATAACCTAAAATATCATCCATTTATTTCTATTATTGGTATAGAACACAATGCCTAACACCTAAAATACCATTGGTGTAGAATTTCATGTCTGACACCTAAAATCCCATTTATTAATTATTTAATAAAATAGTTAATTAAGCCCATTAATTGGTTAAATAGAAAATTAACAAAATCAACTTCCTGTTAATTAATTTAACAATTAATTAACCATTCAAAATATCAACATTCAATAATTAATTATCCAATTAATTATTCTCGATCGCAAAAAAAATATAATTTGATTATTAACATAACATTTAATTATCCCAATATCTTGACCATTTACATTGATAATTAATTCACAAATTAATTATCCATATTTCTCATAAAAATAAACAACTCATCCATCTAAATCCCATTATAATTAAATCTCACAATTAATTATCATATTCCAAAATCCCTAAATCCCATAATTTTACAACTTTCACAATTAACTAAGTAACCATATTAATTAATTTAATTAGGGGTCTCAATTTCTAAACAAATCTAGAGATATTAAAACATTAATATATGTAAACAAATAATGACTAAGGTATTTATAAATTAGACCACCCACCAAGATTCGTTAACAGACATTCACTCAATCTAAATCCTCAAAATCTGACCACCAGAACAATGTAGATCTGATTTTCAGATCTTGATCCATAAACTAAGATCAAAGATATTAAGATTTAATAAATCTAGATCTAGATCTACAATTATATATCTATATATCAACAAAATGGTTTTGATTCGAAAAACCATGGGATAAACTCAATCAAATCATCAAGAGAAGAAGGAATAATTGATGGACTAAGGGTCAAGATGAAATCCACTTACTGGGAGAAGAGTGGATCGTCGATTTGGGATTTCAATCTTGAATAACAGAGGTCAGACACCCTTGAAACCCCTCCAGAAATCCCTAGAATCACCCATAAACATTAAGTCCCAATATGAGGTCCAAATGAGGGAGTCACGGGGTTCGGTGGATTTAAAAATTGATTTTCAGGTGATATAAAACTACATTCATGGTTTTTATGGGTAGGGGCATACAATTTAACAAACTGTGTGAAAATTGTGTGGCCCTCACTGCCTAGGTCTAAATGGATAGCTAGGCTGGGTGTAAGATTTTCTCTAACCATGCACCAATAGTGCATAGTCCCCATTTTTATACAATTTCATAAAACTCCACCCAATGGCACTCCAATTCATAACTGCAACCAAACATACTAACATAAAACAAAAAGTACTTGAATTTGCAAATGAGACAACTCTTGGAAATGTCAGGATCTTAAAAAATCCCAAACAAATAATCTTAAGATTATATAATTATGTATAATCCAAAAACTATCTTCTTTATTTAAAATTAAATTGCTAAAATTTGATATTTCAATATTTAAAAAAACCCAGAATATTGTTAGAAATGTTCATATTGGAAAATGGATTTTTATAATGTAAACCATTTTTTATTCATATTTCCAATAAATTATTAATTAATTAATTAATGATATATTATTCATATTATCAAAATATTTTGTTATTATTTAAACATAATACACTTAGTTTCTTAAAATAAAACTCCAATTATTAAGAAACATACTTTTATGCATAAAATGATTCTTTAGCGATAAAAATTGAATTTCATTAAAATTTAAAAAATAATATATTTTATTTATAACCATATTGAATAATTTGGTTACTCATATTAATTCCTACTAATTCAATGAATATTTTTCTAATGGTTATATTAAATACTTATATCTTTATCTAAATGTATTGTGATGTTCATTTAAGATCATCACTTCTTGCGAAGAAAACTATCGAACATAATGACTTTTTATATAGGTAATCATATATTAAAATCATGGAACATTATATAAATTTATTTAAGTTAAAATTATATCCATTTTATATCTCATTTCTATATAACGTATAAGGGAAACATTGCCAATCCATATGTATGGGCAACCATCTCCATGAAATGATGTATTTAATTGTTCATCACAGACTCTAATGGATGGTTATGTTGATGTATTTAATGAATATATAATATTTTTATGAATAAATTATTATCCATAAAGATAAGATATTTTCCAACTTTTTACCCCCACATCCATCAAAAAATGACTATATCACTCATGTGTACATGTACACCACCACCTCCACGAAATAATCTGATTTTTTTTCAATTTTTCATTACCTAACTGGTCATTAGGATAGAATGAATGAATAAATATAAAATTTGAAATATCATTGTTATTCATTAATTTTGATCAATTATCTTCTTTATTTAATTTGACTTATTAAAAAAAATAAAAATATCGATCATGTGCTTGTACAACATACTGTCTCCATGAAATTATGTATTTCATTTTTCATTGACCTCCTTTAATTGATTGTTTTAAAATAATATTTTTTGTGAAAAAATGGTTATTATATCCTTTTTAATATTCTATAGATAATAAAAACATGGCCAACGTACAAAAAATGGGATTATTGAACCTAGAGATGCATGTAAAATGAAACAATTTACACATAAATGTTTATTTAAAAAAATGTTAATGAATATATAATTTTAAATTATAACGTAAGGATATATATAAAGATAAGTATGAGTATACTTCTATTAAAGATATAGATTATGCCTAAATTTATTATACAATAGTTTGGAATGTCTTTGACTAAGATAGATTCTGAGGTAAGGGGTTTTAGAACTCAATTTTCTTTCACTGGGTTATATTAGTTCTTCATGGACTATATTATGAAAAAATTATGTGTAATGTAATAACCTATAATTTTCTAAATATAATTTTCCATATCATTATATAGTTTTGTCATTTTAAGCAATAAAATATTATATAATTCACATGTACCACATGATGAAACCAACTATATTTTATTATATTAATTTGAACACTATATTTAGAGAATAAGAATAAATATAAGAATAGAAGGTATTCTATTTAGAAAATATAAAATAACATAACAACAATAGGAAAATTTGGATCTTCCTGATCCCAAAGAATAATTGCACTCTTGAAAAACACTATACAAGTTAAGGAGAATATTAGTAATGAAATATAGATATTGAAAATGAAAATATATAACCTAGGGATAAAATATAACTAAATAAAGAATAAATAAAATATTCGGAACTTATAGAAAGTAGAGAGCCCATGTAACCATTATAAATCAAACCATTTAAATAGTAATATAACCATTGAAATAATAATTTGACCATTAAGATAAGTCATCTGACAATTAGGAATTCTAACCTGGTTTTTAGAATATTATCCTCACTTACGGTAGTGTAAATTAGAATTTAGGTATCTTATAAAAAGAAATTTGATATATTTATAGAATTTTATTGGTAAATAAATTTTTTGAAAATAATAAATTAATATTCTATCTTTTTTTAAAACGTACATGTTTTAATTTCACTATTATTTGAGAAACAAGGATTTAAAAGAAATTATAATTTCATAAAATGGGTTTATAAATTAATAATACATTTTATTATAATTATATTAAAATTTTATGATACCATATGTAATTTTTCACGGGTGGGAAAATATATCATGATTTTAGAATTTATATTTTTCAAATTAATTAATGTGTAATTACAATATAAAATTTTAAAACATTGAAAATTATATACCTAAAATTGATTTCATTTATTGAATGAAAATTTCATAAAACATGGTTAGGGTGAATTTTTGTTAATTTTATAAAATATTTTAGTTTTTGAAGAGTTTTGAAATATGGTAAAATATGGTATTAAAAATTATATGTTAAATACATGCATATTTGAGCCATGGATGATATTAGAATCTATTGGTTTGAAATCACATTCACTAGTTATTTTATATAGTCACAATAAATAATAATACTGGTAGTCTAGAGACAAAATAATTAACTAATGAATATAATATTCAAAAACAACCCTCTCCTCTCCATATAAATATCAACCCTCATAACCCCTTCTCCTTACACCATCATAGCCTTGGATATTTCCAAATTTCAAACCGAATATATTCCCAATCCTATCCCCCACGTATTTTTTCTTTATATCTCATCAAAATATAAATTCACGATGTCTTAAGTGGAATCCCAAGAGGATACATCTATAACAGACGGTAATACCCTCAATAGAGTATTATTTTTCTCTTCCTCCCTATCCTCCAAAATAATTCCATTAAAAATGGAATTATATCTCAAGTATCATATATTTAATGTGATTTTATTATGTTAATCATATACATATAATCAGTAATCATCTTTTCTCCCATAATTCTAGACATGCAAACGTCGTCTTTATTATGTATGTTCACCACCTCCGTGGAAAAAGATGTTTTGTATCCCATTACTTCCTTCATGGAAGGTTATAATTCCCATATAATTTCATAAAATGACCAAGATAAATATATTATATATATTTTTACATTTTTGAATAAATATATAGAGGTAAAATTAAATAAGACAAAACTAGTGTGTGGTGGTTGATAAAACTTCCCTAATTAACAAACCGTATAACATTAACGTTATACTAAATGAATCATATATATATATATATATATCATAACACATATGGATACATGGGACAATTTAAATTTCTGGAACATTATTAATAAAATTTAATTTCTCATCTATAATTATGGTCCAATTGTATAATAATAACAAGAATTAACCACTACTAATCTTGCCTTAAAACCATGTAATGAACGCCCTTATGACAATGAAATTAAACATTATATCTAATAAAAATGGTTATAAATGAATGTAATAAAGATATAGAAAATAAAATATAGATGGTAAAGTTATTGAGTTGAGTAATTATGAATTTAATTTGACTATCTAGAATGTTAAGTGCAATTGTAGAGAAATTCGGGAACCTAAGGTATGGGATCACTTTGAAACACCCTTTTTCTTTGGGTTTGGAAATTTCTCTTTCTAATTCACTTTACCTCTCTCTTTAATGTTATAGAATGATTCTAAATTATATATATATATGTGTGTCTCTCATATGTAGACCTATCTTTTTATACATTCCTTTAATGGGGTAATACATCCCTTATGTTCATTTCTCAAATTCCATCCTTATGAAACCTCCTTTGATTATATTCTGGGGAAAGATTTTGGAACTCATTTATTCTCATGGATAATTCATATGTTTATGATTTATGATTGATTTCTTTTATGGAACACATAATCATTTACATGTTATGATGGGTGTTCCCAAAGAGAACTCTAATGCATTGGGTGATGTTTATATCTCATGAGACAATATGTATGAGATTAGGGAGTGAATATTATCTATTATGGGACTCTATCACCATGTGATTTTGTCTAATCACACTACTAAAACAAATACCCTATACAAACAGTTTGGATACATTGGTATAGACCTATAAACCATTGGTATATCCTATACCAACGGTTTGGAGAACTGTTGCCAAGTAAGTCATGGGGATAGATCTATACCAACAGTTTTGGGAAAACCATTGGTATAGACCTATACCAATGGTTTTTAAAACTGTTGGTATAAGTAATATGAAAATCTATACCAATATTTCCATAAAACCATTGGTATATGTAATTCAAAAAATAATCATTCTGTTGGTTTTGATCCCAGCACCTCCCATTTGTGATTGAACGACCCAACCACTAACCACTAACCTAACTTACTTTTGTGAACATAATCTCATAAATATATATATATATGTGTGTGTGTATTATCATAAGTATTTTAAATTTTGATTTGTTTAATGTCCTATGTAAGAAGATTCCATTAAATATACATGTACCTATACCTGTACCAACGGTTTTGAGAACTGTTGGTATAGGATCATTGATTTTGGGACCTATACTAATGGTTTTGGACAAACCTTTAGTATAGGTCCCCCCTATACCAACGGGTCTTCCAAAAATGTTGGTATAGGTCCATATAAGTGACCTATACCAATGGTTTTTGCCAAACCGTTGGTATAGGTCCAAATTATTGAACTATACCAACGGTTTTCCCAAAACCGTTGGTATAGATCATATTTCTAGTAGTGGCGGTTAGCATTGACTTTATTTTATTTACGTTTTATGTTTATACCACTTTTCTATGTTTCCATGATCTTATGATACAATTTACATTATGTTATGCTTATATATGATTATTCACAAGATATACCAATTATGATATCTTATTATTCTTTATGACTCATGATATATGATTTGTTTCCTTTTTTATTCCCTTACTAGGCTCTATAGCTCACTAAATTATTTTATGTATTCCCCAGGTAATCTTATTATGATTTGGGATATTAAATTGATTTAGAAGCACATTATAGAGATTAAAATAGATATGTTTCATTTTATTTTAATTTGGAAGTGTTACCTTGTATACCAAAGACATTAGGACCCTAGATACTTTGGTTGTATTTAATGGAATATTCATGATAAAAAAATATAATAATATGTGTAAAGGGATTGGGTCTCTATAGTTGGTATGAAGTGAAATATAATGTTTTTTTATATTAGGACAATAATACTTTATTGGGAACCCTAGGGATAATTATAAGTACCTAAAAAAATACTAAAATTTTGGTGAAGTATAGAGAGAGCAGTTTCTAATAAATTGAATTCCAATTTGGATACTATAAGTGGATATAGATATAACATAGTTGTAACCATGTGTAATAGATATAAAAAGGGAATATTAGGTATTAACAAAATCATCACCCAGTTATTTATAATTAGTCATTGTTTCACACTTAGTTTGAGCCTCCTGTGGGATATGGTTTGGAAATTCATAGACTCTTTATGAACCATTATAAAAGAATTGAAAATATTGTTATGTTAGAAAGACTAAATGAGAAATTTCTATGGATAACCAAGATTTAAACCTTTAGAATCATAAATTATAATTAATATTCAATTTATAAGTTATTCCATTTATTTTTGTAGTTTTCATTTCTTTTAATTTATAATTTTTGTATTTTCATCATTATTTATTATTTTAGTTAATGTCCGGAAATAGGAGTAACCATTCCAAAAACCAATGTAATATGAAATTGGATGCTTTTTCTTATGATATTCCTAACATTATCGTAGTTGAGTATGGGGATATTATTGATGTATTGTCTCAGTTAACTCATGCTATGAATAATAACTCGAATGATATAGAAAACCCGCTTTCTTATAAGAAAGAGAAAGTTATAGTCTATTCTTTTATGAGATAAAGGTCCCCTATTTTTAGTTTATCTAATGATCCCCTTAACATGAAATAGTGAATTAACTCCATTGAGAATATGTTCTATAACCTCCAACACCCAAAATAAATGGAATACATGTTTTCTTTCTATTTTCATGAAGGGGAAGTTGATCAATAGTTCACATTTATGATGAAGATGATGTCCAAAGATAAATTTGAATATATATAATGAGATCAATACAAGAAAATATTTTTCTCTCAATATTTTTCTCAAACAATAAGACATAAAATAGAGAGGGAGTTCCTCATATTGAAGAAAAAGGAATAAAATAGTATCGGGGTGTATAATTAAAACTTCACAAGGCTTTCATGTTTGCCTATGGATTCATCATAAAAACTGAATGTAAGGTTGGTCTCTTATTTGGTTTGTTAAAGCTGATTCTACAAAAATATGGGGGGATTCATGAAATTGATACTATTAAGATATTTTTGTTCCATTAATGTCAAGATGAGGATTGGTCACTCTCAATGGTCTTGAGAGGAAAGAGATAAAAGTATAAAATGGAGTTTAATTTAGGAGGGTATAAAGATAAATTTCTTTGTAGACAGATATTAAAACTTACCACTTGTGAATTTTTTGGGAAGAATCATCCTAGAAACAATATGAATGGGATAAAGAGATGCTTACAGTGTATAAAAGAGGTCCACTAAGTAATCAAGGTTCAAGGGATATGAAAAAACCTATTAATTAAATAGAAAAAAAATATGGTTCAGATAAACAGTCAACTTATTGTTTGGTGCTTCAACTTAAAATAATATGGGAATTATTTGATCAAATTCCATAATACGAGGGTATTAAGGGAAATTCAATGAAAACAAACTCCAAGTCTTAGATAATAAGGAATGACATATTTTATCACTACAACTATAATGGATCTCAACAAAAATGTCGCGATGTGTATGCTTGTTATTTATTCAATAATAGTGAATGTACTTTTTTATTATGGTTCTATGAATTCATTAATATATTTCAGGTTTAGTAGAAATGTTCAAACCCCACCAAAAACATGGATATTTTTCTATCTATGAGGGTAGAAAATAGATAAATTATTTTACCTCAAGTATATAATTCCTCCCCAGTCAATATTAGTGAACTGAACCTCGAATAAAATCATTCCATATTTACTTTAGTGGGATTTCATGACATATTAGGAAGGGATTGGATATCTTTATATAAATACATCATCAACTATCGGGAGAGGGAGATAAATCTTCACATCCAGTGTCATACTCCATTTTTTTAGTGTAAGGAGGAGGATGAATCTCATTTGAAATTATATCTCAAGTGTGGATATTATTTCCATATGAGAAATCAACTCTAGCTCAAATTATTGACATTAATGAGAGAATAATTTTCTAAGACATTCCCATTGTGAGGGATTATACTGATGTATTCCCTAAAGAGTTGTTTGGTATTCCACTTAACTGATAGTTTGAGTTCCCAATTGAACTTATACCTGGATCCTAGGCTATATACAAGAATACCTATATAATTTGCATAATTTAATTGGAATAAATAAAGAAGAAATTACAAGAGTGTCTGGAAACAAGTTTTATGGACCATAGTGCTTCACCATGGGTTGTTTTGGTCCTCATCTTCAAGAAGAAGTATGTATCAATGAGCCTCTACATTGATTATCATGTGCTCAACAAAACAATGATAATGAAACATTTTCCCATACAATATATATATGATTTATTTGATCAACATTGTGGTTCCCATAATTTCTTTAAAGAGAACCTTTGGCAAAGATATCACTAATTAATGAAGAAAAAGGGAAATATTTCCAAGACTTCCTTTCAAATGAGGTATAGACGCTATTAGTTCACATTGATACAATCCCAAATAACTAATTATCTATAATCCATTATGGACATAATGAATATAATTTTTATATTTTACCAAGACTAATTTTTGGCAGTATTTATAGATTATATTATGATATAATACAAAAGAAGGTATGAGAATGAGGTGCTTTTATATAAGGTTATAAAGACTCTATGAAAGGATAAGATATATGAAAATATACCTAATGTGAGTTCTGTATAGAGAAAGTATCATTATTGGGTCATGTTATCACTAAAAAATGGATATATGTGGACCCTTATAAGACAAAGTAAATTATGAAGTGAATTAAACCAGTATCTATAATAGAGAGCCACAGTTTACTTGGACTTGATGGGTATTACCAATTATATTTTAGAAACCTATCATTCTTATAAAACCCACTAACTAAGATGAATTAAAATGGAGTAATGTTTTTATTAACTGGTGAATGCATAGAGAACATCATGGAATTGAAAAATAGGCTTATAACTGCACCAATCCTCTTTCTTCCCTCAAGTGGGGAACTTTTCATGGTATATATAGATGCATCAAATAGGGGATCAGGTTTTTTACTAATGCGTAATGATAAAATAATAGTAGATGCTTCAAGAAAGTTGAAATTTCATTTGAAAAAACATCCAACGCATGATCTATAATTGGATTTAGTGGTATTTATATTGAAAATATGGCATCATTTTATATATGAGGACAAGTATGAAATATATAAAAATCATAATATCCTCACACACACAGACATATATATATATATATATTCCCTTAAATAAAGATTAATATGTGTTAGAAAAGATGGTTACATCTGATCATGGACTATGACTACTCAATCCACTACTATCCTGCTAAAACAAATAAAGTAAAAGATGCCCTAAGTTTAAAAGATCCTAAAACCTTATCAAAGATGATAATTGAGAAGGATCAAATAGTATTAAACCTATAAATGGTGAACATGAGGATTATAAAGGAAGAAACATCATCATTCCTTTCTCAAATTATTTCTCAACTATCCCTTTTAGAGAATATACAGGTTTCTCAATGGGAAGATGTTGAGACACAAAAAAGATTAAGCTATAAGAAAAGGTAAACCCTCAAAGTTCAAAATTTATGAAGAAATATCATTAAGAATTAGTTCATAAAAATTTTGACAATAAAATCATAAGAAATGTAAAGATTAGTTAACTAATGAAAACCACTTGACCTTTTCTATCCACCAAGGTAGCATGAAGATTCATCGGGATATCTGAGAGCACTGTTAGTGATACAATATGAAGAAGGATATCATGGAATATATATCAGAGTACCTAGTATGTCAACAATTGATGGAGAAAAGGGAAATTTATAAAGAGAGGATGAAACCATTACACATACATACATGGAAATGGGAAAATGAAACTATCCACATTGTCAGTAGTCATCTAAAGGCAACATAAAAAAATAAAGCAATATGGGTGTGGTGGATAATCTTTAAAAGAATAATCCCTCAATTACAATTTGAGAGGACTTCTCACTCGATAAACATGAAAGGATATACATCAGAGGAATTTTGAGGATTCATGGAACACCTCTATCGATTATATCTGAATAATATATACATTTTAACTATAAGTTCTATAAAATTAGTCAACATACTCTAAACACTCAATTGAACTTCATCACAAATTATCACCCTCAAATCGATTGTTAATATGATGAGACTATCAAGACACTTGGAGAAATATGGAGAACATTCCCAATGTATATCAATGAAGGACATGATCAACATCTCTATCTAGTCCAGTTCTTATACAATAATATTTTCCACTAAAACTTCGAAATTCTTCTATATGAATATATTTATGGGAAGAGTTTTAAAATACCTAAATGATGTGATGATGTTTCTGAATGCAAGCTAAAGTGGCCTAAAATGGTTCTGGAAATGGTTGAAAAGGCTATGTCTATATGTAGCACATCAGGGCTTCTCAAACTTCACAGAAGAGCTATACTGATAGTGGACAACAAGACCTAGAGTGTGAGGTTGGAAATAAACTATTCTTATATATATATCTATTGAATATATACATGAGATTTGAGAATAAGGGAATGTTATGTCTTTGGTATATCAACCACATTGAGATTTTTGATCACATCTGAGTTATAGCCTATCAACTATCACCCCCACTATCACCTTCTCAAGTACAATTCATATTATGCATATCCATCTTAAGGAAGTGTATACCAATTCCATGACATGTACTATGTTTAGAGGTGGTATATCTAGAAACGATATCTCTCATGAGGGGGATATTGTGAAGATATTGGACCATAGAGATAAGTTATACATTATAATAAAACACCCCCTTTCAAAGTGTTATGATGAAACCATAAGTATTAGGAGGTGACATTGGAATGATATGAAGCAATGAAGATGACTTACCCACACTTGTTTTAACCATTGCATGTAAAACCAAATTTCCTTCATGAAATTTCATAAAGGGGGAATAATTTAACATCCAATAAATTTATCAATAGAATTTTCCTTATGATTATCAAGTTGTTTCATATTATGTAACATAATTTTATATAATGTACCCAAACAACATGATAAAACAAAATTCATTTTGTTATTTTTTAGTTACATTTAATGAACAAATAAGACCATAATAATTTAAAGTATTTTAATTGGGAAAATATAAAATAAGATAATAATAATAATATAAATATTTGGATCTGCTGGATCCCTTAGAATAATAGCACTCATGAACAACAGTTTAGAAATGAAATAGAATATTAGTAATGAAATACATATATTGAAAATGAAAGTATCTAAAATTGAAAGGAAATATATCTGAATGAAAAATGAATGAAATTTTAGGTATTTATAGAAAGTAGGTAACTTGTATGATCATTACAAATATGACTATTGGAATAGTAATCTATCTATTAGGAATAGTAATCTGATCGTTATGAATAGTAACCTAACTATTAAAGTAGTATCCTCAATTTTTGATGTTTAAAATAATATTTAGGTAACTTATAAAATGAAATATGATATATTCATTCCATTTTCAAAGTAAATAATTGTTTTTAAAATAATAAAAATCAGCATCTGTATTTTTTAAAAAAATAAATTTTTTAGTTACTCTTTTATAAAAATTATAGTGACTTAAAATAAATATTATTTTCCAAAAAATTAGTTTATAAATTAATAATATGTTTTATTATAGTGATAATATAATTTTATGTAACTATGAGTATTTTTTTAAAAGGTTGGAAGGTTGATAATAATATTAAAATTGGTATTTTTTAAATAAATGAGGATTTTATTTAAAAATTAAATTTATCATATTTATAAAATTATATTCATAAAATGGATTCTGTTTTTTTGAATCTAGGGATTTTTTAAAAAAATAGCATGAATTGCATTTATTTTTCTAAAATTTATTGTTTTTAAATAGTAAAATACAAAAAATACGGTATTTAACAATATAATATAAATACATAAATTTATGAGTCATGAAAAATATAATAAAACATTAGTTTAAACTAAAATTTAATAGTTACTATATATAGTCATAATAATTAATTTTATTAATTGTATGGAACCAAAATAATATTCTAATTAAATAATATTCAAAAAAAACAAGCTTCTCCCCTAATAAATTTCACCCTCAACAACTCCTTATCATCTCACTTTATAAGCCTTCGAGCCTTCCAAATTTCTACCCAAATCTCTTCCTAGTACTCTCCCCCACAAACAAGTCTTTTTTCCTCATCAAAATACCAATACATGGTTCCTGAAGTGGAATCCCTAGGTGAGACATCCCAAGAAGAAGGTAATACCCTCAACTAAGTCTTTTTTTCATCCTTATCATCCTCAAAAACATTTCCATTAAACATGGAATAATAACTAACGTATCATATGTATTCTTTAATGTTATGGTTTTAATGAAATATATATCATCAATCATCTTCCCTTATTCTCTTATTCTAAAAATGAAAACATCGTTCAAATTATGTATGTTCACTGCCTCCATGGTTGATGAGTTTTCATTTCCCATAATTTATTTCATGGATGGTTCAACTTCACATATAATTGTTTAAAATGAACTAAATATGTATCTTATATATTTTGGAACATTATAAAACAAATTTATGGTTATAATATTTAATAAAACAAAACTTTTTCATCATGGTTGATTTTTCAGATGACCTGGACACATGGATGAAAGAAAACGACAAAATTGTATATAGACAATATAAAAATAGAGAGATATCAGCGGATTTCTATCAAGATATCAGAAAGAAGATATTCATTAAAGTGGTTGAAGAATTTAAAAAGGATCCATGTTTCAATTTTAAGGATATACCCTATAAATGAAGTTGTTGTGAATCTGTTTTCATAGGAAATGACTTTCATCCCTGGTTTTCTTTTTTCTTTTGGACCAGTTTTGCAGTTTTTTGGGTTCTTCTCTGTTTTTGCAGTGATCTCTCGGTTTCGAATCTTCTGGTTTTTTGTGTTGACATTCCCTCTTTCGCCTGAATCAATTTCCTATGTCAAGCCTCCATCTGGTTCACTGCCAGGTTGTCTCTTGGACAACACACTGCAACTACTTACGATTCTTTTAGTCTGGACAATGACAGTGCTTTGCTTTGGTAGAGGAGGATGACAACAAAGCTTGTTGGTCTTGATGCGCATTTCCCTATTACATGTTGTCGTGCTCTCTCTTTTTGGTCTATGATCAACTAGAGAAAGTGGAGACAGAATGCCTCCATCTGACGATACCTGCTGGTCTCCTAGACAACACCTTGCATCTTCCTATGGTGTTCATGGACTGGTCGATGACAGATTTTCAGAAGAAGACTTGCACTTTGGGGTCTTCACTTTTGTTCTTCTACCAGTTCAGATCTGTTGACTTTTGTGACCTTGATCAATGAAGCAGATTTTTGATGCGGCTAGCCTACATCAGCTTGGACAGAATCATGGAGGAGATGATGATCATAAATATTTTTGCTGGTATTGATGAGTATTTGTAGGCTGAAATTGTATTTTGGGTATGTTCTCTTTTTATGTCTTTCATTTCAGTTTATCTTTTGTTGGTGCAAATACACTGCACCTCATGTATTCATTGTTATTTGTTTTTAATAAATTCCTCGGAAGTGTGAGTTGGGTTTCCAATTCACACTTCACTTTTCAAAAAAAATCAAACCTTATAAATATGAAATGAACACCATAAGAACAGTGAAATTAAACCATATATCTAAAAGAAATTATTAAAATTAAACATAATAAATCTATATTAAACCAAATATATATTTAAAAGGTTATAAATTATTTAGTTAAAAATTATAATTTAATTGTCCTGGATGTTAAGTTCATGTGTATGGTGATTTTAGAATGTAGGTTAATGGAACTCTCTAAAAACACTTTATCTTTTGTTTATGAAATTTCTCTCCCTAACTCACTTTACCTCTCTCTTTAATGTTATTGAATGATTATAAATTTTTTATATATTTATCTCTTATATATTCTTATCCCATTTAACCTACTTTTTGGGGGTAATAAATTTCTTTTGTTCATTTCTCAAATTTTTTCCGTATAAAATATCCTTTGATTATGTTATAAGACAAGATAATGAAACTCGTTTCTTCCCATGGGTAATTATTATGGTGATACCTTATGATCGATTTATGTTATGGAACACATAATCATGTACATGTTATTATGGATGCACCTAGATAATTCTCTAATGCATTGGGTAATTTTTTTGTCTCATGGGATGATATGTATGGAATTATGGAGGGAACCTAGTCCATGATGTGAATTTTTCTACCATGTGATGTTGTCATTGTGTTAAGCATTGAATTGTTCTTATGTCACATTTAGTATTTCTTAAAATGACATATATTTCCATGATCTTATGATACCATGTTATATATGTTTTTTTATATGATTAATCATGATCATCACCTTTTATGATATCATGTTATGCCTTCTGACCCATATGTTATGTTTCATTACCATGTTTATTCCCAAACTAGGATTTATTACTCAAAATTTTATTTTATGCATACCCCATGTTATACTATGTAATTTAATGTTATAAAAGGGATTTAGGATCTAATTATGGATATTAAAAAAATTATTTTTTATTTTATTTTCCTATTGATGTTTTATGAACCTAGACTTTTGATTACTGTGGACCTCTCAATCATTTTCTTGTATTTAATGGAATATTTATATTAAAAATCAAGTAATAATATATGTAAAGGGATATGGTTTCTATATGTACTTTGATATATTATTTTTTATATTTTATTTATACTTGATTCATATGGATTTACATTATTTTCATATAATTTTCTATTCATGGAATGAAATTTTAAATGATATAAATCATTGTAAGGGTTTCCACAACTCAACATTCCTTCATTGAGATATGTTATATATTAACTAGTTTATTTATTTTTTATAGTGAATAAACATACCATGAAGTTATATTAAGATTATTTGAATGAAAATTGTATTGATTTATAAATCCATATATGTTTTTTTCATTCATTATGATTTAATTCAAATATTACCAAAGCTATAAGGTTTAGGTTATAATATTTCTATGTATCAGAAGTGTTTATTTTTAAATGTACACTAATAAAATTATTTTATATTTATTATATAGGAAGCATATGTTTCATATGAATTTGATTATTTATAGGTTTAACAAGTCTTAGTTCTAGCTGTCTTCACTTTGTACTATAAATATACTGAAAGACTGTTTTAACCAAAATTATTTTTTTCTCTACTGCAATGTCCAAAATATTTTTCCTCCAAATCTATATTCTTAAAATTTATTTCAATGATTTTCTAATCTTCACTATAGTTTTTTATCAATATTTTTTCTAAAACTATTATCTTTATTTAAAATATATTAAAAGGAATCTTTTTTATTTTTCTCTAATGACTCCCTTTAGACTTTTTTTAAAAGTTTGAAAATAATGTTTTCTTTATGATATGTATGGCATGAATAAATTTTCCCAATATCATTTCCTTATATATTCATTAATAATACATTACAATATTTTTTATTTTTCTCAAATAAAATACTATTCTCATTGTTTTTGTATTTTTTACTTTTTAAAAGTTACTGAGATAAATGGATATTTTTTTCTTTTTTAAATCATATTTTAAATGATTTAATTAAATTATTTTTCATTAATTATAAAAACCATTATGGATTTTTTGTAATTGGGATATACTCTAATAATACAATCCACCTCTTTTCATCGATTAAATTTCATGATTTATATTGAAAATTCTTATCCAAACTCATTTCTTTCCATAGGATAATTAAGTGATAGTTAAATCATATATGTTATGTTCTTATGTCACACATATGTATACTCACTAATGATCATTGTTTAATATCTCCATTGTTTACTTTTATTGACAATATAAACTCACCATTTATTATGCTTCCATTTCCCTAGGTTTTAAACAATGATATTATGTAAACCATTCCAAGAATGGTTTTGTGTGTGGAAAATTATGTGGGAGATGTGTAATTATTTTTATGAAATAAAGATAATCTGTGTATAATGTGATAAATACCCATTTTATGTGAAACATAAGAATTGTTTTATGTAAATAATTTTTCCTAATTCTCTAAAACTCTAAACATATATTCTATTGGGTATGTAAGTAAACCGACATTTATTATAGATATTGTAATTATTTATGGTTAAAATTGGGTCTCTTCATTTGGTATCAAATCAATTATGTATAGACTATGTTTTTTCGCACCATATTTGGGTCTAAAGGTATCAAGTTGATTATTTTGGTATAATAGAATGGTTTAAATAAATTTCAAGGTTATGAAGTTATAAAATATGTAAAATTTAGGGTTTTTAATTCTCATAAAGGGTTAATAATTCTAAATTTGATAATATTTCTAAATTCAGAGAAACACTTTTTAGGTTTTATATTATGGGTGTTTGAGATAATTAATTATATTTTGGAACCATTTATTGGGTTTTAGGATAAATAAATGATTTAAGTATATGTAACCCTTAGGTTTATCATGTCATTTAATAAGAAGGATATCTGGGAAGAATGTCATTTTTTGGGGATAAAAGTTTTCAGGTTAAGATAACTTGTATGGTTAATGTGATATTTGATACTGATATAGTTCTTGTTAATTTTAGAATACTGTTATTATATTTAAGAAACATATGATTTCAAAATACATTTGGTTATTAGGTGGATAAAGATATTTTAGATAAAGATTAATATAAGTTTGGTAAAATTATATGAATTTAGGTTAATTATAAATTATAGTACACTAAATGATTTTATGTCTAAATGGTTGATATTATTTTGGGAATAAATGTTGAATGAAATTTTTTGGTACATATATGATATTGTTTTGATAATTTTGGTTATTTTGTGAAAATATCAGTATATTTTTTAGAACTTATGATTAGGAAATATAATTTTTGGTATGTGACTTTATAACTGATTAATATTATCTTTGGAAAAATATTAAGTTGAATTTTATAGAATATGTAACAAAATATATTTTACTTTTTTGTTTCAAATTTGGCCTGGAATATTTTCAGGATATATTATTTTTATGTTGGAGTTTTGATATTATTTCTTTATATGACGGTTTATTCAATTTTATTACTTATACTAACCAATTTTGGTTTTAGTAAATTTATAAAGAGCTTAGGAATAAATTTAAATCATATTTTGGATCTTATAATCCATTAAAATTCTATTTTAGTTCTTCAGGTATTAAAAAATTCACCAGTTTTTTTATCATTTATAATATGAGATGAAGCCGAGTTGGAAAATAACTCAAAACACAACCAAAGGAATAAATTGTACTTATAGAAACGAACGAATCATGTAAATCATATATTTTATATTTCATATCATGATTTTAAAATAATTCTTTAACTCACGTAGTTCAATGATAAATCCATGATTCCTTATATGGAAAATACCGCTAACCTATCAAGGTATGCATTTAGAAATACATCCCAAAGTATGAGTCTTATATTGAACCATACTTGGTTTCATAAATATTTAATTATGAAATTATACGTTTCTACATGGTAACATAAAAAGTTTATTATATTGATAAAAAATATATAATATTTTATTACTATATCATGGTAAACTCAATCTAGTTAGTGATAATTAGCTTTCAAGGGTGTAATTTATTTAATGGACTATTATGTAACACCCAAAGATTTTGGAATTTTTAACATTTAAAAGTTTTGTTGTGTTTGATACCTTAAAATGCACACAACACTAAAATTAAGTGAACAATTATTTACTACTATAAAAATGGAAGGTGTTATTTAATAGTAAAATGAAATGAATTTTCCAAAGGGTTCAAATTACCTTAAGAAAATACAATTTATTATAAATAGATAGTTTTGAACTATTTTTTGAATTTTGAATTTTTATTAAATTTAATAATTTTTATAAATATATGTTAATAAATTTTATTTATCAAATTATAATATTTATTAGTAAAATAGGTAATAACAACATCATTATTATTATAAAAATAACACGAATTTTTATTTAATTATTCCTGACCAAAAGAAACTTTTTTTGTTCAAAAAAATTGTTTATATTATTTATTATAAATATTTTATTTCAAATAAATATTTATAGATTTTAAATTTTAAATTTTAAAAAATGAAAATCATTTTTGAATTAAAAATTTCAAAATTATCCTATGATAAATTGTTTGGATTATTTCTGAAATAGTTGTTTTAGGGGTGAAGAGTGAAAAATACTGATTTAACAAATACTGTCATTTTGTGGCATTGTCATGAATTAAAAATGACTTTAATGTTTATGAAACATTATTATTAAACGAAATATTTTTTTATGAAATATTTTTTTATTAATTTACAAATATAATATTGATCTTATAAATCTAATTTTGACACTTAGGAAATCTAAGTAATGTTTTTCTATAAATAAACATTATTTTTTTTTCTTTTAATCTAGTATTCATAAGGGTTCATTTGGTTTTTGTTTGTTATTAATGTAAAATAATCCTATTATATTAGAAATAATCCAACTAATTTTAATTTAATCAATATTATAAATGATTTGGGAGTAAATCATATATATTCTTCAAAAAATCATTTTCATAAAACTAATTTTTATTTTGTTTTTCATACTTATATTAAAAGTAATTCTTTCAAAATCTATGAATTAAATCTTAAAAAATGGATTACAAATTTTGAATCATCCTAATAAATAAAATTTGATGGGTTTAGATTAATTTATATCCATAATGAATAATTACCATAGTAAATATCTTATTACCATGGTAAGTGTTAAAAGGGTTTAAATGGGTTTCAACTATGAGATATTGTCGTGGATATCTCTAAAACATGACCTAGTACAGTTGTATGAGCCTATTTGGACCTTAAACTATCTCATATTTTAAATTCGGTCTCCTTGGGGATGTTTTCCTTGAGAAAAGAAATAATTACATTTATATGTTATTAATATTTACAAAGGTTCCACTCCCCCTAAAAAAATAAAATGATTCTATTCTCTCCTAGAGAACTCAAGGGGATCCATATTTAGGGTTTTCTTTCCTTGTGATTTCACTCCTTCACGTTCTGATATAGGCGTATACTTACTCATTATGAAGTTTTTTAAGGTTTTTACTTCACCTATGTTTCTATTCTATTTTCACTTCAAGGTCTTTACATTAAACATTGATAGTTCTATTTTTTGTTTCATTGTCTTCCTATTTATGTAGTATTACACCTCCCTACATGTTTGTGTGTCTCATATTGCATCAACGAGATTCTTTCTTCTCATATAGTTTCTAGTTTGGAGGAAAAAATCCATGGAGACTTCAAATCAAGGTCTTCTCAAGTGGAGTTCTTAGTGTTCATTTAAGATTTTAGTGGTGGTCCATCTAGCTAAGAGAGGTGCTGGTTTATATACCTCAACAAGAAGATGAAAAGTTGTTCCGAGATCACATTTACTCAATAGTGGAGGGGGGTGAAAGATCTTTTAGGGATCCTTTATTTGGAATCTAGATTTCTCAATAGAGGTTATAGTTTGTTTGGATATCGTTTGTAAAGAGTTCTTAAGCTAGATTTTTTATTCCATGTTTCGTTGTTAAATATTCTATTTATCATTTCACTAATGGGTGTTTCTTCTATGGGGGGGTATGGGGGTTTTTTGGGGATTTGGTGCTTTTTTTCATCGATTTTATGTTGGTTTGGTTGGTGTCTATTGGTTTTTTAGAAGAATATGAAGGTTCTCACTTTGGATGTTTCAAATAAATGATAGTGTTTATTTTGGATTTAGTGATTTTATTCTTTATGTTTATAATTGATTTGTTACAAGCCTTCGTTGTTTATGGTTCTTCCAAGAGGTTCTCAATGATGGTGTTCATCTTATTTGATTATTTACTCTCGTTCAGAGGAAAGTCTAGTGGTTATATTTTCAATTGAATTGGTTTGGAATTTTATATAGCTTAGTTAAGTTTGATTGATCTTTTTTGAGGTTTTTCAGTCACAACTTTTGATGGTCCATGGAAATTTGGTTCCGGGTTTCGTCGGGCAATGACGCATGTCTGGATTCCAGTGTGGTCAACTATGCTTCTGTTGGTGGAAAGTTCTAGTACTATTTATTTTTGAAATTTGAAACGTTTTGATCTTTCTGAAATTTAAAATATAATGTATCTGTATAGTTCTTAATGAACCAAAAATTTATTTTTTCATATTTCAAAAATACAGATTTGGATATTCCCCTCACTTATTAAAGAAAACCTTTTATTATGACTTTTAAACACCATTTGATCACCTTAAATAATAAAATAACAATTATAATCCCTTTAAAAATTAATTCACCATGTTATAAATATCCTAAACTCAATAAATTATCATCCTAGTAAGGCTAATTCTATAACCCAAACAAAGATACACGAGTAAGAGGTAATCATCTTAATTTACCTCTTCAATTTTACTTCATCTTTCATATCCTCAAAATATTCTATAACCACATTAAGATAATTAAATCAGTATATTTACTATTCTAAAATGATTTTATATTAATTCTAAAACCATTATATATCTCCCTTCCATCAAATATAAAAAGAAAACATCACTTATGTGTACGTATAGACTACCATCTCTATGAAGTGATGTATTTTCTTTTTCATCACCAACTATAATGGAAAGTTATGTATATGTATTTAATGAATTTATATTATATTTATGAAATAATTATGATTTTGGAAAGATAATATATTATTTAAAATTTTACCCTCCATCTTTTGGAAAATGATAATGTCGCTCATGTGTAAGTGTGGACAACCACATCTACCAAGCGATGTGATTCGTTTTTCATTTACGGTTTACACAATTTTTCATATGTATTGGTTTAATGAATAAATATAGTATTTTTAATATAATTATGATTTTATAAAGGTAAAAACGTATCTAATTTGTTTCTTTCCATGTATTATAAAAGTGAAAACATTGTGCAAGCGTAAGTACGAGATGTCATCTCCATAAAATGATGTATTTCATTTTTATTGATATTTATTGATAGATGGGGTATTTTTTAAAAAAAATTAAAAACATGAAAATTATAAACAAAATTAATATTCTTTAGATGATGACACTATAACCAAGGTGGGTGTATTGGAATAGTCGAACCTAAAGAGGCATGAAAAAGAAAATAGTTAAAACTTAAATATTAATTCATACAATGATTTTGTAATAAAATAATAATTAGAAATAAAAATAGAATTATATATAATAACATATGCATCAATAAGTTTCTTTTATTGTTTTATTATAAGTAAAAATTTATTATATAGGTGGTTAGAATGTGTTCAACCAAGTTTAGGTCTAAGGTAAGCTGATTTTTAACTCACTTTCCTTTCATGGGCTTATATCACTATGTCATGGAATATGTTATGAAAACTTAATGTCTGTTATGAAATTTTATTATTTATGTTTTATTTACATTTGTTTGATTTTTATTTAAATATACTCACATAGTCATTTTATTAATGGATTCATATTTCAAATATAATGAATAATCATTATGTTTTTTTTCATCTCAATTTTCCTTCCTTGAGATATGTTATTCATTCACCACCTTATTTCTTTTGAGTACTGTATATACGTCTATGAATGTATTCTATAATTATTTTTATTAAAATTATGGGGATTTAAAAATCTATATATGGATTTTTCTTCCCTGACGTTTTGATTCCATGATTACCAAAGTTCTAAGGATTTTTGTTAGAATATCACTTTTTATTATGACAGTTTATGTTTCAATTTATAGTAAATAAAATTATATGATATTTACCGTATAAAAATTTTTAATTTTATTTTCCTCTATTTAATTATGTTTTTTTCAAGTATTAGTAAACAATTTCCTCTCCTTGGTACTCCAAAAGACAAAATTATTTTTTTAAATAAAGCCAAACACATCTAATCTGTAAGGTTGGGAATCATATTCCATCATAACCATATTATTCAATATTATATTATAAAAGTTTTTATCTTCACTAAATTGATTAAAAAACTTATCTTCAACAATATTTGAATTTATTTACAAATTATTAAAAGGAATATTTTTAAATATATTTTGTAATACAAAAAATTTCAATTTCTATCAAAAGTGTGAAAAAGTGTTTTCTTTTTAATGTATAAACATGTAATGATTATACCATCATCATGGAATAATATAATATTGATGCTTCCTTTTTATGTTTCCGTAATTTTTCAATGAAAATATTATTCACAATATTGTAGGTATTTTTAATTTTCAAAAAGTTGCCTAAAATTAAGGATATTTTCACTAATTTTTCAAAAATTATTCCTAATGATTTTATTGAAATAGTTTTCATCTATGTGAAAATAATTAATGAATTTTAATGTCATAATGGGTATATACTCAAATTATTCTATATGTATGTTAATATTGATATCATATGATAATTTATTATTAAATATCTCGTGAAACTCATTTAATTCCATGTATTGATTATGTCATAATGTAATCATTAATATTATGTTATTCTAGAACACATGTTTATTGTTTACAATTATATGATCGATGGGTTCATTATAACCCTCTAGTTTAATGGGTAAAGAATTTATATATCATTATATTACTATATAATTATGGTAATAATTCATGATCCAGCAGTTTATAGAATTATAGTAATAATTCATGATCTAACATAATAATGAATAGTTTTAATATATCCTTATCTATTACACTGAGGGATTCTCGTAGTAATTACGGATCCATTGTGACATGGATGATAGTGATGATTCATAATCTATTATTTTATGGGATTTCAGCAGTGATGCATGATCCAAAATATTATGATCTCATATGACTATTGTTTTCCCACATTCATATGTTATTCCACATGTTTATTTTATTTTTTTATGTATTATGACAAGGATTTTGTTTTAATTCCAGTGATTAATTTTATGAAAAATTTATTGAAATGATAATTATGTTGTGATATTTTTTTCGGGTATGATTCTCTGATGATATGTATTTTATTATACTATCATACCTTTATGTAAATCTTTTTTATCTCTCGTGATCTTTGATTGTTTTACCCCATATTTTCTCTTACTGATCATATGATCTCACCCTTTCATAGGTTTCCATTTCCCTATATTTTTAATAATGATATAATATAATATATGACTAGAACAAAAACATTTGTGGAGAATTTTTTGAAAGTTATTGGATCTATATTATCAAATAACAAAAGCTATGTACAATGGGAAAAATACCAATTTGATTAGAAAGTCATGGGTTTTGTTACTTATTGATTTTTTCCTAATTATATAAAACACTAAACCTAAAAGTTCTTTTTCATATAAATTAATTAATATTGATTATTGATATTGTAATTATAGATGGTTGAAATTAGTCGGATTCAGTTTGTATCAAAACCACTATTAAAAGAATCTGTTTTTATTACTTGATTTGGGTTTATGTGCCTTAGTCTATCTCATGTAACCATTTTATTATATCAAAAACATTTTTAATGGGTTGTTAGTTGGAAAATATTTGATGAAAATGGGGAATTGTTTTCATTACATATGAACTATTTTTATTTGTATGTTGAAATATGTGTGGGATAAAATATCTTTGGATAAATATATTTGAAAGAGTCCCAAAAATTACAACCACGTTGGTATCACATGAATGTGAATTTATAGACAGTATTGATCAACTGGGTTCAATCACTACTTATTTATATACTGGGTTAGACCTTGAATACTTGAAGTTGACTAACTAAAGGCTTGTTAAAAAGGATAACATATGGAAATAAGAAAAAAAGATCAAGATATGATACCATTAAGAAATAGAGAATAATATGTTTTTTGTTTGAGTAGTGGATGAGTTATGAAGATTAGATGAGTAGATGGCCCCTATATTCCATTTGAATTTATTTTTAATAAGTTGACAATGGATTTTTATAGCATTGGTGAATATGGAAGGTGTTTTTACAATAAATTTAAAGGAGGAAATTGAATTTTCACATTGAATGTGTTTTATTTATTTCCAATAAGGTTGTGAGAAGTGAATTCAATGTGTGTTAAGGATTAACCAGTAATTATGTGTAGGTGTATTAAAAAATTTGTGAAGGAATGATTATATCATACATGGAAATGATGATAGAGAAGATATTACCAACATCCAAATTAGAAATAAAATGTTATTACTATTTTAATACCACAAAGGGATAGATTCATGTAGCATCATGTACATGTGATGATTGATGAATAGTTCTTAATGTTTAAGAAAGATGTAAATGATGAGTGTGATGTATAAGAAATATGATAGAATTTTGATTTTTTTCGTTAGTGGGGGAGTTTTCAATGAGTTTTATGATTGAAAAATTTCTGATTCATGAAAGTGAAAATGTTATCTAAGTGAGAATAGATTATTTGGATATATTTTGTAGATTGTTTGAGTTGGTAAATATCATTGAAGATAGTTTGTGCTGCCAATGGTTTGATTTAGATATGTAATTTAAAAAAATGGATAAGTCTATATCCAATTATGAGTGGTTAACAGAAATGGATTTTCAATAGAGTGGACCACTAGGAGGACCAGTATGTAAGATGGTCCATGTATTAGAATTTATGTAAGGTGCATAACAGTTGAGACACCATGTAAGGGGATTCACAATTATTCCATCATGTGATGGGATCCATGTTAGAGTAATAAATTTAAGGGGATCCATAATACTGTGGGTGTGAATGTATGGGGATCTGGAGTTAGATATTTATTTAAGGTGATCTACTTAAGGGGATAATTTTTCCTTAAATTAAAACATTTATTTTTTAAAAATTATATTCTAAATAAAAGTGAGATTTAAAATTTTACGATGCATGAAATAATATTAAAAAAAGTAAAACATTATTATGATATTAATAATCATTGTGATTCATGCTAAATATATAGCATTAAACCATAGGTCATATTATGAAAAGATGAAAATTTTGTTCTAAATTACACATGAATTCAACGCTATAGGGAACACCGCCACACCATAATAACATGCATATATAGATTATTCCAAGGGTTTTAATGTAATGGATTTAATAAAAAATAAAATATCTTCCCATTAAGGGATTCTAAATGTAATCCTTTTATAATATTTTAGGAAGAATCAAATGAAAATTCAAAATTGGAAATATATTCATGTTTTAGAAAGAAGGTAAAATGTTTTTTATTTATAATTAGTTTTCAAATAATGGATGGAAGAAAATATTCATGATACTATGAATATAAAAACTATGATGGGAATAAGATATATATATCTCAAAAATTAATCTTTCTAAAGAAACTCATCTCGTTTATGAGATGAAAAAATATCATAATTTACTTATAAGAATAAATCAAGTTGTGTTAAGGAAGAAGAATCATGAGATAAATAAGGAAGCCTATAGTACAATATTGCTGTATAAGGTGATCACGTGGGAACTAACAATGTAGTTTTATAGAAAAGCATGGATGAAATATTCCACACCAAGAATGCGAACAAGAAGTGATACTCTCCATTTCAAGAAGGATCCATTCAAGGACAATGTAAGCTCATAAAATTATTCATGAGGAATGAGTTTTGGGAGATAATGTGATATTGTAGGAAGCTGGTGGATATTGTGTGATGTGGTATAAAGTGACTCCAGTGTGACTTTGGAATCCGTAATGGGGTGTCATATAATCATACTGTCAGACCATGTCATGTAACAACTTCAGATGAAATAGAAAAAGAATCTATTGTTGGGGGAACTGACCAATCGTGTTAAGGTGTGGAATTTAAAGTCCAAACCTTATAAATATTTGTAATCTTGTGATTCTATTTTCTGAAAAAATATGGTAAAACTAGGATATATAAAAACGATATTATTGGGACATTAATTTTTCCAATAGTTTTAATTAAAATTAATAAATCATAAATAGGAAAATAAGATCATTAATTTACCCCTCTAACTCTCAGTGATCAGCAAACATGGGAACTATAAAAATAAATATAATTAATATTTAAATAAATATATATGTGATTGATATGAGTTGATAAAAAAATTATTTAAGGGTGTATAAATATATATATAGTCTATGGGTATATAGAGTCATTGGTTATACATATACCTTTGTTATATATAACTATTTGTTTTGTTTGTATGTATAACTATTGGGTATGGTTGTTGGGAATACAGTCAATTAGTGTAATACCCTTTAACATGATTCTCCGAGGATCAATTATCAGCATAGAGAGTGGGGTGAATTAATGGATATCATTTTTACACCTTCTTCCAACTTAAATCAGTATGGGGGGACTCTTAATTTTTTATTTTCAAAAAAAGAACACTCTTCCTCACCCCAACATACACAAAATAAAATTACATGGAGCATTATATATTTTAGAAGGTTAATCTCCCTCATAATAAACTGACTCCTTGTTGTGGTTGGTTAGTCTCCCCAACCATGGATACTTGACTTTCAGAAAAGATTTTTAAAAAATAATAGTAATAACATAGTGTTGTACAATGCATTTCTATAGTTTCATCAAACTGAGTATATTCAATATTATAACACATGGATATAGAAATATTATCTTAAATCCTCATTTTTCATTCTAAAAAATAGGTCATGATATTACTCAACGAGCCACAAGAATATTCATGAATATGTTTCTTAATTTTTTTAGAATTATAAGTTGATCTAATTGTTGATTCTCAATCTCATATCTTGTTAATTGAATGCAACATCTCAAAAAAATAAGATGATCACTTTTAAAAAATCAGAAAAATAATTCCTTATTCTTTCTATTTTCTATCCTCATATGAATGAAAGTCATAAATAATCTTTCATGGACTACATCCCATATTCAAGAGAAATTATTTTTGGAATTATGTTAATTCATAAACTAATTTCTGGCTCATCTCTATTTCATACATATCTCAAAAAAACCATTCTAGGTGATTCTATAATTTCCCTTATTAGGTTATGATTAAAAATATCCCAAATAATGAAATTATTATTCTCTATTTCAAAATAAATGTGTGTCTCTTATACATTTCCATTTTTACACTTCTTCTCTTTCAACATCTTAGTAAGTTTCATTCAATAATTTTCTATAGATTTGATCTTTATAATAGACAAATTAATAGATTAATGAATTGGTTAATTTATTAAAACTACAATTTTATAATTCTCATTAAAATAGTTAAAAGTCATATTTTTTATCTGTTAGAGTCTCATATTATCTGTTCACCAGCCAACACAAACCATTATACTTTAAACACTTAACAACAAATTTGGAATAAAGAATCACCGGTTTCAACTTATTATTTGAACTTCAACCAAACACACGATTGTTAAATTAATATTCTAGAAGTAAGATCTAGAGATTCCTTAAAAACATACTCATATTGGATACACTAATTACCACATTATTGATTTTTTTTCAATAAAAAATACTCTTTAAAGTCAATGAGAATTATCACCCACTTATTGAAAATAAAGTCAAAATATCTTTCATCCGAGAACTTTAATCTTGTGAATAATTTTCTCTCCCCCTTAACGATCGAAATTTGAATCCCACTTTAATGACCTTTTTGTGGTAAGGAAGGAAATCTCTCCACACGTATTATTTTTATCTTCTTTTCCTCTATTGAACTGAATATAAACCTTAAACTACATTATATAAGGATATCGCCACTTTTCTAAATGTAATAAGTCCTAAATCAACCAACGCTAGATCATCATGATCCTTGCGTGATGTGGAAAAAATGTTTGATTAAATAAAACGTTAATTTTATACAAAGAATTTTCCATGTGATTACAACTTTTGAAAAGTATTTTATTCATGTAAATTTATCATATTTTTGTTAAACTTACTTTTCTTCATCTATCTCAACAAACATATGAAAAAAATAATTAATAAAGAAAGAAATTTTCCCTTCCTTTAAAACGTAATACTTACTTTTTGATCAATAAATCATTTTTTAAATTTTCATTTTAACGGTAGCTTTTTTATGAGTATGGGAGTATATATAACCTAAATTATGACAGTATCATTTAATTCTCCAAATTTGATATGTATATAACTTCATCATCATCATCTATAGCTTTACTCCCTTAGTACTACAATATTTACTTTATTGGTGCTTTAAAATTTATATATAAACTATGTTTTTATAGAATCTATCTATTTCAACTCTACTCTCATTAACTCCATGTTTCTTCAAGTTTTCACCCATATCTTTCAATGTGATAATATTATTGGGTGAAATATGTTTATTCTCATTTTTATCTTAAAATTGTGTTATGTTTTCTTCTTAACATCATATAGGAGGGAATAATTATTTTTTTATTTTATTCTACTTCAATATTCCATTATTCCTATTACTGTTCAAGCTATGCAACTATTAAAACTTTTATAATATCTTAAATTTTCTTCTTATGATGATATTTATTTATATCACCAATACATCTGTAGAGACCCGAAGCTTGACGTACAATTACATTACATTACTTTTGAGAAATACTTAGTACATAACAAAAACACACACACAAGGACCGTAATAGTTTAGTGTCTTTGAAATCATGGAACGTAATATTCTAATCATGGTGAAAGATCATCAACATCACCCATAAAGATCTTCCCTTTTTTTCTTACCTAAAACCTTTATTTATATCCTGGGGAAAAGAAAACATAAAAGGGTGATCACAAATGCTCAGTAAGGGTAAAAAAAGAAATATCAATCACATTATATTCATAAGAACATAACATTTTGGAAATCTTAACCTGCAAAAGAGATCATAATATCATAACATGGGATAAACCATAGTAGTGAAACGTAATCACAATAATCATAACATAAAACATGAAACTTTGTGGCATACAAACATAATCATATAGAATCATTTCTTATTAGTCAAGACTCATAGCCAAGACTATCTTAGTGGACAAAGTCCATTTCTGAACCGAGTTCACTCCTCGTTTCAGTCCTGTTTCACTGAATCGGTTTAACCTGCCATTCCATCCATGTCTATCTCATGAGATATAAAATCTTTACCCAATGAATTGGAGGGAGATATAGGTCCCACCAATCTCATAATTATACCATTCTTATGTGTGGCACAAAATCATAAATCATACATCATTGCATAACCCATGTAATAAAAATGGGATTATTAAACATCGTGACATCATAAAACAATTCATATAAGATAAAGGAATTCATAAAAATAATTCCATCACAAAATAATCAAATCAATGTAATAATAGGGATAGAAACATAACCGTATATTATCTTAGATGTAAAATAATTTTGATAAAACACTTGAACTCCATTCTTGAGGAAAATATCCTTTCTACTTCAAAAACATTTTCCTTTCTTAACATGTCATACAATTTTAAAATAAAATAAGCTGATTAAAAATAAACTTGAAAACATTTAATGTAATCTTCTTGGAAATAATGTTTTAAAAATACATTCATGTCGTATAAGTTAAAAAAACATTCTTCTCGTACTTTTGTCGGAAAAGTCAAAAAGTACCTCATACGAAAAATGACAAAAGATTCATTTCATATCTTTTACTAAAAACTCACAGAAGGGTAAAATTAGATATAAACTATTGTATAAGGATATAAATATTACATATTAAGGAAACATGGATGTGGATGATAAAATACACCCTAGTAAATTCCAAAGTATAAATAATCTCGGATAAAAATGAGATTGTGATATTTCCCTTTCCTTAGGTCTGATTTGCTTCGTAAGTGTCTGAACCTCCTGTATAATTATTTAAATAATGTCCTTGACTTATTCCAGAATCATAATCATTGTTATGATATTATATATGGTTCACTTATGACTTTATATTACCCGTTCTTTTGTAAATTCCATGTTAAAGAGCGTTTTGGGTAAAATCGTTTCATTTGTCATCCGTGTTTTGACTTGTAGTTATTCATATGATTACTTAGATCATGATTACTTAATTCCATAATATAAAACATGATTTATATATAATATATATTCAGAATATACATATATATAATTGATCAGTAAATGGAATGAAATACACCGTTCATGGAGACGGTAGGCTGTATGTACGCATGAACGCTGTTTTCGTTTCCTTATTGAGTTGAATGGAATTAATTAGATGACATAAATATATATACAGATAAATCCAGTAAAATTATTATGTAATATATTTTATGATTACTTATTATATATACTTTATAATCATTAATGAATGGTTAACGTGGAGAATGAATCTGATCGTGTCGTGGAGACGGTAGTCCATACGTACGCACGAGCGATGATATCGTTCTCATGATCATGGAATTGTATTGGAGTGTATGTATACTATTTAAGAATTAATATAACTTTAATATAATCATATTTAGTTATTATGTACACCATTATACCCATCCAAGTAAAGTTGTGGTGTAAAATATATTACACCACGGCGTGGAGACGGTATTTCGTACGTACGCACACGCGGTGATTTCGTTTTCTGTAGGATGGATAGATGGTGAAATAGGGTTGTTTAATACTTATAATAACATATCAGTATATGAGTGATACTTATGTTATTACTTCATAATGACACAACCTAAGAAGAAGAAGTAGAAGAAGAAATAAAGTTGAAAGAATCTGTAACGGACATTACCTCTTCTTTGAAGCGCTTCTTTGAGACCTCCTTTTAGGGAACTAAAATTGGCCTTTTAAGAAGACCAAGACCTCTAGGATGTTACTAGGGAAGTGGAGAAGATAATTTGGCAGGGTTTGGCCGAGCGTGAAGCCTCAAAGTGGTGTGAGGAAGAGAGGGAGGAGGTGCCCTTTTACAAGGGAGGAGAGGGGCCGCTTTGGAAAAACTAAAAATATTATTTTATTATAAAGCCAAATTAGGTTTTAAATATCTCCAAATTGATTTATTTAGATGCTAAGGTGGGGATGGATCGAAATCATATCATCCAATAGAATTTAGACAAGTTTATGTTCCTATTTTAACCATATCATTTATATTTAACTTTAAGTTAGATAATTTTACTTTTACCGTGTCTTTTTGTGTTCTTACACTATAAGGTTAATAAACATACTATAACAAGGAAAAAGACCCCAAGTTTTTTATTATTAATATATATAACCTTATCTAAGTTATTTGGATGAACCATAGATTTTTAAGAATAAAATAACAATTAATAATATAATATTTGTTTTAAAAACTATTTTATGTCAATTTTAACACTATATAGTAATTGATTTTTGTGAAAATCATTACAGAATTATTAGTTCTAAAAAAGTTAATTAAATCAATAGTAACAAGTCATATTAACCTATAAAATTAGTGGAATTCATAAAAAGTCTCAAATTACATTTATTTGGGTGTTTATAACATCAATTATGTCAATATTTCATTAATAAGATAATTACTCCATCATCGTTGTGTCATAAATTAATTAAATTATTTAATGTTCACAAATTACAAATAAAATACCATTATGTATGAAATCGTATTATCTTTCTAATGAATATTTATAGTCGAATTTATCTTATGTATAACCCTATATTAAAAATGTTTTAGTAAATAAACTTTGATTTTAACTCTTTTAACTCTTCTTTGAATTAAATAATAATAAATGTCCTAATCTAATCCAAGTGGGACTAAATGGTCATATTTTATTTCTAAGGTTGTTTTTGGTCGAATTTCATTTATCCAATAGAATTAGGACATGTGTTATGGTAATAATAATATCATTTTTACCCTTAATTGCCCTATTTACTTTTAACCGTGGTAAAAAAAATTAAAAAGTTACTATTCACCAAAAATTATTTTCATCTCATTGAATGACATTTTACTTACTGACATCAACTGTGTCTCTCGGATTTTTGATCTTCCACTCATAGAAGTGGTAAAATTAAATTTGATGAGAAATTTATTTTTTTTAACTACCACTTAGTGGTTTCACTATTCATCAAAAATGAAAGTTTCCAGAAAAATACCAAAAATTAGGCTGAAGCTATATTTGATATTATGAACTCAAAAAAGATGTCTATTTTACCAAATTCAAAACATATCAGTTGCATTAATTAATTTAAAAATTAATTCCAGTCGTCAAAACAAATAGCGTGTTCTTAAGAGATAAAAACAATCAAAAGATTGACACTTGTTTATGTCTGTTTTAAATGTGAAATTACATCAAATGACCAACATTGTATTAAATTGTAAAAATATATTCTAAATATACTTTAAAACAACTAAAATTAATAACTTATCACTATTAATTATTTCGATTAAAAAGGTTGTTTTTAATTAAAATTTAGTAATTTTCACTATTCATCAGAAAATGAAAGTTATCTGAAAAATACCAAAATTTCACCCTAAGCTAATTTCGATATTCTGAATCCAAAAATGAAGTCCATTTTCAAAAATAAAATTTAAAATATTTCAAAAAGTGGTTATTACTATTCATAACAGCTGGTTTTAATAATATTTTAATAGCATATCGTTGTTTAGTGAAACTCGGTATTGCGTACTATACATGCTATCGAGGAAGGTCGTGATTGCGTGTAATGCAAGGCAAGTCAAGGATGCGTGTTGTGCAAGCTCCTTTTAGTGTAGCATACAACACAAGACATTAATGAAATCAAAAAGAATATTTTTCATAAAATCTCGGGGTGTTACATTCTACACCCATTAAAATGAATTTCGCTCTCGAAATTCATCGGGGTTATAAATGGTTTACTACTCGATAGTTTCTTTAATAGAAACCCACATCGTAAAAAGGAATACAAAAAAACATGGCTTTAAAAACTATAGTATGAAACGTAACGGTTACCCAAATAAACTAATCACTGGGTTTCCACAAAGGTGAAAATAAGGATATGGAAGAGAAATCTAACCATCATGTTCTGATGGAGAGTGGTAGAGAACATGGCTATGGAAAAGCCAGCAATCACAAAGCCATAAATTTTTTATGATCTAAGGTTCCATCTGAATCATCATATATAAGAGCACTAGGACAACATTTTTGGTTTTCAAGATCGTTTCCCTAAAGTTGATGAAATTGGAATTAAAAGAAATACTTTCGTGATTTCGGTATAGTCTCACCATTGGGCGTTCTTTGGACAATTTCCACTTCATCTCTTAAAGAAATGAAGTTGAATTTGTCATTCATGATGTGTTAGCAGATCATGTGATAGAATGATGGGTCATTCCATCTGTCTAAAACAAAAGGTTAGAAAAGTTATCAAAAAATACATAAGTCCATCTATAGTGAGATTAATCATATATGGTTCCTAAAATGGACTTATACTTCATATATCATACTGCTTAATATAATAAAACTAGTTTCTACTAAACAGGGACTTCATGTAGGCCAGTGGTAGGCGATAAAGGCCAGTCGCACTTCGGTTGTGGGTTCGATTCCCACAGCCTTGTCCGACACGATCGGTTGTCGCCCGTCCTGCAGGTTGTCCTTTTTCTAAAGCTATTTTACTATAACATCCCATAAATAATATCGAAAAAAAAGTTATATCCTTAAACAATACTAACTTATGTCCAACATAATCCATTCCAATCTTTAGGATTATCTAAAATACTTCGGTCCAAGCTCATAGTATAAAGAAAACAATTATTTGAAATATCATCAACCATGCATGTGAATACCATCATTTATCCCCCATATATCTTGTTGGTCACATTCCAATCCTGTGAATACCTTAATAATGTATTCTCTTGAAAAATGAATACCCATTAAACCTTAGTGAAAACATGAATGATGTCAAAAGTAAACTCTTTCCTCATACCAAAATCCAAAAATTCTATACACTCAAACCATGATATAACCTTCTCCTTATATCAGTCATGAGCTCATGAATACTATCAAACGTTTAATTTTCTCCTTATCCCTTCATTATGTGCATATCATCTACATCCAAAAATATCTGAATATCCTTTCATGGATACTGGTACCATTAATCATACA